>OX235276.1:91898918-92397121 GCA_944472155.2 Trichobilharzia szidati
CCTTCATCATGTGGACAATCTGTCACTTTATCTCCCAACCTATTTGTTGGATTATAGGATCTTTGTTGATTGGTTGTCAGAGATTCCTTCTTCCAATAATCTCTGGCCATGTATTTTTCAGTATGCAGAGAGGGCAGCTGTTAATGAAATTATTCAGCCTGTATTAGGTGTTTGCGGTCACTCACGCGCAGTCTTTAGTTCAGAAAGAAGCATTTATGTGACATAAATTTTGAAGATGCTATTCTTGCCCCTCATTCTGAATGTAACATATTCACGCACTGATTACAGAGAAATGAATGCCTATGCTGCTTTTCCAATCATTCTTTTCATATCCTCATGTAGCTGTCTAGATAAACTGGAAAACTGAATTCCTTCAAATGTCCTCCGCTTAAAGTGAAGGCTGCTTGTTTTTATTGTTGGTTAGGTATCTTAACGTCTGTCTTCTCTATGTTCACCTGGAAACCTGTCTACGTTGCCAACAGCTGAGACAGAATTTTGGTTTTCACCTGTAGATCATCTAGTTTATACGACATTGGACAGAAATCCTTCGTGAAGTCCTGATCTTACAGAGTCTTCTTGTCAAGCTAATGTGTGCCTGTCATCTCGCAATGAAATTTATACTTTAACGATATATTTTGATTCTGATATATGAGTGGTCATCACACATGTACATGGAACTAACTAGAGCATTGTCCCCGTTCTAATGGTTATTTCTATCCATGGGACACAAATAGAACTCCACATCATCTCTGCCAAGGGAGATTGAATCAAGGATCTTCAGGTTTACGACAGAGCTAATCAATAACTTTTGTGTTTGATTTCAGTAATATTTAGCTCGAAATTCCTGTCAATGAACACTATCATTGTTAGAAGATTGTTGGAAAATTTCCGAACTGGTTTTAGACCGACTAGGGTCTGACTTTCGATTCCAATTCTGATTGTGACATTCTCATCTGTATTGTTCTACTGTAGTTAGTAAGATGTTGCCGAGATAAGTGAAGGAGGTAAGCGTTTTCACTTATGTTATTCTACTTTATGAACACAAACCTTTCGGTGTAATTGTGTTCTTTTAGCTTGGTAGTAAGGCAGCCACGTTTTCATGTTGTGCTCAGTCCTCAATATGTTGTCTTGGAAGACAATCGATAGCTTAGCAATTACAGCACCCACTTCGGCGACTATAACTATGACACTGTCACTGACTTAAGTCGACGATCGCATCTATCACAGATCATGTTCGCACTGCCATGCGAGCTCATGAGCCCATGTGGATGATGATATCGAATAAGTTACGTATAGGATTGTAGTTTTCCACCATCTAAGGATAAAGTTAACTTGTCAATTATTGTATCATCTCAACTATTCCGTTTTAAAATGTATCTATCCTTGATTATCTATTATAAACATATATATATATATATATAAAGGACGTTCACGCCGGTCAAGTTGGTCAGTTGGTAAGGATAACAAAACCATGTACAGATGGTTGGATCTGAGAAGTGTAAGACACCCTTAAAAAAAGTATGTCTTAACATGACGAAATCGCGTATCACATTTGTGTTTATACTGCCAATTCATGGGAGGCAAGGTTCGTGGTATTGTCACCAGGTCAAATTCTATCTTGGACCATTATTTCCATTCAGACATTTCGCATTACATTTAACATGAATTCCTTCCGATGTGAGACGTTCTTTGTGATTTCTAACATTTTTCCGCCCTGATTTCCCGCAACATGTACACATGCCTGATGACTTTTCGTGCTTTTATAGTTCAACTTAACCACTTAATGGTTGGGTAGATGAACTACAGCGTCAATTTCTTCTGGTCATGATTTCTCACGGGTGATTGTCCAAACAACATCCCATCACACTTCATTACATATTATTTTATAACTAAAAATAGACTGTGGACTCCTTGGAATATAGTAGGAATTACGTATGATGAAAAGGACGATCAGGTTTGATATATCAGCCGGGCAATCTGTTTCAATATTGCCACTTTGATAGAGCTATTAGCAGAATTAAATAGCGAAAGGTTAGTGGAAACAAAGTCGTTCAGTTTTATACCTATGGGAAATTACAAAAATCTTGTTCTTATCTTAATCTCTAGTTAGCATCATAATTCTAACTCATTTTACTATTATTATAAGCTTCATAATTTCTGACATCTTCTAGATTTTTCTCTAGTAACTGGTTGTTTATTCTTGTGCTGTGACTGAACTGTGATCTACTGAAACCCTGATTTTATTCCCTCCTACCCCTTAAGCTTAGTCTTTCTGAAATTCACATATCGTTTCGCATGATTGATTCAGTACAGTTTATTTATTTTTCAGCCAAATTTCTCTCAGTGTACCTCTAGTGGTACATATATATCACTGTATTCAGAGTGTTCAGTTGAGGAGAAGTTCCACCAAAATTTGATGAATTCATTAAATCCTGCTCTATTAGTTCTATACATGCATATTGGGACATAAACGCTTTCAGCAAATGACAGTTGACAAGAATAGTTAATCAACATAAAGAGTAACACACTGCACATGCGATAGGTAAGATTGTGGTCAACACAGGGTGATTTTGTTCTGATTACACCTATAATAATTCAACTAACCAATAAGTCTTTCATCTGTCGAGAATTAAAATGCTAATCTAACTCACAGTTTGCAAATTAACTTGAATAAAATCAGCTAAATAACAGGATATCCCATGGATATTTAAATGCTCAACACACTTGCACTTAATTCGCCCTAGATTGATATTCCTTCTCTCTAGATTGATGATTCGATTCTCGTGTAAATGGAGATGATTGTGGAAGTTCCGTTGAACACAAAATGCTTATCTACTTATTTAGATAATCAGGCCGAATTGACTTTACTTCGCTGTAGATGAATTATTCAGAAGATGAAGTCGAAATCTTCCACACACTCACTTTAAGAAATCCAAGTAATTTATTTACGTTGCATAAAATAATTCTAAGCGTAATTGAATTATTCAGATTTCGGGTCGTACACTAGTAACTTTTGATTAATTTGGGTGCAGAACTAACATTAGTTTAGAGCATTATTGAAAAGCATCTATTTCTCCGTAGTATAGGACTCTTCACCTATGACTTAACTGGAGATCTAACGTTTCAGATTATAAGACTGGTGCGGAGATTATTCAATCATTGGCTTGGAATCTACATGCCTGGTTGTGCTATCAACCAACGACTGAAAGACATTCGCACCAGAACTAAGCACCAGTTGAAATGATCAATGATTCTTTATCTATGTTCTAGTCATTATGAAATCTGCACTGAAAGTCACCTTTAAATGGTTAAAGTGATTAGTAATTAACTATTGTAACTAAACCTAAGAAAATTTTGATCCAAAATAATACTACAAAAAGCAAACTGATAATATTTCAACAAGTTATCAAAAAGGATTAACTATCAACTTACTTTCATTACTTGCATTGCTATCAGATAATAGGAGTAGAAGGCAACATAGTGCCTTCAGTAATAAATTTCGCATGATTCGAAATCTCTCAACAGTAAGTATTGTTGGTGTTATCTACTGCAAAATAATATAATGCCTGAATCTCTCCAATATAGCCTTTCTATAGTCATATATGAAGACACATTAAGTATGTTCATCGCGTATATATGTGTATTTCATTTTTGTGGTCACCTCTCTAAAGACGCATCTGTATTTGGTAAGATACACAGCACACTACTTAGCATATAAAATCAGTCAGTAGTACATTGATTACCGAAACTGACAAGAGAATATTGATTTACGTTCACTGTTTCTGTCGATGGTCACAGTCCACGTGAAGGCAAATCAACCAATCCTCTCTCAGAAGATAGACTGACATCTATTTCAAAGTCAGTAGGTTTTTCAAGAGTAAGTTTGAAGGGAGTAATTTGGTCAGCTTTAAGTTTCAATATGGATAGATAACACTTGAAAGACCATTGAAATACACCAGAGAGTCCGGAACATCTGTTTTTTCTCACGAGATTCCGACTCATTGACAGTGCTTACTCACTGTAGTTCAAATACAAAACTTCTAGTAACATGACAATCTTCTGTACCATACAACTTCAAGTGCCCAACTCAACGGCCACTGCAAGAATTCTGACTTCCATCGATTCATAATTTTAGAGCGATCCCTGGTGAATACGTACAGCTCCTGTTGCTTATCAGTGCTTCTCTGGCTGACATAAATCTGTAGTGGAACATCAAACAAATCAAAATCTTACAAACTAAATCTTGCAAATAATAATGATTCTCACTACTGACTACCTGCAGAACTAATTTGCTTGGTGTGATTTCCAGTGATAACGCGTTACCAGTGAGGTCCACCCACTTGAGAATGAGGACAAATACTCGCCGCGGAAGACCCTAGCTGATACCAGTCACGCTAAAATCACCGATCCTCAGAGTTTGAAATTCGTGAGCTTGCAGATCTAATTGGGTCTCAGTAGCCTAATGGTCTACAAGTTTTACCGAAAATCGGAAGGTCCTTCACTGATATAAATCCATCGTCGAAACTGAAACTACTGAACTTTTGTTTCATTTTATATACAAGGCAAATATTCCGTTACAAATGTGCGATACATTATGAACAAAAAGTGAAATTACAGACCTGTTGAAAAACTTGGATTCAAAAAGGATATAATTTCATTAATATCTGACTGATAATACGTGTTCACATTAATTTCTTTTACAGGCTGTTTTGACTAAGCTAAAACTCGGGTATTCTGTAAATTCAAATAATAAAGACTGAGTCATTGTGTACCTAGTAAAACCACCAGTAGATATTCCGCAGTCAGAAACAACAGCAACTACGGGTTAACAGAATATATTAGTGATATTATTCATTCTGTTGGCTTCCCATCTGCTGCTTAAAGCCCAAAGTCATTATTAAGTATATATGCAGAAATAATTTTAAGATACATGCACAGGGTTCATTCCTAAACAAAAACAATCAATATCGATAAAATTTTTCATTTTAATAATAATAATAATGATTTACTTTATTCCAAAAACAGTACTTGTGATACAGAATGGAATTTTCAGCATTAATCACAATATTCCATCTCATTTCCTCAAATTATAAATGAAATTAATCACACAGAAAATTTTTCTTCATTTACAATAGGGTTAATATAAAAAAAATAATAAATAAAAAACATGCAGCATATAAAAAGGAAATAATAATAATGATAGCAGCTAAGGTAATGATCAGTAAATAAATAAATGAGGTGGAAATTGCCGTGGGCTTGTTTCACACAGTATTGTCGATGCGGTATACAAATCCTCGCGTCATTAAAAATATTGAATATGATGTTCTCTTTACATGATATGGTGAGGGAAAAAACAAAGATTACAGCAGTCATAGATATAACTTGGTGTTTGCAGTTATGAAAGTGAAAACAAAGAATCAACAGGACCATAAATATAATAGAAATAATAAAATTTAAACTTGAAGGTATATAAGGATGGATGGAGGAGATTGTTTATTTACTAGATGAAAAAAGGTTAGTCAATTCTTGCCTGACGCTATTTTCATCACATAAAATACGTGCCAAGTATGGTATCATAGAATTTTTATACTTAGACGTGCGAGCATACAGTTTTCTGAAGTTGATTCTTGTTCTACCTTAGGAGATGCAAGGTGAAAGCTTAGGGTAAAGTGGATGCTCCAATTCAGGCAATATCCCTATAGCAAATTTATTGCACGAAGTCAATTGCCTATCGACAACGACGTTAACTATGTGGTCCACTGGGACATCATTCACCCTACTGACAGTCTTTAGCTTTCTACGCATTGTGACATAGTTCTTTTTAAGCAAACCAGGAAAAATAAGGGTGAACAGTAAAGAAGAATAGGTAGGATGCAGGAGTTTATGAACTGTAAGAGGAGGGGTTGAGTTATACCCGATTGCCTTAACTTCCTAATGTAAAATGTCAGGCGGAATATTTTACTGGAGATCGCTGAGACATGGGAAGACCAGGAGAGATCAGAAGAGAGAACAAGTCCAAGATACTTAATTTCTGATTTAATTCCGATATCATTGTCATCAATCTTATAACTGTCATGAGAATCGACGGCTTCTTCTAACTGTCGTTTACATCTTAAGCTGAAATTAACAGTTTGACATTTAGAAGGATTCAGTTTAAGACCGTTATACTCAGACCATTTACTGACTCCCGACAGAAAGCTATTTATTTTTGTACAATCCAGCTGGGAGTTAATAGCCATTGAAACAATTAAATCATCAGCGTACTTCACAAAATTTATTTCATCAGACTGAGACAAGTCATGCAAGGAGAAAGAAAAAAGAAAAGGAGAATGGACAGCGCCCTGAGGGACACCAGCTTCAGTAGGCAACGAAGCGGAAGACTTACCTTTATACACGGTGTACTGCTTCCTTTCTGAGAAATAAGAATGTAACCGGTTAACAGCCAAACATCCTTTGTGATGATATTATTTGGTTGGTGGCAATCGACAGGAAGCCTTGGACCTAGGTTTCGTGCTAATTGGCACTCGTCAGCAAGGCGTATCTGCAACATTCTGTCCAAAATTCCGTTTGACTTGCAGCAAGTTTATTTAATAAGATGTCCCTAGGGACCGAGTCAAAAGCAGATGTATAGTCTAGGAAGGCACAACGAGCAAATTTAGCCCCTTTATCTAGACTGGAAGCAATGTTGTGATATAAGACGGTAGCTGCATCTAAAGTGCTTCTTATGTGCTTATAGGCAAATTGTTTTGGGTCATTAAAGGATTTAAGAGAGGGTACAAGACTAAGTAAAAGTAGTTTCTCCATAGTTTTCAAAAAAGGAGAGGTAATAGCAATGGGTCTGAATTTGACACATGCTCCAGTATACGATGTAGGTATGGGTACAACTTTAATGTCTTTCCAAAGGGCAGGCACAATATTACTGGAAAAAGATTTGTTAAACAGATAAGTGAGAGGGTAACATAGAATATCAGGACATTTTTTGAAAATAATACTAGGTACATGATCTGGAACTAAGCTCTGGGAAGGGTTCAGAGACTTGAGGCACTTTTGAACATCGTTTGTGTTAAAACCTGGAAAAGAGGCTATTATTAACACTAGTGATACTGGGAAGTATGGAATTTGAGGGAGAATAAATAAAAGATTTATTAAGAGTACATACTTCAGAAGAATACGGAATATTGTTTATTTGCTTTCCACCAGTGATTTCCTTAAATCGTTTCCACATATTTGAAGCATTTTTGCAGGATATGAATTTCTGTTTATATACAACATTCAATCTCTGCATTTCAGACTTGATAAGGAAGTTAGTTCTTTTTAATAAAAAATTAAAATTAAATTAAAATTTTTAATAAAACTGTAGTCACTGGCGTTGAAGTCACCAGTTACTACAGACAAGGAGTTACGAAACAAAGCAGCAGCAAAAATAGTGAATTCATCAGCAAAGATCGATAGTTCTGAGGGACTGCAAGAAGGTGTGACATAGATATTTGTGACACAAATACAGTTATACTTAGATAAGTGTTTAGGTCGCCATTTAACAGTTACACAATCATTGTTGTCATTTGAGAATTTGAAGCAGACCGTGTTGGCAGTAGACCACTGAGAATTAATAAAAGTGGCAACACCTCCACCTCTCTTCTTTTCTGAGCTGCACTGGTCTTGTCTGTACATTGTGAAATCAGGTAAAGAGACTAAATTATCGTCATATGAATCGTGCAGCCAAGTTTCTTGAAGAGTAATTACAGTAGTATTACAATATACATTTGAGTATAATAGAGAACGCAAGTAATTAATCTTGTTTGGTAGAGATATGCGATTTGTGCTCATAATCACAGGAACAGTCATAAAATGCTTTGGAGTACGCTTTAAAGCTCGTTGCCATCCACCATGAGGCTTCTTCTTAAGTTTGTCAGAAACTAGTAAATCAGCCGGTTGGAAACGTTTTAAATAACCGCGAGGGTAAACAATACGATTAGGACACATAATTGAATGATTAAAATAAAATAAATGCGAGGAAATAGATGCAATATATAGGATGGAAATTTTGGTAGCCCAAAATTTAAGCAGGCCGCCTTCCAAATAATAAGATCATATAGTGTTAGACAGTGAAATTACACGTCTCAACAAAATTTATTGCTCATAATATTATCAATATCATATCACAATCATGTCATACATTGATAGTAATATGAGCAATAATTTGTGCTTGAAACGACAAATATGACAGTATAACAATGTGTGATTTTATCGAAATAAAAAATTTTATTCACAGTCGAGCGGTATCCTACTAAAGTGGACTAGATTTATTATTTCATCAAAACTTATATGCATAAACTAATCATTTATATATAAAAAAACAGTTTGTCTCAAACAACAATGATCATACACAGTGGAAGCCCTAGACATCACGTGATCAGATAAAAGCTAAGCTGAAATTTTTCAGCTCTCAGGTAAGGGAGAGACTGATAACCGCTTCTTTCTGAGTGCACAAATAGAGTTCTAGGCGTTTGATGAAGATTGTTTCGGAAAACCTAAAAATACTTGAATTTTTCGGCCTATTGATAATTGTGGAGGATCTTGCGACGTCCAAATCATGACGCATGTCAAGGAGAATCCTGGCGTTGAAGCACCTCACAGCCTTTTCTCACTCTAGATAAAGGCTTTTTGGTAAATGCTCAGAAAATCGGAGGAGTGCCCTTCTTTCTGTTAAGCAAATGTATCTCCTCCTCTCACAGATACACTTAAATTTGTATATGAAATTGGGGTTAACATGAAAAAGATAGCTTTCGATTTTGTCGATTTTTGATTGCGCCAAAGAGCAAGTTGTATGACAGTCGAGAACCAGCTTGGCTGCAGGATAGTCTCTGCTTAGTGAAGCTCTCAATCTTCTGTTGACAATCGGTGTAATAATTTCAGCTTTAAAATCAAGTCGAATGTAAATGGGCTAATTTCACCACTGTAAGTTACTCCATATATTTCAAATCTCCTGTACCTGTTAATGAAACGTTAGGGTAACCACCGATTTATAAAACTTTTCGAGAAACATAAACTCCTCCTTCGAATACTCTGTACAGCATCATCTCTTAGATTTATAGAATAGAGTCTTAAATAGCCCTCGATTAAAGCTATTTGAACAGAAATTATATGCATGGAGATTTTGTCATTTCCATACGTGCTTATGGAAAATTGCCTTCTGGAGCATACCAACGTCTAGGCAATGCTTGGCAATGTCGAAGAAATGGCAGGCATTTCGATTCCACTATGCTTTACTTATCAACCTTTATTATTGTGAATAACCTTAATTATACTTCATTCTTTCTCTTAAAACTATCAGTATTCTTGCTTCATTTAAGTGATATTTTATCAGTAACATTGCCTTAACTCGTTTCCCAGTGGCATTATTAACATTGTTAACAAAATTATCAAGTTCACAATACTTGATATCTATTCACGTTGATTCTCTGAAAAATAGCCGTCCATTCAAGTGGCGAAACTCAACAGTAATACATTTCTTCCTTGACTGTAAACTATCAAACTCCCTTTTCAGTGATTGCATTGCACATGACTTGTAAAAATATTCAACTTGTAGCTCTGCGTGACTGGTTCAATCTAGTTCATTGAAGTATCAGTCCTAACTTTATCGATGTAATTCTCATTGTTTACCTATATTCCTGTATGTGGAGTATTCAGATTAAGCGTTCAACTGAAATTCGATGAATTCATCAGATCTTGGTTTACATGGGCATATTGCCTGTTCTGATTCAGTCTTTTTACGAGTGAATAGCACAACAAACACAAAATTATCTTAAGGAAATCAAGCCAAATCGCTGACCTGATACTTTGATATACTTCCTGTTCTTTGTATTATTACCAAGGCGAATTTTTAAACTATTTCTGAATTTAAAGTACAAAAGATGACTCAAGGTCACAAGCGCTACCCTAAAATACAATTAGAAAACAGCTTCAATGAATTCGAAAAGCTGAAAATTAGTTAGCTGTGTATGATGGTATGATGATGCATGATTGCATACTTTATATTGTTATCACAGCAAGAAGTGAAATTTTTGACTGGTCATAATCCCACAGCTTCAAAGACATCACTTGTTAACTGTTAAAGGAAGCGAAAGTTTCCAGTTGTGTGGGACTGTTTTGAGACTACTCGCGACTTTTACTCACTCATAGAACTCCCTGAGTATTGCACTGGTTATCGATTTATTGACGCGATTACACACTTAGAATGAGACGAATTTCATCAGATGATGCTGTCCACATTTTCAATATTGTTGCAGCAAAGTAATTTACTTTGTTCATTTTCGTTGAACATCTGTTAGTCAATAATCTGATGAACCATTTGCAATCTCGCTTATTATCCGTTCGCTCACTAATAATTTGTAAAACACCGGACTTTCATACATTGATTGGATGTGAATTTCTCCTGATTTCATTTATTTAGTTTTATTGCGTCTTTTCATTCATTCCTTTTATTTTCATTGCTAGTCACAATGTTGATGCAGTGCTTTATTTGATTAAATGATCATTCAACAGCGAGGACGTCAGAGATAAAATACATCAATCCATAGTTTCAGAACAAAACACACTATGTTAAGCTCAAATACCGGACCAGCCAAATTATGCATAGCGAAAAATTTGTGGAATTGAGGATGATAACACGTCTGAAATCAGCAGTAACTAAGACGATGATGTTCTTAAAAAGCTCAAATCATTCGTGCTGAATTCGAAATCATTAGTTAGCCTTGAATCTGAGTGTGACCAAATCGTCTACGAGGAATGTGAATTAATAGAATAGAAACATAATCAAATCAACTACATTCATTTCAGCTATACTTCGCAAGCTAAACTGCAGACAAACCTTCATTGAGTGCATATGCATAGGCCTCATACGATATTAAGCACACAATATTCAGCGAAGAGACTCTTATCAACGAATTTATTATCAAGCTGTACAATCGTATGCATATGGTTTTAAAGAAATTATATCCGGTGAGGGAATTACGTTGAAGGTGTAAATACATGAAATAATAATAGTATGAAATGCAATTAAAATATTTATTATAATCATAGTTTAATGTCAAGTGGCAAAATAACTAATGTCATATAAGGAATTATACGTAAGGTGTATAGATTTTGGAAAGGGGTACATAATTATAAGATAAGTAGACGAATATAAAATGTTACATAACATGGTGTGAAATTTGATAAGATAGAATTCAATATTGTTCCAAAATACAGCTACGGATCTGCTTACTTCCTCCCTTGTAAAATCATATTGGAATGTGTTCTCGTATCCCTGTGGAAAGCGTCCTCTGACTACGGCCAATGTACCTTGCTCCACAAGAGCAGGTGAACTGATAGATGCACATGGAGGTATCCAGACAAAGGAGCTTATCTTTTACAGAGATAGAGAACAACTTGCAGCTAGTGATCGTCATATGTAATTTTGCTGCAAAGAACGTACTACTGGCTGATTTGGAGAGACGATTTTTGAGCATATCTGAAGCTTGATCACCTTCGAATTACAAAATCATGAATAAGGTTTTCTTTGGAACTGTGTCGGTGACCAGTTTAGACTGCTTATTTTTCATGTTGCTGTCAATATATATATTTATATATTTTCGAGCATGAGTATTTCTCAGAATTCAACAGTATTTCTCAGCATTTAACACATGTACCTACCAGTCTAAGGTGGTATTTCATTCACAAGTATGTCATTTACTACTATTTATTTGGCTGGAATATGATTTCATTTTCTTCCTTGAGAATTTCAAATGTGTTACTGTTCATGAGCCTACACCATGTTAAGAGTTACGTAATATATATATATATATATATATATATGTATAAAGACGCTGACTGAAGCTTTAGAAAAATGCTCTAATTCGGTATGTATGTTCAGGAGAATAATAACATTGCATAGAAAGCTTATAATTCTTATGTCTATACATATGTGTGTGGAATGATCCATTCCTTTTGGAATATTTGGTGACTTGATCAAAGCGGAGCTTTCTAAATTGCCGCATGTTCAACTATCGCTAATCCTGCAAAGTATACTGCTTCGGCCTCACGTTCTTATTATTATATTTGTAAAAAGAAATTCGGTGATTCCATTCGTAAGATAATATAATTAGTAATATCATAACATTCTTAGAAAATATATAACCAGATTTGTTTCAAATCTTTTGAATAATAGAAGCTTTGACTGAATTTTTACCTCACCGATTATAAAGTCTCTTGTAGTCTTAACGTCGTGAGTGATTGTTCTTTGTAGGTAATAGGAGAATTGAGAGGAGCTCCTACATTTTTCTGAAGAAAATGGGTTATGAAATCTTACTGTGGAATTGATCAACTGCCTCTTGTCAAACATAGTGGCGTATTCATTCGTGCTAGTTTCGCACGTTGTGCTCCAGCGATTCTTTTCTCAGATAGCCATTGTTGTTATCTGTTGGTAGTACTAGTGTAAAACTTGTGGAAACAGTTTCCAGTAAAGAAAGCATTCTTAATGCCTGCGTGAGCTACCGATAATAACAACCGCTTCTCTGATAGAAATGAAAACGATTGTCTGTAAGATATTGCTTTCTGTTATCTTCACACAGACTTATGTCATCATCAGTCACTGAGTAAGCAGGAGAGGCCATAAAACTTGTGAATCCTACAGGCCACGAGAAGACGCTCCAGTATCTCAAGGTGGAGCTCTAAAATACTCATTAAAGTGTTGTATTTAATAAATACTATTTCATCTAACGTGACTGTCATAGAGAAAGTGATTCTATGACACCATGAGAGTTCTGCTGCAGAATGGGGAATCCAGTGATAACGGTTCTGGTCCTAGAAGATCATTCAGTTTTCGCAGAATAACTGAATCAGTTTAGAATCAATCAAATATGTGAATTGAATGATATTTTATTCTATTATATATATATATTCTACGAGTTACTCTACGAGTTAAACCTCTTGAATGATATTTTCAATAATCTCCATAATAATTCTCATTTTGTAAATAAATCAAAATGCATGCCATTTGATGTCAGTGAAAATAGCAATAAAGAAGATCCGATAGTCTGGTAAATCAAACAATCGAAATTTAAGGTACACTGGATATGGTGAACGACTGTCTCCATTGATGTACTACGTAAATATCCATTATCGTCATTTGTCTCCTAATGGTTCTAATAATGATTATTCTGTGGAATATAAATTTCTTACTTCCATCCTCTGGGTGCTCTATTCTGGTTAGCTGTTAGCCAGTTACTGCCACTTACTTCACCAAACAGGCCTGACAGAAAATGTGAATCAGGAAAGCAGCAGAGTGATCAGGTCAAACAATATGGCACTACTGACAACTTAGCTACTCATCAAAGTCACGTAGGCACTTTCTAACCGTTTCTGAAGTTATGTATCGCCAAACTTGAAGCAACTCACGTTCACTTCGTATTTCATTAATGTGTGTACTCAATGCACTGCAGATCTAATAGTCTGTGACACTGGTTCTGCTGAGGGAAGGCGTAAGATTTTTGTTGAGTTAGGCAGATAACACGTAATCTAGGAAAGCGTGAAGATCCTGGTGTTAATTATTATCTCAGAAGTATCAGCATTATAATCCTGTGCAGAACTTTCACATAAGACGATAATAGTTCACAGTTTGCTTTAACTAATCTCATTTACTTTTCTTTGAAGTTAAAAATATATGAAACAAGGTGCATTGCGTATTTTCACGTTTTGACTGGGTCACACATTTTTCAGAGTTTTGCCGCGTAGACTTGTTCGCTGATTAATTAATACCACACAAAACATTCTTGTTTATTCTTTTGTTATGTGTCTCAAGTAACTTCTAGACAAACTAGGTCAGTCAGTTTACTTTTCTTTTATTGAACAATACAACTCTGTTCAAAATTTTTTCACCGCTTCTTTTATGAATACTTCCCCTTCGTCGAAAATACCATTCAGGCATTTATCACCTCAGCCTACACATATAGTTGTTTATGTGTAGACGAAATTTATTCATTATCTTTTGTACTGCTTGAATCAATATCTGTTATTCTGTAGCTGTGTTGTTTGAAATAATAAATCACAGTTACCAAAACCTTTCATATTCATGATGACCAATTCAGCTGAACGATGACTGATTTCATTTTCTCCTCTTGGGTACTAAGCAGTTCTCAGATAATGAAAATAATCTTGCATCAGTTAGATTAGCTTTGTTTGTGATCTTTCATTGATATTCTTTGAAACCCTAGTGGGAATCGAATAGTCAGTTGTGATGGAGGACTCTTTTGCCTTTCCAATCTTGCCTGGTCTCCACATTATAATCCATGCTGTCACGCGTCGTTGAATCGATGCTGCGTAGCCAGATAGGTGAAGGAATTAACGTCTTATAATTTTCTTCGTTTGAGTGTGGTTCGTGCTTGGTGATTATTGTCGTAATTGCTGATGTTTTTGTTGGTGGTGATAGTGGTTCGTTATCTTGACCACCTTCGTCTTATTTATGTTCACTTGAATTCATACCTTCGCTGCACTGGTTATTTTTCTTTGGTCTTCTCCTCCGAGTATTTGAGTTTATGCGAAATTTGACATAAATCACCCGTTAAATGCAGATATGCCACAGTCTTCGTGTTGTTCCAACGTATTCCTGTCTTCCCACTCCTCAAATTTCCCAGCATAATCCAGTCCAACACAGTCAGAAATATCGTCAGCAATAATAGGCAGGCAACTTTGTGGTACTCCAATTTCAAAGTCGAAGGCCTCACAGAGTTTCCCGTTGTGACAGTCATTGTCATACAGCCAGCTGTTGAACTGAATTGTTGAAGGTTTCAGCCACTCTGTAGTGTCAATACTGTTTCCAAATTACTTCGCAGTCAACAATATCGAGTGCCTTTTCAAAGTTGGTGAAATTGAGGCAGACATCTTATTGCCAATTCATGCTCCGTTAAATGACGATGCTCAGAATCGCTATCTGATCAGCACATAATTCGCCTTTCCTGAATCCAGCTTTTCCGGGTGGCCGAATTCCTGCACCTGTTGTATGTTTTAATCTCTCCAGGATGACACGACTTAGTATTGTTCTTGGCATGGACAAAAGTTCCATGTCACACAGTCTTTGCAAAGTAAGCGATCAATCTCTGGTAGTTAGACAAGTTAGCTAGCCTTTCCTCCGACTAGTGAGTAGGTAGTGAAAGTGGGGCGGAGGATATCTGTCGAGCGCTGTGGATCCGTTTACAGTGTTTCTGTAGGAATTCCACCCGGTCGAGCTGCCTCACCTGCTGTCTTTTAACAACTTGACTGCATTGAAGAAATGTGCAGTCAGTTGCGTACCTGCTGTTGGTGATATTTCTGGTTATCACGAAAACATTCCTATCACTGCTTTTAATATTTCCTCCATAGATAGAAGGCATACCTGCTC
Source organism: Trichobilharzia szidati (assembly GCA_944472155.2). Classification (NCBI taxonomy): domain Eukaryota; kingdom Metazoa; phylum Platyhelminthes; class Trematoda; order Strigeidida; family Schistosomatidae; genus Trichobilharzia; species Trichobilharzia szidati. Next base: position 91,914,334 of record OX235276.1, read on the forward strand.
ACTTGCTTCTCGGAGGCTTCCACCATCTGCATCACTTCTCCATCTGATTCCAGAGGAGAATATGCACATTTTTCATATTTCTGCTTTGCTTTCAAGCTTTCATGGTGACTACGTTGATTTTCCGGGATTGAATTTCTAACCGCATACCTAACCATTCTTCTTCGTCCTGGTGTAGTGTCGATGCGTGAATCAGGCAGGCTGAGATAATAATGATAATAGCATTAGTAATAATAACGAAAACAATGAGTTTAACAACAAAAATACTAGATGTCATTACTGAGAAATGAAGAGAACTTTTCGAAAGTGGGAAAGAAACAAATACTCAGAATAACACGGATATAAGATATAATTATTATTGTTCGCTTGGGTTCCTAGTGGAACATAGGTTTTCAACTGCACGTCTCCACTTGTTTCTGTCTTCTGCTGTACTTTTCACTTGCATCAATGTTAGTCCATACTGTTTCAACTCTTCTTCACACGATCTCCTCCATGTCACCCTTGGACGTCGCACTCACCGCTTCCCTTTCGGGTTACACTCGAAGACCTGACACGCGATGTCACCTAGCGGCCTCCTCAGCGAGTGTCCAATCCATCTCCACTTTCTCCTGCATATTTGCTAGGTGATTGATTCTTGTTTTGTTTGTTTCCTTAGTTAGTGAGACAGAAAAGACTATGAACATATCAGAAAGTTATTGCGTCAAGCTTACTTCCAGGCTAGTGTTACACTGCAGTAGGTGAGAATCATATTGTAATCAGGTTGGTGGAACACACTTTGGGGTGTTTCCACATGATTACCGCATTCCTATTCAAAGCTTTCCACTGATGGCGTGGCTGTCGTAGCTGTGGGCAGGCAATGCGAGCTAAACTCTAGTTGGAAACTAGTGTAATATTTCCGTCAATATGTTTCCAGCTGGGTTTTCTATTACTGTTGGAACCTTCTGTATTGTCGTCATATGTATGTAACACATAAGTCGTCTGAGCGCTGAAAGGAATAACTTAGGTGAAGAGGGATTGGGGAATGGAACTGATGTCCTCTCATAGATGTCTCAAAATAAGTGGTGGGATTTTTCCTACAACTCAGGATCTTAGAATTCATCTACGACTTTTGTCAGCTTTACGTGGAATCGATCCACGATGCTTCTGTTTGATTATGCAGTAGTTCAGTTATTTCTTCGGCAAAGGCTTCACCTGAATGCACGATTTGGCTGACTGTCGAATGTGGAATCGAAGACTACAGCCCTTTTCCATTACATTTTGACATTGCTTACTTGAGACTCCTGAGAAACGTGCCTCTCCGTTGGCATGTTTTCCTTCCATTATGAATTGCCGTCTAAGGAGTATTCTTGTCAAGATATGACTATTACTATGCCTTTTACTCCACACTTGAAATCTGATGCAGTTTCATTCATGACTTCCTTCATGACTCATGACTTATGCGTAGTCAGATTTTGCCTACATTTCAATAAAAATAGCACTATTTGTGATTAGTCAAGTTAATCCTCAGAAACTCTTGAATCGTCTAAACTGGGAGGTGACGTGTCAACAGAGGCAGAACATTTTAGTCCAACTGAACAACAAGAAAATCAGACTTTAATTAACAAACAAACAACTGCACACTTTGTTAGTGATGTTACTCTGAAACGATAATTATGAATTTCCTGTGAAATCTATCGTGTTTCGTATGGCCGTACTAACTTTCTGCTTGCAATGAGACATTGAATTCCCTGTATATCCGATTCTCTTTTGAACACCGAATGAATTCTCACAATTTTTTCTAGATTCGTACATTGACATGTCGTTTTTTTCCCAACTCTGCTGTTATTCTATAAACAAGCAATGACACTGCTTTCGATACCATTCAGCGTAGATACTTTACATTGTGAATGAGTTGTTTTCCATTTGTGTAGCAGATGAGCTGTCTCATCTGAGCCACCTCTATGTGAATAGATCAGTTCGCTTGCTCTTGTGAATCTAGGTACCTCCTCCATCGCTGAAGAATGTTTCTCACACGGTTATGAGAGCACGTCCCAGGAAAGCTTTACAGGCGAGGTTGTGAGAAGATCTTTTCCAGAACACTTGGTCTTCTTCTGGCACTCAACCAACCTTCACCATCATGTTTGTAAGATCATCTCCGTTCACAACTCCCTGGGACAGAGAAGGCTTGCCTACTCATCAATTCAAGCTTCAGGTTTATGGAAAGAAGCGTATGTTCAGTTCCGATGTACGTATATATAAATTTGTATATTTGCAGACGTGCAGCTTGAAGATAAATTCACTGAAAAGATTCTAATAGTGCGTTCCTAATGTCACAAATGAGAATTATTTGACATAACGGTACATCTTTCTACAGATGCTACCACCGAATAAACGATGTCATTTTAGTTGTCTCTTCCAATCTCATATGGCTTATTTATCCCATTGATTTTGTAATTGTAATTTATCTATCAACGAATTTATACGTATGGAAAATAAAGAAAAAGTTTCGATTTCAACACAGTGAGTGTGTCATCCACAAATCGCTATTATCAGAATCTAGGAGGGAGTATTACCGTTCTAAAATTGTCACTTTCTCAGCTTTGTATGAATATACCCGCTACTACAGCGACCCTTTGAGACTCGACTGTCACCCCATTTTTTCGTCCGTACAGTTTGTTTTGAAACCTCTGTACACTGGTGGCCATACAAAACAGAATATCTTATATATTAAGAATTCACGAATATTTGGATTTGTTACAGTGCTCTCACTACTATGAAACTTTCAACAAAGTGGAAAAGAGTCAGAAAGTTGAAACGTAATAGAGTTATTTTATGAGAGTGTCAAACCAAAGTAGGGTAGTGCTAATGACAACCATGACAATTTTAGCAACAACAATAATGACGATAGAAATCAAATAAAATAAGCCCACTGTCAATAATACTGATGAAGAAAATAATAACAATACGATTATAAAATGCTTACGGCGACCAAATGGAAAAATAATTTTGAGGACTATTGATATCATTACTATTGTAATGATGACAGCAAGTTTACTAAGATGTATAGTGAGCGAGCAGTGCTTGATTGCATTGTAAACATCATCACATGCATTCTTGTCATCACCAACATCACCGTCATCTTCATCCTCATCATGAACTAACAATCGATAAGCAGCCAATCTTCGAATTCACCAGCTCTCCTAGAATTCATCCGACTGCATGCCATGCTTACACAGTCATCCCATCGTGTTACACCAGATCACATCACATCACATCTCGTCATATCACATCACCCAGTGTCCGATTCATCAGCAAATATAAATTTTCAACAACAGTAACATAGGTCGATTGGGAATACTCAAGACGAGGAGAAAGATGTGGTGATGCATCGACCACCTGAATAGTTAACTAACCAACTGAGCAGTTGGTGAATACACTGAATAAAAAAGTGACGGAATAACTTACTGACTATGCAAATAAATGGTTGACTAGCTTTCAGACTGAATATTTCACTATTTGAATAACTAACTGACTAACTCGCTAATTTCCTAACCAAATAATTTAGGTGTAGAACTTGGGCATCAAGGCGCCTGGGCAATTCCGCATTAGATAATTTTATTCTATTGATCACACAATGATTTCGTGTTAACAAGACAAATCCAGTTGGTAATACCGCAACACTCTCTGATTAATAAAATAAACTTATTTGTAATGGAGTAATAAATCAACTAACTGACTAACTAATCAAACAACTAGCTAGCTGACTGACTAACTAACTAACCAAATAAATCAATTATGATCTGACGAACTGATCAACAAACGAATGAGTGCACAATGGAAAGAAAGGAAGAAGAAGTAGGGAGAGAAGCAAAGATTCAGTCGAAGTGATTTACTGACAGACTGAGTCCCAAGTACGAAAATTAGTTATTCATCAAAGAGTGAATAAGTGAAAGAGAAGATCCAATCCACGCACAAAACAACAAACAACTGGCAAATTAAATATTTCAGAATCCTATCAAACAATCAGTCAGTCAGTCGGTCATTTACTCGATTACTTTCACCACCTGTGTTGCGACTACTAACTCTGATACCAATAATACTATTGTGGTGAGAGCTGGCTGCTAGCCAAAGTTGGTAGACAGTAATTTACGTCAATGTTTATGTCCCCAATTTTGGTTGTGAGAAAAGTGAGAACAAAGACTTTGAGTAGGCGGATACATTTGTTATATAGATGATCTGACATTCCAGAAAAATTGTCACAAAAAGATGAAAGATTAACTTTCAGTTAGAAGAAACCAATCAGAGGACTGTGTTTGTTTGCTTAAATAATCTATGATAATGTAAATGAAAATATATAAATAAGTGTTGATTTCCGTAATAAACGATCTGTTGCCTGGCCCTTGTCTTCTGTTGTTACACTTTTATTTCTAATAATAATAATAATATCAATACTAATTGCACACTGCTACTGCGACGACAACAACAAAGACGAATTCCAGTATGACTGCTACTCCAACTGGAATTCCTACTAATATTACTATTGCAGTTGTTACTGTTTTTGTTATTGTTAATATCCATTTTACGACAATGACTATATAGATGATTGGGAGTCAGACAGTGTGGGTGATTGCAGCATTCAATGTAGACGACTGGCAATTTCAATTCATTCATCACACAATCACACAGGTCACCGAATAAGGAGATGGGCTTGAACTGACACAGATCGCTGTGAAACAGGTAAGAACACGCTTCATTATTCGTTGACTCATTCACTCACTCAATCACATACTCATTCATTGATTCATTCATTCCTACTCACAAATCCAGTCAGGCAGGGAGTCAGTCGGCCAGTCAGTCGAGGAGTCAGTGAGTAAGTGAGACAGTCAACTGCTCAAACAGTGATATGCATTCGAGGCGAGTGATATTGTTAATCGGCTAATGGAATGGTGAAGGAAGAGAGGAAGGTAGGTAGCAAGGAGTGAGTGAGTGAATCAATCAATAAATAAGCGAATGTGCTATCTTTTTGATTGATTTTCAGCTATCGCAGGTCCAGTTCCAGAACCAGAAGCGGCAGCGACAGTGGCAGCAGAAAACAGTGGTTGTCCCGGCTGTCCTGGTGGATGCCCTAATTGTCCTTGGTGTTGTTGATTCCGTGGGTGGCGAGGAGGCTGCTGCAGAGGCTGTCAAAGACAATAAACCAGAAAACACCTCATTCATACATACAAGCCTTCTGTCATACGTGAACAAAATCTTGTCATCATCATTTCAAGTTGGCGACCAATGTGTACTTTGAAATCTCCTCTATCTAAACTTAATGAATAAATAATTAAATAAATAAAAACACTCGTATTATCTAAATCATCACACATTACAGACGTCTTCTTCTTCGTAATCGATGAATAATCAGTCAATTCTCTCAAAGAAACTTGCATGCAACATCTTGTTGAAATGTCTCTGCGCTCCAGTCTGTTAGCTTGTTAGTCGTTTTGCTAATGAAGAATATGCGAATGAAACAGTAGTCAGTAATTTAGTCGATCAGGCAATAATCCACTGAGGTGGTCGACTAGCCACCAGGATGTGTAGCTGTTTAGTGATTCATATATTAAAATACTCTCTTGGTTATCGGTAACTGAGTGGGATAGTTAGTTAATTCTGCAGTGAGTCAGTCAGGCCGCCGGCCAGCGCACTCCTAATCTACTTAGCCAGTAGGAATTTAAGATTCGTTCTGGCAACCTCTCCATAATAATACCACCGCTAATGAAACTCATTCATTCGAGCTGCAACATAATGCGAGGCAATAAATTCTTCTATAGAGATTGGAGAATAAAGGAGAAAGTTAGAGAAAATACACTGAAACCATAAGAAGAAAATCATACCAGTTTAAATCGAACGGTTATGAAATAGGTGTTGAAATCAATAACTATGATTAGGGATTAACAAAGTTTTTTTCCTTCACGTTCCCCAGTGGAACAAAGGGCTCCAAGCTATTGGCTTGAATTTTCTGTAGCAGTTTTTATTTTACAGGATGGGGTCGCTAGCCTCATGCCCAACCTTTCCTCTTTACCAGAATTATTTCTGGCTTAGCGAGGTAAAGGAGTGCGTCGGCAGGGGATCAAACCCCGGACCAAGTGTATGGTCGGCGAGGGTCCTAACCGCTATACCGCCGACGCACGAATAACAAAGTAATAAACGCAAAATGAAGTGGCTACTTTCTAATAGAAAGTAGTATAAGTTCAAACACGAATGAAATGTCCGTGGGGAATTCATAGAAAGGAAGCAGCGCGTTGTGTTAAAATGCTATTCCTTGCCGACTGTAGTTGAACAAAGCAGCTCGATTAAATGCCAGGGACCATTTTTCACTTGTCCCTATAATGTTCATTGATATTTTGATATATTACTTAGTCTATGTTAAGCTGAAAAAATTGTCTTCTCCTCCCATTATGTTCACTGCATGATTGTTTACTGATCAAATTATGTTTTGAGGAATTAATCATGAGTTGACATATGTTAGAGAACCATTCGATAACTTGTGAGTTCTGGACAGCTGTTTCATCCTAGTTCGCGACTCTTCATCAGTGCGCACCCACCGGGTTCCAACTGAGAACCTTCTGGTGACAAGGCCAGCTCGTAGACCATTAAGCAACTGTTAACTGATATAAAGGTCCACCCATGAATTCTAACTTCTGCCAAGTATTGGCTTTTGTAGGGATACTTGAAAATTCATCTAGTGCTCAGTAGTGACTGGCCCTATTCAGTCAGTGACCTGTGGTCCCAATGGGAAGCCCTGACCAGTAGGTTGGATGTGAGGCAGTATTTCATCGAAGAAAACATTCAATAGTGGTCACTCAATGTCATAAATTGGCACAATTTAGAATTCATAGGCTGGCCACTGAATCAGGTAACAGTGTCTGAATGGTCTACGAGCTCGCATTGTAACCAGAAGGTCCTGAGTTTGAACCTCAGTGGGTGCGCACTGCTGAATAGTCTCAAACTAGGACGAAACAGCTCTCCAGAACCCCTAGGTTTTCCAATGGTTCTTTAACTGATTTCATCTCAAGATGATATTCCTCCAACCAATCAAACTAACTCCCTACAAGAAAACCAATACATGAAAATTGTTTCTCTGTTTCACTAAATAATAATTAGTTGACGAAATTTCAAGGCAGTTTATACTCAGGTATGCAATAAATCATTACAGTATGCCTACTTAAATTTGCAATCGTATAGAAGAATTATTAAAGATAATGAATACTTACAGCTTGAATTTAACGCTGTGATTCCTTCCATGGAAACAAATGTACACACTTCATTTTCTGATTCAGCGTATTAAGTCCATCTAAAGGTGAAGGTGAATGTTCAGTTCAAACTCTGAATAATTTTGATTTCGTTTGTTTGATAACGCTGGGATTGCAAACTTGAAACTTATTCATGAATTATTATATCCACAACCGTCGAAGTATTTCTGAAACCACATTAATAATAATTTGGCAGATAATATAAACTTGAGGCGAACGATAGAAAAACTTAAAAGTAAATGACTCCAGAGGCATTTTCTGAAATTTATAGGAATTTAGAAATCTTCGGGGACTTCCATTGAATTATTATAAAATGACCGAAGGTGACATTTGCACGTAGAATCATACCCGCAATGAGATGTGTCTTTCATCAAATCACCAAAGACAAGTTATAGGTTATCGCAATCACTGAAATAGTCACAAAATCGGGAGCAGGAGCATATTATATATGAAGGAACCCTTGATGGCCGTCGAGCGGAAAGAATCGAAATAAGCTTGAAACAGCCTGAAATTTGACTTTGCTATTCATCAACTAAAGCACATCTGAACGTGAATGCTGGGAGGACCACTGTCAAAGAAACCTTCACTTACTACTCTACCCGAAGTGCAACCAGAAAACGCACAGAAAATCCTCACCACACATACTGGAGTCAGTAATACAGCAGGTTTGAAAGGAAAGTTCGGTACCCGTCCATCGGAAGAGAAGCTATCTTTAGAAATTCCAAAAAGCCAAACAAACATTTATTAGCATCTATGCAGTCAGTTCAGATGCAAACTGATTCACAACGGATAATTCAATGAAGCTTTTGAAATGAAGCCAGGAGTAAGACAAGCCTGCCTACTGCAACTGATGATACTCGTCACTGAACTGAAAATTCATGAAGACACTCAGTTAAATACAACAAGGATCACTTACTCTCATCGTTATTACACTAAATATTGTAGCCATAATTTGGATCATTGACTGTGCAGTGACATTGCCAATATGTCTGTGACACATTTGTTCTTTGCAACGACATGGATCACGCATCGGCATTATATGATCACCTGAATGAGATCCATCCAAACATCAAATTCATCATGGAATATGAACATAACAATGAGTTCAATCTCCTGGATCTAAATGTAAAAAGAACAAACGAAGGCACGATCAAAAAGTCCACCTATAGAAAAGGAACTTGGACTGGACAATATCTTCACTATAACAGCTTTTGTTCCATAAGCTATAAACGTCGATTAGTGAGGACTTTGTACGACAGAGCCAGGAAGCTATGTTCACAAACAAGGTCAAAGAAGAATTAGATTTCGTCGAAGGAAGGACTGAAAGGAAGGCTTCTATCCGGTTTTCTGAACATATTCCAAAAAACATGTGCCCAAAGGGAAGCATTTATTCTCAGATTGCAATTAGCAGACGTATTGTCGATACCGGACATCTCATAGAGATTTCTAAGTCCTTCAAAATATTAAAAAGACAAAAAACAGCAAATTTACTACGATTTGCTGAAGCGATCTCAATCAAATTATTAAAATCAGACCTATGCATACAGAAAGAGAGTTTGATTAACCTCTCACTTCCCTGGTAACTGAATTTTGATTTTGGTTAAAATAATTAGTCATCTAATTCAGTGATCTCAACTTACTGTAACCGCTTTTTGTTTTTGAGTTGCTATGTGAACCTACAACCTAACATTGTACTATTTATTTATTTTTTCTGTTTTCTGTTTTATCCCTCCCCCCCTCTTTTCAACTTTAAAAGCGTATAAATTGATTATGAAATCTTAAACCAAAAATTGTAATGCTTTCATTTTGGATGCGTCAATTTTATAATATCATTTCTTCAATATCACTCAAACAATAAAGTAAGTTATTATCATCTATATAATAATTGTAATTTCAGGCAGTCTGCAGCTGATGAGAACCTGTGAAATAGAATGATATCATTTGATACTGCAAATTTCGTCTTCCTTTCTTTATCTGAATTTATCAAGGGAATCAAGTGTATGAAATATTCTGGCGTTGAATGAAGTTGTTTTTCCTTTATTTTTTTCACATTCACGATGATGTTTCAATACATCTAAAGAAGACGAACGTCTGTGCTCTCCAATGTGATTCCGAATAACTAACTTTTCTAAATCACTGTAAGATTTTTTAACGATTCCAAGATGTTGTTTTGTTCAAATCGTCGTGCCTTATTTCTGAAAACGCATTTTTACGCAGATGTTACTTGATCTCTGTGAAAAATCTCTTTAAATGAAATAAATGTCACATTCAATCTCGCTCTGTTAATAGAACCTGAGAGAGTGGAGATCAAGCCGTTCATTATTGCATTTCATGTAAATCAAGTAGCAACTCAGCTCACTGAGTAATTTGTGCAAAGTCAATCAATAACTCTTAGCTACCATCATTATTATTTTCCATTACTTTTAGGTTCAGCAGTTCAATGAATTCCCCACTAATCATCAATACATGGTCCACAGTAAAATAATTATTCGGTTGTGATTTAAAGTCCTAGCTGAATATGCTCATAATTAGAAAATCTTTGATGTCAACTAAAACCTTTGATCACCTTTATTGAAAACTAATTTAACAAGAACATTAGAAAAACTATCAATCAAAGTATAAAGAATGAGATGGATATATTCACACATAAGTTGAACATTCCTCTTAGTGAATATTGTAACGTTTAAAGTAAAATGGCTTTATTTTCGGAGGTGAGCGATTTTATTCTTATTGTTTGTCATTACTGTACTTTTCTTAACCTTATTCGAAAACTCTTAAGCTGTATTCCATGCACAAAATCATAGTTTCGAATCTCATGATTTCATGGTTTATTTGGTTTAATATTTGATATTGGTATTAAGCGATGATCCCAACTTCATGGAAGTATAGCTTTGGAAAGAAATCTTTTCTTTAAGTGTTTCTAATATGTTATTAATGTAATTTATTGGTATACTAATTATTACGTTATGTTTAAATACACTGAAACACATCTGAATACGAAATTGGATTCAAAACAATTTACACAAAACCACACGACTTGTATTGTCCATATGAAAAGAGAAGTCATCTTTCATGTCTAATTATGATTCTCAAATTAAGTAATACTTCTGAGTATCTTTGTTAGGGAGAATTATAATGTTTCTTTGTGAAACTTAGGGTTTGCATGTTTTCTGTTTATATACTGACAGATATCTAGGCATAAATTCTTGAATGTCATGTATTTGGTTGTCATTTCTTTTTTAATATCGACGTCTGCGTCTCAAAGTATATTAAGTTTTTATAAAAAACATAACATCGCCTACTTCTGCAGACAATCTCCCTGCATTAAATATTCCTGCTGCATACTTAAATGTAGTGATCCATTTGTATTTTCTGCAGACTTGTCACCACAGCGTTCAACATTTAATAAAAGATTTCTCAAGATATTAAGAATCTATTTTTTTGAATATTGATAGAATGAATTCTGGCATTCAATAGAACACGCTATTTTTTTCAGATACTTGAAAATAATGTTCTTACCTGGCAGGATTACACAGTAATAGGTTGCTTGTAAGTTACCTTTTTTCAAATCTTTCGGATGAGTGCTGTTAGTAGTATATGGTTGAAAATATGTTTACATTAACTGATGATTATAATCTGGAAAGCAAAAGTAATGGACTAATGCAAAATACTAATCAAATGAAACATCAGATTTCAGACAGTTTTCCATCTACTTGGCCATTATTTCTGAAGGATATGTGGCGTCGTCAAGACTCATGGGCCATGATATTCTGGTAGGCTCAACTGTGTGCTGTAATTGGCGGAAGCATTGTAAGTGCAGTCAAAACAGTGGTGAGGTCACTTTCTTTACGCTCGACGATTTGATCGCTAACAGTTAGAATTTCATACAGAAAAACATATTCATGATTATCGTCATAGTGAGTGCATAATTCAAACATGTTATTATCGTTCGATCCACCTGTAATTAGTCAGGTTTTTTTCACTTCCGGGATACATTTTGTGCGTCAGCGTTCTAATTAGTATTAGACGGCGGACAGAGCATAAATCGGCTGGTAAATTATTCATCGGACTGTTGAGTAACATATTATCAACGAGAAGTAACAAAACGAACATACGTAGGGAAAGGATATTGAGTAATCTTACACCATCTCGTAATTTCGGAAAATCAAAGCGATAAGCAGAACATTATAATAGAATCTAATTTGTCAGTAAATACGAGGAACTGCTCCACAGCCGTCCTGTATACGTTAAAAAAGTCTTTTTCCTGTGCTGTCAAAGAAGCTTATGAATTACATTTGAAATTAATAACGAATGAGGGTTATGTAGCTGAGACGTTGTAAACAATCATTAAGAAGGTATAATATCAGACTCCATCACAGTATCGAATGTTTCCACGTGAACAACTCTGTTTCAGATTTTGAATTTCATAAGAACTGTTTTCTACTCGTATTTCAGAACATTGGTTGTGATCCTCTGTTTGGTGCTAGTCTTCGAATTCAGGAATAATTTGACAATTGCACTGGTCCTGTTGTCAATAATAGTAAGTTTTTCAGAGTAGCAAGTCAGTGAGTTGAATTAATTTCCTCATTGTCATTTTGTGTTTGTTGTGACATTCTTTCGATTAAAGATACGCTTTAAACAAGTCACAAACGGCAATAGTGCAGGATTTGATGAATTCATCAATTATCGTAAAAATCACAAAATGAATTTTATTGATAATAATAGAAATGATTATAATGGGAAAATTAAAACGACTCAAGTTCGAAGAGCGATAGTTTTTTAATGAATCAGTAACAGTAATGAGGTAGAATAATATGAAGAATAAATATCAATAAAAACATCAGTTAATTTTTTTATTCCTTTAAGTTCCCAGGGGAACATAGGGCTTCAAGCTACAGGCTTGAAGTTTCTGTAACAGTGTTTACTTTTACGAGATGGGGTTGCTGGCCTCATGCTCAACCTTCCCTGTTTACCAGTCTCACTACTGGATGAGCGAGGTGAACGAGTGCGTCGGCCGGGGATCGAACTCCGGACCATGAGCATGGTTGGTGAGCTTCCAAACCGCTGTGCCACTGACGCACAAATCAGTTGATAAGTAGGGTATATTGCTATCGTAGATTCAGGGTGGTCACAATTTACTTCTGTACAGAGAGATAGGGATGATGGAATCTACTGCCGCAGGCCTCTTCATTTTTAAGAATTTAATGTTTGTTTGTCTTTAGACAACAGAGAATACAGCAGCTTCACAGGGTCAGTGCCACGCCCATAGTCTAAAAAAATGTTTCTTTTTCAAATTTTTCAGTGTTTCGGCTACATTTATGTTCAATCACTTTGGCAAATGCTTCATCGAGCGACTAGAATATTGCCGTTTAGTACAAGCTCGATATTCCTATGCGTGAATACCCTTAAATTGATATAAGCAGATTGAAGCGTCAAGGTTTATTGAAACACCTACTTCATGATGTAAAGAAACACATTTTTACAGCATAATAAGTTCTTTTGTTAGCCTAATCAAGCCATCGCTTGACAATATCTTGTATGTAGCCCCTTTTGAATTGGAAAGTTTTTACAAAACGTTATTGATATTTCTACCGTGGTTTATTTCTTCAGAATGTTTATTGATGGACCTCTCACGATGTCTATTTTTATCCATCGAAGTCTTTATTTCATCCAATTTTATTGTCAAAACACATTTTGTGTGGTCTGATGAACAATGTGACGACTGAGTTCTTTTATCAGATCGGAACAAAATACCACGTGTTTTGTTTTTAAGTTTAGATTCGAACGGCATAAGTTTAATTGAACTTATAAATTTCGCGCTTTTGATCCACTTTCACAGACAATCAGAATAGCATCCACATATTTTACATTTAATATCAATTTTCGTGTGTGCTATTGCAAAATGCCACCTTTAAGGCGGTAAATGATTTAGTGAAATTCCGGTGTAGGATTACTACACACTCTCTTCTAGAAGTGACGTACTTAGTCTAAAATATATTCTCGATTATTCTTTAAATATCTGCGAAAGGAATACTCGAAACCTACGCGAACAAATCTTTGCCGTCTAGTGGAATAACATGTATCCCCAAACATATGACTGTGACTTCAATGAATTCAATTTGAACACCAGTCTTCATCAATAGATGGGTTTGGAAGCGTTATTGAAAACAAATTTATGATCGGTCTCTGTGATGTACTTATCAATATATAACGCTAGAAATATACTTTCAGGATGAATTGAATCAGGTGAATATATTTCCTCTTCCAGCCATTTGGGAGTATTTTCTTTTGCTCTATAATGCATAAATAGACTAGTTCACCCTATGCGCGAGTGACGGAATATGCATGTAAATTATTAAACACAGTGAGATGAGACATTATCGTCTTCTTGCTTAAAACAAGAACTAGAATTAGACATAGACATATTGTGCAACAAATGAATACCAGTTGGTAAATGTGAAATATGGACCAAGGTTTCACTTCGGACTGTCCACATAATTGCACGTAACAATAAGTATTTGTAAACTAAATTTTAGCTTTATTTTTCATGCCAATTGGTGAACGTATTAATTTTAAAAAATATTAAAATATTTATATTCACATGATGAAAATGTTCAATTTAATTTGTCAACAGATTGCATTATGGTCTGCAAGCATATATTTCGTGTGTTGCCAACAGTCTGACTTTTACTGTCGCATTTTATTGGATTTCATAATACTGGAAGACGCGTTAATCATTATCTTCTGCATCATTACAAAGAGATTCAAACAAGCAGTGATAACTGTCCTCCTCTTTTTTTCGATGGCTTTCCTGACAGCTGGAGTGGTTCTGTTTGTTTTGCAGAAATTTGATGTAGGTGATGTGAAAAGTCAAATGACCATTTTGTAATTAAACATTATTCCCTGCATGTACTTGAATTATTTAAATATGGCTTTAACTCACATTTAATTAGTCATTTACTTACCTATGCATTCTTGAGATAAGTCATGTATACATGGAAGGAGAAAGTGAAGAAGTCTACTTTTTTTAATAATAATCACTTTATTCCACAACAATAATAATTTACAGCATGGAATTTTCAGCGTTTCATTTTACATATTGCATTGGTTTAGCTCTTTTTATAATTACATAAATTTATGAAATGTTAAAAATATTGATAATTAATAGGAAAAGAAAACTCCAACAAAATCACACCATTTCTAGGTCATAGTGAATAATAAATAAATAATTTAACAAATCACACATGCAATAATATGCATCATTACATTTTATAGTTTAGTTAATGATTTAAAAGGTGCAAAAGTTCTTTTCTGATATTCGTCTCTTCACACAATACTCGTGCCAAATATGGTACGGTCGAATTTTTATATTTTGTAGTACGAGCATAAATGTTTATGAAATTGCTTCTGGTCTTACCCGAAGAGATACAAGGAAACAAATGTGAATAAAGAGGATGTTCACACTCAGACAAAATAACTTGAGCTAACTGTTTACAAGAATTCATATGCCTATTGACAACAGTGTCAGTTAGTTGAGTCAAAGGGATAGCACTGACCCTACTTACAGCCCTCAATGTTCTTCGTAGTATTATATGGTCTTTTTTGAGTAGCCCAGGGAAGAATAATGGAGAACAATAAAGAATGATGGGCAAAACACATGAATGAATAAATTGTATGAGAAGAGATTGGGTTATACCTGAGTGCCTCAACTTCTTCATTACTGACCGTGCATTCACACGCTAACGAAATAGTAACCTACGTATTCGATATGTCAAATCGAAACATGATATGTAAATCCATAAAATAATGTGAAGACATTCTTTGACATGACCAATGTAAACATAAAAGTTTAATGAAAAGTGGTATTTCAGCACTTCTTATGTTTTCTCAATTCTCACTTGAAATTGTGTGAAAACTCCGTTCTTGTACAAACACCTTTACACAATCGATCATTACAATCTGAATTATCTGTTTGATCTGCCATACATTTTGGTCCACATTATGAATACAATTTGCTTCATTATATTTCAGAAGTTAAAGAGCTTTCAGTGGATTCTGTCAGCATTGGTTGGTGGCCTTTGGAACACTGCCTTGGCTCTAGTAAGTTCACAAGTTTGCTTTTGTTTTTTTCTGAAATTGAATTCTGAATCAGCTCTAACGTTTGATTTTACATGAGAAATCATTCCAAGAGACAAGTCATATGTGAATAAAGCGAAGTTTATGTCGACAAACCTTTATCATATTGGCAAAGTGACTACGAATATTTCCGTCATATTTAATAGATCTCACTGTTAATTTTATTTATAATAAGAAATCACTGACTACTGTCAATTAATCAAATCAAGAAGTCATTGAAACTCTGTACATTTTATGACGTGATATTTGTTATTTTCTTGCTTTCAGGCGGCTCTAGTTTTTGCCAGCTTGCTGAAATGATTTCAATATCACATGGCTCCGGGTCATCGCGTCATGCAGTTTTCAATGAAGTTTGTGCTTTGTGCTAATGTTTGCATTCATATTAAACATGAATGAACGATCGGTCACATTTTCAATTTTTAAAATAAATAAATGTCTGTGCACCAGGAGATTTATTTTTATTTCAGTACAATAATTTCTTGAGAAGGTAAATATTAGTGTTAATCATCTATTTGTCAATTCTCTTACTGACACATTTTGAGTATCTGTTGGTGCTTCTCATAAGGTTTTGCGATCCCACGATGAAAATGTCGTCTGAATGTGTGACTGAACCTGAAATACAACGATGTCAATCTCGGGTAATAATTAACATTGAAGGAACCCTGAAACAAAGTCAATATGTCCAGAAATAAGAGGAAAAATCGAGTAGAGTCAATGGATCCTTTTATAAGCCAATGAAGAAGACTACTTATTTATGGTTGCTTACTCACTATGGCATATTGTACAGTGATTTGGCTCTAATTAGGGATGATCACTTCAAGTTGAATGGTTTACTGTGACAACTGCAGTTTTCTGTGTGTGATAAATCATAGCTGTCAACGTCAATTCCCTTACTCTCTTGAATTCCGCATTGATACTACCCCCAGATACTCGGAGCTGAGGAAAGTTTTTCAAGTCGTTGACTTCAGCTACGTCATTATATGTGATCTGTTTTCACTGTGTTATACTAGTCGCACTAAGGTAAAGGTGATATATAACGAGCCTCAGTTACTTGAATATTCTGATTTGCGTAGAGAAAATGAAACTACTAAATACTATTATTAGCTTCGTTTCAAACAATATGATCACACATACTGATGAATTTTTCAGCATTCTCTACTTGATATTCTGGTTTCATTTACTTTGATAAATCAATAACAGTAAGTTTGATATCAATGAAAGATGCTAGTGAGTAACAGTCTCTACTAGTGAAATACTAATAAAACACTGTGAAACCGGACAAATTTCAATTACGTTTTTCTGTGTAAAACAAGGTAGCTCGGTGGTATAATCAAGGAATCTAGAATCAGATTCGTGTTAGATTTAGTCTTACATCAGTCTGTCATCATGTTATATAATCACATTTCACCTTGTGATCGATGTAATTCTATGGTGAGATGCAGGTTGTATCAGATTAGAATTTGATGGAAATGCTTTAATATTTTCAGATCATGTAAAATCACCCATCAGAACATTAGTGATGTATAATTCCTCCAACGAAGATAAATTTGGACGGGCTGTGCATAAAAACAAATTGAGGCAATAGTTTTCGATACAGAAGTAGAAGAAATCATGTGAATGTGGAAGCTAAAAAAGGAGAATAATGCATCCAGTTCTATCTGACCTCTTAGTTTTCATTTGTTTAGTTGTCTCTATTCCCTTCAATTTGCTTATCTTCAGTTACAGAAGTTGTTGTCTCTCTGTCATCAATTCGTTTCTGTGCTCAACGTGTTAACACCTTCATTCAGTAAATGCAAGTATTTTACATTTCCACCAACATTTTCCTTATGCTTTACAATTTTGTTTTTAATCCCTTTATAATCTCTATTCACACCTTCAAACATCCCTATTGAAGTGAAAATTGTTATCACATTTATTCTTCTTTGTTATTGTGTTAAATTAAATAATAGTTGCCACTTTGTCAATTTATGCATATAAATGTGGTATTACAGCTGTTGAGAATGAAATCGCCGAGGAGTTATTTCTTTTGAGCTACTTGGTTCCCACTCTCACAAAATATTCTTTTATGACAAGAAATATCTTTCTCGATAAATGAGAAAATCGTTTAACCATATTATTGGGTGAAAAAACGTGTAATGTACACATACGTGAAAGAATTTCAGTATTGTCAACATTGTGTTATTCGCATTCATGGTATACACATAAGCCATCCCCGTTAAGTTCCTGATAATGTAAGTTAGACACAGAGTATACTGGTAGGTTGAATAGTAAGATTGCAAGCATCAGGCACAACGAACTACAATCATCCACCACATCGTAATATACATTATGCATATATTAAAGCAGATAATATCTTCAAGAGTTTCAGAGGCAAGGATAATATATTTCACTTTAGAAATTCTGACCATCTAAATCGGTATCTGCGTTAACATTTGTGACCATACCCTCATATCTTTAGCTTCTGACTATACATTTATCATAACGAATTCTCCCAGGAAAGTAAAATAAATCAAGAATACTCTTCACGAAGCTAAAAACTGAACTTAGTTTATTCCACAAAATCAATCACAAAAATGCATAAAAGCATCTTTACTACGGATCAAAAACACAAAACCTACTTCAATTACCAAGCGAGATAAAAACTATAAATTCTGATCTACCAATCACACAAGGGCAGAGAACATTCATAGTGATCAATACAGAATTAAAATATGAGCAGATGCTCAAAGTACACTCGTAACAACAAAAAACAAGGGCCAGGCAAGAGAACGTTTATTACGGAAAATCAACACATATTTATAGATTTTGATGTACATTATTGTAGGTTAATGTTAGTAAAAAAATACAGTCTGTTGATTGGTTGTTTCTCACACAGAGTTAACCTTGCATCTCTTGTGGCTGTGTCAGTTCATCTTTATGTTAACTGTATCCGCCTGTCCATCTTGACCTTGTTTTCACATGACTAGCATTGACCTCAATTACTGTCAACCAATTTGGCTAGCAACCATCTCTCACCACACACTCATTGTCGTATCATGCCAAAAATTCACATTGTGGCGCCCACAAATGAAATATACAAATGTGTTACTTTGGTGCGTTTATGACAGTACGTCAATAAAAAGTTAAGTGGGTATGAATGAATTGAAATGACTCACTAGATGGTCTCATTTGAATAAATTTATTATCAAGCTGTAAAATCACTAACCTATGATTCCAAGTAATAATGTGAATTGTTACTTAACTGCTTGAGCATTTGAAACAAAGATCTCACAGTCTTTGAATAAGATATTCGTCGAAGCATTTGTTAAATTTTTAAATGCAGAAAAGGATTGTTCAACCAATCTTAACCTTATTGTCCTAATCCAGTTATAGCTTAAGTATAACCATCCTCATTGATACGTTGTGTCTACTTATTTTTCGTTTTGTTCATTCCATTATTGAATCCTTCCCTTATCATATCATTTGCAATTATTACGCTAAAATTTAAGAATTTCTGCGAATGCCTCACTTGTCTACTTTGATTATTTAATTAACTGTATTTCTTGCAATGTTGTGCTATCATAATCATCACGTTTTCTGTGTAAAATTTCAACTGCTTACTAATCTTATTATTACTAGCAGTGGGATCCAGGATGCGCGTTTCATCCTATTTAGAACTCGTCACTGGATGCCATGACATCGTCGAAGCATCTGCACAAGAAGCTGACATGACACCTTGAGAACGAGCACTTCGGTCCAATCAACTGATGGGAAAATTTTAAATTCATTTAAATACATTATACTATCTATACATCTCTTGACCTATTTTATAAATCACATAGCCAATCGTTTTTTCCCCAAATTTACATCCTTTTATTCCCTATTCCCCTATTCTGTTGAATATATCAACTGTAAGATCAATTCAATTCCCATCCTTGAATCAAATCAGCCTGTCCTGGACCAGCCCAGCGTTGTTGCAACCCAATCATCCATGCCTAACGTGTCTATCCCACCTTGTTTAATGAGCTGTGTGTTTTTTTTACTTCGATCCGTTTAGTCAGACAGTTGAACTCATGACCCAATCAGAGTATTTTTGTGAACTGTTATTTTGTTGACCCATGTTTTACTTTGTACTGTTCTGTCGAGTTTATCTTATTTATTGATTGGTTAAGTAGCCAATTAAATTCTATCATTGTGCCTATGCCCTATCCACCCCTTACTTGGGTTCATTCTTCTACTGACTGCTTACCTGAACAGTCATCTCCGATTCCGGCCAGTTCGTATTTTGGCTTTGACGTTATTCCATTCTGATAGCGGCACCTTGCTTTCTGTTAAGCGTTGTGCTTTGTACTCTTGAAACCGTTGAGGTTTATTAATAGTACCGTAGAAACAGTGACCGGCTTCTTGTTTGATCTGGACCGGGATAGCCTTTATATACGCGTGACTTGATTTCAAGCGATATTGCGCTTACATCAACATTATATATTTTAGTTAATTGGCTGTTTTAAATATCTGCATTTTTAAGCCTATTCAATGGATTATGTTTCAAATGATGATTCCATTGGTTTCGGCGATAATTATGCATAGACGAAAATTGAGAAATGATTTTTCAGTTCTTCAGGAGGCAAACATACTTGACCTGGTTGAGAAAATCTTCTAAAAAAAAAAGAATTAGGAATGAAATATTTGCTCTCCAATTTGATTCTCGTCCACGGTCAATTCTCTAACATCACAAAGAAAACCTGTTTCATAGAACTGATGTCATTTGCGAATAACATCAGCCAAATAGAGACACAGTTCCTGAATAACGCAGGAAAAAGGACCACCATCTCTCAATGACAACAAATGTACTTGTAAGAAATAAGGACAAACTACGCCTCCTATATACATAGGTCTACAATTGTGACGACTCTTGCCGAGGTAGTTACTTCGCCCGTTAGGTAAGGCAGGTTCAGCCTGTCATTTGTGAACATCTTTCTGCATAACTGGGCAAGATTCAAACATTAAGCATACCTTGTAGATAGATGTGAAATCGATAACAATGGTAACTAAGAGTGTTAATTTGCTTTTAATGACAGCATCGGCTACACTTATTTATTATGATGACAATGCCATTTTCTTCTTATTCGTTGTAATGGCAATTACAGTCGGTTTAAAGCATACATTGATATCATTCTTTCTCATAAAATCCTGAGGAAAGCATTTCAGCAGTGGTGGAATGCAATCGTGGTAACGAGAAATTTAGCTCACTTGTTTGCAATTAGTTGAAACCATCGGAGTGCACGCGAACAAATCGAATCTGTATGCTTAGGCGAAATTTAAACAGTAACTTTCTTTACCTTGACCGTCGTGAGAGGAATGTAAAACCCGACAATTTCCTTTCTCTCTAGGTCTTCTCTAGGCGACGATGTCGACAGGACATCCAAAAAATCGATTGACGGAAGATACACTTTGGATCATAGGAATTGATGAAAATACAATTGCGGCGAAGAAAATTTTCTTTTCGACGAAGTCATCAACTAGGCTGTACATTCGTGTATTTATGATAAATGGTTGAGAAAATTCAAAAATAATTTCTAGTTAAGGGACAAATTCATAAAAATTACAATTAGGAATTAGAATGCCATAATAAACAGGGGGACAGGTAAAACTCAAACAAAGTGGCGTAATAACTAAGAAGATTGACATTGTGCAATTGGGGGTTAGAAATGTAGAAATAACAAAAAATACAGGATGTTTGGATAAAAAACGAATGTGACGAATAATTGTTTATGCAGTCAGAGATTAAGTATGTGGAAATAATAAGATGATAAAA
Organism: Trichobilharzia szidati; assembly: GCA_944472155.2. Taxonomy (NCBI): domain Eukaryota; kingdom Metazoa; phylum Platyhelminthes; class Trematoda; order Strigeidida; family Schistosomatidae; genus Trichobilharzia; species Trichobilharzia szidati. The sequence goes on from OX235276.1 coordinate 91,935,535, forward strand.
TGCACAGGATGTTCGGATGTGAAAAGATGGTACTGGAAATAGGGATTAAGAAAAACTAAAAATAACATGAATAAACAGGAAGTTTGGATAAGAAAGGCAATGGGATGGTCATTACTAAAAGAATTACATGTTTATGATGGCCATGGCACGGACAAGTGTTCAACGTATTTTCTTCGGATACATGCCGTGGGTTTGAGCTTTTGGATAGCTAGTGCCTCGATTATGTCGAGATGCCTTAATTTCACTCCCTTTGATAGGTTTGATAGAATTTTTGTTATTACTTGAAGGATTATTTTGAAGGATTTTTCGAATGTCGTTGAATCTTCTGAATTCAGCAGATGTTCTGCCGCTGAACTATATACACGTTTTCGATCTTCTTTTACTAGCCAAGCTGGATAGTGTTCACGAGCGCGTTTTTCAATTTGGCTAATTTACATGCTCTTGTGGAGCTGAGTACATGCTAATATGGGATGTACAAGTCAAAGCATCAAAGTATAATCCCATTTTATGGCCTGGCGAATGACGTTGACTGAGCATATACTCAAAATATGTACAATCTATCACCATTTACTTATGCTCGTTTGTTCGGCGATAATTTGTTAACTGTTATGCTGCAGAGTCTTTTGTTCTTATTCCTTTCAAGCCACCTGATGCTAACCATTGAGTTAAGGACATATGTCGGTGAAAGTCTGCAGGTTGTTCCAAACTTCTCTGGTGATGTTCCTAAACTGTTAGACATATGGTAATAGTGAACTGACATTAGTGTTTAAATTTACATTTTTCATTGAGCCAGGTGCTACGTATCTTCAAACTTAATATTTAGTAATAAATACTTGACTTTATCAAAATCCTGATTGACTTTGATATAGACATCCGTGCCGCCAATGTTGAAACGTTCGCTGCCAAGATAAGTGAACATTTGATTTCTTTCTACAGTTGACTGCAACTTGAGTTTGTTGTCAGTTGAGAATCTTCAGTATTTCTGCTTTCTCTTTTATCTTCTGAAGTGTCACATTCCCGCCTTTTATGCCGAGTTGTCAATATTGAATTTTTTCCTTTACTATTTGCCTTTGTTTAATCTTTAAATTGTTACATTTCTTTTTGGTTCCGTATACAGTGGCAATGAGTTTTTCAACATTTTGAGCTAGTTTCAGGGAAAACAGATCATTCTGACCCGAGACTGTCTTCAGGAAACCTTAAAGTGTTTTTCTTGTGGACTGAACTTTTATTTCCACCTTGCTTTTAATATTCTCCTGGATTCGAATGTAGCTTTCACAGCTAAACTAATGTTAACGTTTTTTTTCTTGCAGTGCTTGTTTTGCATTCAAAAAACTTACATTGCCTGAACAGCTGCCTCTGTAGGATTATTTTTTTATCCTACAGATTTAGTCCTCCCTCAATACTGACAACACAGAGTCTGGGCTTAGCAATAGTTAAAACAGAATAACTTGACTTTAACTTTATCTGTTTCTAAAACATAAAATAAACCATACAATTACACCAAGAAAAATGTACAAATCCATTGTCATTACAAAAATAGGACAAAAACGTACCGGACAGTATTGAAGGTACGGACAAAATGAACAGTCAGTTAATTACATGCATATACAAGTAAAGTGACAGACAAAAAAGAACATTCAAGGTCATCACGTGGTGAGAGTTACAATAAATCGACCAATAATCGCGACAAAAAAGGTCACATAATATTGATTGGCTGTTTATCATACAGTCTATCTATCTATCGCGATTAACACTCCCCGCGAACGATCACCACGTTGACCTTTCGTACGCTTCTTATATCTTGTTCCACTTCTTGAGCTGAAGTTTTCAAACACAGTGTCCTGACGTGGCCATCTTGGTCATAGTACATCTGCTTAACTATAGCCTTTCGCCAGAGACCTCTCTGTGTGTCAGCACTGTTAACTAAGACGAGATCATCAGGTTGTAGGTTGTGCTTTATATCCAACCACTTAGATCTTGTTTGCAGCATCAGAAGATATCCACGTAGCCACTTATGCCAGAGCAAATCAGTCAAATATTTTGGAAGTAGTTGACTGTAGTGTTGGGAGAAAGCATATCCATACATAGCATTCGCTTTACCTTTGTAATATTGTAATTTTCGTAAGAATTCACCAATTGCTGAACGAGCCGCAGTTAAAGGCCTTTTTGGAACTAAGGAAATACACAAATCAGATGCATCGTCCTCACCGACTACTTTTTGCGTACGTCCCATAGAATCGTCAGCTTCAATCAAAACTTGCAGAATCGCATAATAAGCACAATAATGTGCTTGACACCATGATCCAATGTCATCAGCATTTACTGCTGGAGAATAAAACTCCATGGAAGTTACAACTGAAGGAATCATTGACAACCAATTAATATAGACTGCATCTGAGACATTGCCTTGAGCACAGTTGGTATTCAGACCGAACTGCTCCAGAACAAGAGGTAAATTAGATAAATAAATTCCAACGCACTCAGCTTGACACTTGTCTATTGCAGATGAAAGGTTTGAAAACTTGCTGTCATACGTTTCTCCTGCTTCACACCAACCTTTTACAGGACCTCCATTTATGACATATTCAGTAGTTTTCGTGTGGAAATTTCGTTTTCCATAAGAATCACGCCGAAACAGTTTACCTGAACCATATCCCATCAGTTCATGAAGTCCAACTTGTAATTCAAAGGAACTTTCACCTTGTTCCACGTACATTTGCTTGTCTTCATTACGTAGAAATTCTGTTTTAGGATCCTTGAAACAAACACTAAGTACATTATCCAAAGAAACATTTTTAAATCCCTCAACTTGTCGTACATCATCATAGTTAGGAGTATTAGTTCCAACAGGAATTCCAGAAGTTTCAAACCTAGCTACATCCAAATCAGTAAGGTCTGGCTGTAAGAAATTAACTTTTTCAAATGTATAAGGCCATGGTAAATTTGTTAACAACCTTTCAGCATTATTTACAAGTCGCTGGAATTTGTTAGACACTGATCTATTTACAACAGTGACAAATGATTCAACCCTTGCACGAACACCAAACGGATCACGGGATGACTCTATAAACCCAATGTAGTTTTCAACAACAGGGTTCTTATCTTTAACCCATAACCTGAAGGCATCTTTGTGAGTGGCTACTGAGCCAGTAGTGAAGCTTTCAGCAAACTGATGCCACATTTCTGATTCGATTTGATTAAGCGAATGTGCTTTAAAATCTTTACAACAATCGACTAGTAACTTAATCAGCTCACTATAGTCACCATATTCAAGCTGCAAAGATGTCTCCAAGGGAAGAGCATCTCTTAACTTCTCACGACGTTGACATAGAGGGATTTGCAGGTCATGGTAACGTTGGTCTAACTGTCTTTGTTCTTCTTGGATAATAGGAGCGTCGAAATGACTTTCTGCAGCAAGCGTGTCAGCCTGGACTTTGAATGCATCTATACGTTCACGATGAGTAGCTACATCAGATTCAAGCAAGTTGTGCCGCTTTTGTACGTTCATCACACCGTTTAGATCACGATCGACATTCTCTGAGGCTATCTGAGCTTCAACATCATTCAACCATAACTCGACATCTATGTTGCGAGCGAACTGTTGTTGCCTACTTGCTTGATCTAAATTTTTCTTCTTGTCTCCCATGGCATTTACGAGATGAGACCAAGTTCCATCCAACTGTTCAATCTTTACTTTTATTTCTAGTGAGTTGTAGTGGTTTGCATTTAACAAATCCTGACCTGTCTTTTTAATATCTTCAACGCGGGACTGGTTCGCTTGTATTTCTGCCTCAAAACTCTGATGCTTCTGCACCTTTGTTTGCAAGTTCGTGGATTCTTTGTAACTTTCATCAAGTGCATTTTTAAGTTTTCCTGATATCCATGACTGCATTTCATCTGCATCTCTATCGAACATTTGGTAACGGTGGGAATCTTGAAGATGGTGACGGCGGTTCTGAGCTTTCTCTTTTAATGCATTTCGTCTGCTTTGAAGACCTTCCTGAATCTCATGAACCTGTGCAGCCGCATAGTGGTTTGACTCGATTAAGTTTGCAGCGAATTCATTAAGTTGTCGCATCTTTTCTTCTTGTGCTAGAAGTGACTTTTCGAAGTCTTCATGTTTCCTTATGAGTGCTTCCACAGAATCGAGTGAGTCTCCCACATCATTTATTTCTAAGAGGGCCTCTTGCTTACCAATCCAAGATTCCGACTGTTCAGCGTCGCGGTAAAAATACTGAAGGCTCATACACTGTTCTAGCTGTTCACGTCTTTCCTCACACAACTGCATTAAGGAGGCTCTCTCTCTTTCAAGGGTGGAAAGTTTAGCAGCTATGTCTCCATTACAGGGATGGCCAACACTTAGTAATGCCTGACCTTCTTGCATGCATGTATCGAAACTTTCAGCTCGAGAATTTATCTCAGCGGTGTATTCCTTATGTCGCTCTACTTGGGCTTCAGCACCAACTACATCCTTTGCCAAATCATCCGCCAACATTAACGTCTTCATGTCATTCATCCAGATACTCAAGTCTCTCCAATTAGCCGAAAAGCGATGCATCTTGAATGACTCTTCCAGTTTACCTCTCCTATCTACAGCCTGACTTTTCAGCTTATCCCATGCAGTAATTAATTCGTCATACTTGCCTTGTATAGTGTCTTGCGAATCAGGATGCTTCTGTGCAAGCGCCTTAGCATCATCTCCAAGTTGAACAATCTTTTCATCTAGGGCAGTCAAACCCCTTTCTAATGCTTCGTGCTTCATTTGCAAGGCTTGGATTGAGGCAAGATCACGACCACAGTCCTCAATGGATAAAGGAATGGACTTTTCATTCACCCACGATATAGCTCTATCTATGTCTCTAAAGAAGCGCTGTATCTCATAGGCTTCCAGGCGCTTTCCTTGTCGTTTTCTAGTCAGACCCTTCAGACGTTCTAGAGCCTTGCGGACCTCTCTAGACTTTTCTATCACTAGGGCATCCTCAGGAAATTTCTCTTTTAGAAGTTCATCTGCCTTCCGATAGATGTCTTCTGCACGACTTTCTTGATTCTCGAGATCTTTTGTAAACTCATTAAACCCTTTTTGAAGTGTCTCAACATCTTCCAAGTCTTGACCTAAATCCTCTGATGTTACGTAAGTTTCTCTTTCACGTATCCAGAAAAGTATCTCATCGACTTGGCTTGAAAACTGGACAAATTTAAGCGTTAGGTTAATAAGACGTGATTTTTCTCTGAAAATAGCCATAAGCCTTTCCCACAGGGCATGCAATTCATCAAGACGGTTTTTGATAATATCTGTTGCGAAGTGTCCCTGACCAATCATTTCTTCTCCCGTAGAATCTAGAGCTGAGAGTGTTTCAGCATGAACTGTTACTTCGAACTCAAACTCTTGATGTTTCTGTTTTTCCAGCTGAAGATTACTGAGTTCTTTAAAATCCTCATTTGCATATGTTTGCAGTTTTTCATTGATCCAACACTCAAGTTCATCGGCATTCCACTTAAAATATTGATATCCTTTAAGTATGTCCAGAAACTTAGATATGGTTCTGGTGGACTCATCATTAGGAGATACATCGACTTTATGAGAAGTAGAAGGTTTGTAAGGCGATTTATTGTGACAAGAACATTCGCGACTACCTTGTCGTAATCTTTCTAATTCCATTTCTTTCTCCTTTTGGACTATGCGCAATTTCGCTAGCTCCAATTCTACCATATAGCGTGATTCATACTCGTTGCTTCCAAGGAAATCAGCTTCATTACTCTTTCCTAATTGTGGAGTTAACGACGGCATAGTTTCATAACTTTCATCTGACATTACTGTCCGAAACTTTGTAGGATTATTTTTTTATCCTACAGATTTAGTCCTCCCTCAATACTGACAACACAGAGTCTGGGCTTAGCAATAGTTAAAACAGAATAACTTGACTTTAACTTTATCTGTTTCTAAAACATAAAATAAACCATACAATTACACCAAGAAAAATGTACAAATCCATTGTCATTACAAAAATAGGACAAAAACGTACCGGACAGTATTGAAGGTACGGACAAAATGAACAGTCAGTTAATTACATGTATATACAAGTAAAGTGACAGACAAAAAAGAACATTCAAGGTCATCACGTGGTGAGAGTTACAATAAATCGACCAATAATCGCGACAAAAAAGGTCACATAATATTGATTGGCTGTTTATCATACAGTCTATCTATCTATCGCGATTAACAGCCTCACAGCACTGTTGAGGTAAATTTGAGGTTGATGTTATTGTTGTTTATTGGAACTGCTAATATATTAAAGAATAATCGTCTCTCCTCTACGTTTGAAAATGTTTGCGATACCATTTGTCTTAAGGAAATTTCGCCAGCTATACAGTAAAACGTAGAGCTCAATTTCTTGTATTCAGACAATAACCGAATACATTTAGCTGGTACAATTGTTCCGGGAACATAAAACAATCGGATATATACTTCATAAAATAGCTGAAGAGATGCATAAATCTAGGGGTATTTATGAAATCGTAAGATTAGTAATCGATTCAAGAATTACACAATAAGGTGCTAATTATGTTTTTTATTTTTTATTTCAGCTTGATGCTACACCGTATTTTCAGTACAAGTATGGGATTTTCAGCAGCGATATCGGTAGCCCAAATTTTGCAGGCCCACCATTGATATCGGATGTGCGTGGTCAGGGGGTCGAACCCCGGACCACGTGCATGGTCAGTGAGAGTCCTAACCAGTGTGCCACCAACGCACAGTGGTAAATTATGATAAGACAACTTTGTAAAACTTACATTGAATTAAATAATCAAAGACGACGGATAAGACATTGCCAGAAATTCTTGGAAGTAAAATTAATAATGAAAATAATTGACACAATAAAGTAAGGATATTCAAACAGAAGGGAAAATAGGCGTGACCAAAGTATGTTAGAGGATTATCATACCTCAGCATAGGCACATTAGAACCGTAAGATTTGGATGCATACAGAAATCGACCTGGTGATTCAGTGAATCTGCGATTCAGAGACTGAGAGAACCTTCTTCTAAGGATCTTGGAAGCTAAGTCACTATGTAGATTATCCATAGAAATTAATCGATCGTTGTCACCATCTGCCTAAGCTTAATTTTTTAGTTTCATAAAGGAGAAAGAAATAACTGGTGTTTATTGACACAGTAACTGCAGCATGTAAAACCATATCTATCACAAATCTAATTCCATATGACTTCTGAACACCACTGAGCTACCTCCTTTGTTATCGAGGAAATTACTTGAAATTCACCCCTTTTCACTGTACTTCAGTTAGGTCCTTAGTCAGTAACCGTTACTCACACGCATCACTTTTTGATTTCCCACTTGCTGTTACGCTCTTATCAAAAAAGATGAAGGAAGAATATTCTGTGAAGAACGCTGAGAGTTCATCAGTCTGCATAAGCATATAGTTCAAAATGTTGGCCACAAGAGTATTGTAGTAGTTGAATTACTTCTATGTTCAACATCATGAAAAAATGATTGACACTTGTAGCATATCGCCTGTACTTGAGTGTGATTGAAGTAACGATGTGAAAACAAATCACTTATAACGATGGAGATAAAGTCAACAACTCCCCGAAATTTCTTCAGCTCCTGGTACTAGTGAAAATTGTTCATTATGGAGTAGAATTAAGTAAGATAAAGGAAGGTGGCAGATACGATGAATGGTGCACAGACGACGGCACTTTACACGGGACAAAATGCAGCATCATGTTATTATAAACACCAACCTACTGTACTACCTTACATCTTCGGTAGTAAATGATCACCAAATATTTTCTGTGATTGATTTTTAAAAGGATCCAATTATTGTTACCTGATATTTCCAATTGTGTAGACTTTGCTATGGAACTCCAAAATGACGTTGAATTATATGATTAGATGGCTACCTGAATTCGACATCATTTCTCCCCTTACTTAATCAAATATTTTAGCAATGGTTTCTTCATCATGACGCACTGACGTATAATAATGAGAAACATCAACAAGGACGACAATTATCTCAAAGAGAAAGTCAACAAAGCCTTGTATAATCCTGCTATTTACCTTGTGAGGAAATCGGTGCACAGAAGGGAAAGTAAAAGTTCGAACGAAAACAAAATAATCTATTTTAAAAACGTAAAATGCGAACCATCATCCATTCAAGCAAAGTAAAAAGTTCTTGTTTCTATCAAACATCAATTTCAGTGAAAATTGCTTAACATAATACAGAGGAGTCATTTAATATGAAATAAATTTCAGAGAATTGGCAAAACACAAAGCTGCCTGCAAAACCAAAAACACAAACAAAATGGAACATCATAAATGTAGAGAAAATAGGTGACATTTATTTAAGTTTGTTAATTTTCTGAGTTGAAAACAATCTGTGATTAACATTTGTGAATAAAGTCACTGGTGAAGTTTACATGAAATATAGCTATGAAATATATAATTGTCAAAATTATGAGGTCATTTAAACATACACTTTACTTCTTTTACATTCTTCATCTTTTCAAAAAAATTCACCTTTCAAATGACGAATTAAATCCCACTCAGAAATCCTTTTCAAAAGGAATTTAAATCAAGGTGTGTACTCACCACATCTAAAGAAGTGTTCAAAAAGCCACCGTCCAATGAAGTCATAAGTTCCTGAAAAACGATGAAGGAAATCACATTCACAATGTTGATCACAAATTGACGAAGATTAAATTCAAATCATTGTATTGAGTGATTAGACTAATTCTGTCAAGTGGGACCTTATGAACATGTTTACCATGTAAAAGAATCGAGTTTTCACACGATTTCAACGATTAAATGAGATGAAGTAGGGAGTACTAAAATGCTTCTGTTCATTAGAATTCCAACCTGATAGAATGTTTTCACATTACTTAAGATTTGCATGAGATGCTGTTTCGCAGATGGATGAGTGTACTGCGACTAATGGACTCATGGGAAAGTACTCTGACTTTTTTACACCTCGCTTGCCAGTGCATACATGACTGATGTCATAAATAAATGACTGGAATTAAATATGAGTAGTAGTCAAGTCAAAATAATTAGAGTTATTACAGCAATTTATGATGAAACATGAAAGGTAAATTTGAAATTTCATTTCACTCACATCATCCTTCCTGAATTTAACACAAGCCCTCCAATTATCACAAAAGCCACTGACAAGGTCATCATAACCATGAACACTACATGTTTAAATTTCCTAGTTATTATGCAGGAGATGAACGTTAGCAAGTCTTCCATAATAATGAAGCCCAATAAAATATGACAGTCAGATAAAGACGTTTCGCAACACAGAGAATACGTAATAGCAGAGCACATTACAATCTGTCAGCAAAATAAAGTGAACAATTTCAATAAGTGAATATCTATATATTACTATTTTTCATAAAATCTATGTCTTCAATAAGTTTCCTGTGAAAAAAACACCAAAGCTTGATTCTCATATGCTGCTTGTAACATGGGGTAATTTTGCCAGTCCACAAGGAAACCTGGATCTCGATTTCGCACTTAACAGCTCTGACTATCATCGTGGAACAGCAACAATAGAAAGACCGATGTATGGTAAAAGTCTAGTACTAACCAGCACGACATTTGTGCTATATGTCAGAAGACATAACTTAATTTCTGAAACAACGGATAAATGCCAATAATGCAGTACACCAGGCAAGCATGCGACTTAAATCATCTACCACTTAGCATACCTTAGAGACAAGTCCTCATATTGTTCTCAATAATGCTTTATAAACCATCCATTAGACAGCTGTGAACATTTCTTCAGATTCAATCCTGTTATGGACTCAATGGCCTTTGAACAGAACTTTATAAAATATTTGACGATATAAATGCTTTACGAGTTGATCACAGATTGATATCAGTTAGAGAACCATTGAGACCCACGGAGTACTGGACAGCTGCTGTTTCATCTCAGTTCGGGAATCATCGGCAGTACGCACCCACTTGGATTCGAACCCAGGACCTTCCGGTTACAAAGCAAGCTCGTATACCATTCAGCCACTGGGGCCTGATTCAATGGCTCATGAATTCTAACTTCTACCATATAAATGCGGTTAAAATGAGTAAATTCAAAACGTGTTACTTAGTTAAGTCCTCAGGGATTTCATACCTCAATTTACTTAGATTATTTAATTTACAAAATGTGGAGTTTTTTGGCAATCAGGGGAATTAAAACGAACACAGGTGGATTGGTTTTTACTTTTTGTTGAAGTCAATAGAAAAAAGGGAAACTTATGGGTGGAATTCAATCCACGCTGAGAGAACTTCTTAACAATATGAGAGGTGAATATCACTAATCGAGTATAAGAAGACCTCGATTGGAATAATGTGCAACAGTGAATCCAAAATTTGTCATGATAGTACAGAATGATCATAGGATAAAGACTCTGAATAACGTTTTATTCGGAAACGGATATCCAGGGAGGCCTAACAATCAATATTCCAGAGGAGTCTATTTTAATAAGACTATCCAAATAAGGTTTTAAGAATGCTGTATTGATCAGTCTACCATCTTAACAAGATGACGTACAAGATATAGCAAGCTAAAGACTTGCTAGAGCCATTTGGAGGACGCAATATACTCAAAAACCTGTGTTCATTAACATTACTAAGAGAGTATTCCAAGAATAATGGAAAAACCTAGGGCCAGTCGTGGACACTCCAAACTGCGTCTATCAGCTTGAAGTGTGTTTGAGGTATCAATTACATACGTTATACGAAAAGGTGATTACCGAGTGAAATAATGCATCACTTGGGATACTAGCTGAAAGCAGCTGAATTCAGAGAACCGAAAGTTTTAGAGACAAAGCTTCATTTATCCAGTGATATGACTTTACTGCTGTCGAGTGATGTACCGTTTTCAGCAGACAAACAAACATGAAGATGTTTGCAACAGGTATGCGGCATGTGAACGTAGAGTTTATAGACCCGACCTCTGTCTGCAGAAGAGGATGGTGATCAAAATGAATGTACCATGGAAAAATGTCTTATTGACGGTTACTGATGCTAACAATTTGTTCTTTATTCGATATCACCTCATTGTTATTATGCTTGATTCATTTATAAATTTCCATAATCACTATCAATAAGTTATCTCGTTTCAATATTTTTGTTATTACCATTATTAAAACTGTCAACATTAATGAGTTTGTAATTCGACTAAAATTTCATGACTTGATTAAACCTTATTTTATAATCGTTTGTTGCTCATCTTACTTGGATCTGTTTCCGAGTGAATTGCACAACAAATACGAAATGATTTTGTGGAAGAGAAATCAAGTGATATACGTGGTACTCTGAAAATCTTACCATTGTTCCAGACATGATCACCCTGATTATCACATTATACTTGATTTTGAAGAATTGTAATATCCAGAGGATCACAATCAGCACACTAAAATACAAATAGAAACCTCTAATGAATTCCGAAATCTGAAACGAAATTATACATGTATAGTCATTCAATACTGTAATGATATATGGTTGCTTACCCCTTTTTGTAATTACATGAAGACAGAGCATTGATTATTGGATGCAGTTTAATACGACATGACTACTCATATCGTTTCAGCCTAATGGTCGTAAATCCTAATCAGCTTTAAATCTCATTCATGGGATCCGTTTATTATATAGCAAGCAGCAACTTCCACATACCATGAAAGGATGTGAAACCATTCTTGGCAAACTCACACTAGTTGTATTAAATTAAGAATGAACTGGTATTCTATTTGTTGGTCCGATAACTTGTTGAAGTTGAGATGAAGTCGATTAATTGATATTGTTGGAATATTCTGCATTTCTTTTAACAAGAATGCCTGCTTCATTACAGATTCTTTACGTCAACAGTGGGATAAATCAATTACAGCTGAGTCGTTCACTGTGCTTCTGCTAATGCTCACTAAGAGACAAGAATAATTGTACATTTAAAATAATGAGAACACGCTGGAAGTTAGCACAGACTATGAAAGCAATATTAGGAGGCATAAATCAATTATGCGTAAATCGAAATTTACACTTTTCTGTTAATTTGAACCTGAAGATATTGTCTAGAAGGAATTAAGCATTCACAATAAGAACATAAAGCGTAAACAACATAACCACTTCGACTTCATTCCTATGAGTGCTAATTTTCCACATTACAACTGTCAACCCACCAGTTGCCGCATTCAGACGGACCTAATGATATATCATACCCTTTGAAACTTGAAGACACTAAATATTCTGCTAGAATAACGAATACTTCACTACCATGATACTTCAAGTGTCATCCATCAATAAGGAAAGTATTAAGCTTGAGTATAATGTTCTCAAACTTGAACGGTTTGATTCTTCAGATTATAATCACCAGTTGACATAAGCTTATTTAAAGCCATATATCACTCATAATGTTTATTACAAAGGTTGTGGGAAGCAATACTTACATGCTAGCAATCGCTATATATCCCTGCCATCCCAGAAAAAATGTTTTGCCTACCTAAAAAATAAAACAAGCACAGCATACATTGACGTATAATTCTGACAACATTTACATATAATCTACCATAAACAAAATTAAGGAGGCTGTTATGCAATGTTTTACTAGGTGGTGAAAAGCCTGTGACTTGTTAAACTCCGATCAGCCAATTACTCGTCATGTTCAACTGGTCTGCTTAAATATTTGATGCAAAGAGATTGTTTAGAAATATAAGGGATGTCACCGAAGAATGTGATGATTGTATGAGAATTTCCACCCTCAGTGTTTGAACTAAGCATTCCAATTCACAATATCTTGGCTTCTGTTTCACGCACCTCATGTTTGTTGCGCACGCAGAATCTTAATTAGCATCGCAAGATGATTGACTTCTTTTGTGGACAATACGAGTCGTTATGTAGGATGCATAATAATGTAATACAAACTAATTCAACAAAATGAACAGAATTATGAAATCCGAGAAGAAACATATTCTCATTTGCAGTAACAATATAAGTGACTGGTTATAGATCTCATAAACCGTGGAGTTATGAGATTCGAAGGCATAAGATTTCACGAAGAATGAAGTTTTTGAGATTCTGAATGATGATCAGTAAATGGTGGCAATGATAAAAGATAAAAATTGAACGACTCACCTGAGAAACGATAGCCATCAAACTATTGTCGTTACAGCAATCACCAAAAGAAATGCTCAACTCATGTGCAAATATATCCATCTCATTCTTTAAACTTTGATTCTCATTTTTTTAAATACATGATGAAGTTTTTATTAATCGTTACGAAAGGCTTCATTCGACTTCAAAGATTTTTTATTAATGCACGAATTCGTCGTCTTTTATTTCAAGACTGAAAATGGTTAACTTTGAACCGTTCACTGCTTTTTGATGAAACGTGGTCAGTTCAAAGAACAATGCGATGTATTTTTTATAATGTGTTTTTGTTGAATTACTGTCTTCGGATTTGTCAATCCATTTATTGTCTGATAGAATCAATACAAGTACTGTCATGTCTTCACTCTTTGAAGTTTATGTGGTTAAGTGAGATAGATTGAGGCATTTAGTTGATTGTGTTGAATATTTCAAAGTGATTAAATGTATCTGTGTAAGAATGCGTCTTTGGAACTTCCCACGACGTATCTTGGAACTGTTAAAACTCAATAAACGAGTAATGCAATGATCACATAATGTAACTGAACAAATAGCTGTATTTTCAGATGACGTTGGTTTCCTCTCAAACAAATTTATCTCTCTTGTTTCTCTCATATCAAAAGAACAGTTCACATGTTAAGAGTCACATATTGTCACAACGCTAAATTAACAGGAAGCACCGATCAGGACATTAGTGAGGTATGGTTCCTCTAAACAAGATTAATGTGGTCAAGCTGCGCATAGCAACAAATCGAAATATTAGATTTCCCAACAGATGATGAAGCAACTGAAGAATATGCGGAAACAAAGAATGGAAATTTCAGCACATAGTTCTGTTCCACGCCTTAGCTTCATTTATCTATGTTTCCTCATTCCTTTTAGATTGTTCATCTTCGGTTACAGGAATTGTTTCCTCTGTGTCATCATTCTGCTTCTGTGTTGATCCTATTTCCAACTAAATTCAATAAATAAGACTATTTGAAATTTCTCTAAGTTATATCATGCTTTTATATAAGTTTCTTTGGATTAATTTGTGATATATATTCACACCTCAAACTTTCATATAAAATTATCATAACCGCAGTTAATGCATGGGCTTAAATATTAAAAGCGACCATGTAACAACCATGTATAGTTGTTGAGAATAACTATTCGAAATGGATATAAATCTTGATGAATTCGTTATCACACACCCAAAACGTGTTCTTATGAGATGAACTCTTCCTTCAGAAAGGCAAATGCCTGAACATCTTATCGCATAAATCAGTCGGTCAAATAAATGAAAAGAAATTCAGCGAAGAGTTAAGCTTTATGGCTATATCATCACCAAGCTGTGCAAAAGCATATACATAGTTCATCGTCTGAGCAACAGAAGGAATATCTCCAAAGATGTCACTAGAATTGTTAATTCCAGACAAAAAATTAGGCGTTAATTGAGCGGAAGCTTAAATAAAATAAAATGACTAAGTTAACTGACGTTATATAATTGAATGGGTGGATTGGTATTCAACTGAAAGTGGACGACACTCAAGTTTGGAACATTGATAATAAGGAGAGAGAGATTTAACTCGGGGTAAAGGAGTGAAATAATACAACTACAACACGGAAAACTAAACATACGTATTTGTTTTGAAGTAGATCAGGCCTATTATAGACCCAATGACAGAAGAAATTTATTTGTAATGCAGAGTTCAGAGGTTAACAGGTGAATCGGCATTGCTCCTGCGGTTTGAAAAAGTTTGATTCATACTCCTTGAGCGAGACTCTCATATATCCTGCATATATTTTCGGTGTTCACTTGTGGGTAAGTTTTATGTTCAGATTCGACCAGATGTTGCAGAACAGAGTTTCTGCAGGGAAGCATCTTTTTACTTCATTATGAAACCATGTAAGTGTTCGACGATTCGTTTGAATAGCAACCGCTAAAGGAGTACAAATCACACTTTTTCAAACCATAGAAGTAATATTGATTCACTTGCTAACTCCTGAACTCAAAATAACAAAGAAGTTTGTTTAGTCAATAAGTCTATAGTGGGTCTGACCTACTTCAAATCAAATACGTAATTTTCGTTTTTATTGTATTATTTTAGCCCCTCGTGCGTATTAAATCTCTGTCCTCGTATTATCACTGTTATTAACCTGATTGTCATGCAGTTTTAGTTGAATTCCACTCAACTCCGTTAATTATATTACGTCACTCAACTTTGCCATTTTATTTTATTTGAGCTTCTATCCGTTTAACGCTTTCTTTATTACGCATATTGATATCTGAAATTAGCAATTTGAATCACGCCTTTTTAGAAATATTCCTTATTTGTTAAGGTAATTCGCTTCAAAGTGTCACACTTTGCTGAACGGCTTCTCTTTTGTGTGACCCAAACAACATTTGTACGTTTTTTTCACTGCAAGTTATTAGGTGTAGCTTGTACACATGTGAAAGAATTTCAGAGTTGTCAAGAGAAGTGTATTTCTTCATCAAGGTAACTTCTCAAATTGTTACACCGAGTTGTTGAAAATATCATATACACACAAACGACAATGACGTGTTGAATTGTGGTGAGAGATGGTTGCTAGCCATATCGGTTGACAGTAATTGAGGTCAATGTTAGTCATGTGAAAACAAGGTCAAGATGGACAGGCGTATACAGTTAACATATAGATGAACTGCCACAGCCACAAGAGATGCAAGGTTAACTTTGTGTGAGAAACAACCAATCAACAGACTGTATTTTCTTCTAACATTAACCTACAATAATGTACATCGAAATCTATAAATATGTTTTGGTTTTTCGTAATAAACGTCCTGTTGCCTGGCCCTTGTCTTCTGTTGTTACAGAATTATAGTTTTGTTATAAATTTCACGTAGCAGTTAAATCGTAAAGTACATTACGATTGCATGTGCAATTTAAATAAGTAGGATGCATCATTTCACTTAAGAAATTCTAATCATCAAACTCTCTGTCTGCATTTTTGTAATAAGTTCTAATGTCTTCAGCTTCTCACATAACATTTGCGAATACGTTTTCTATTAAGAAAGTGAATATTAGACATTCGTTAAGTGATTCAAAAATCATTGTCACAATCAAATCCTTGCCGGTATACGGTAACACCTTGCAAATCGATCATGAAAATGCAGCTCACCACCAATACTACTAATGATAAACCCCAAAATCCACTTCAAGTACCAAGTGAGACGTAAAACAGTTGTAGTGATTTACCAATCACACACGCACATAGAGAGCATTCAAATGATCAGTTTGAAGCAGAGGTTCAAAGTACTTTGACAGTTATAAATTTCTCTTCATTCACAGCTTGTAGAAAATAGATGTGTGAATTTAAGTGTATGAATCAACATTCCAACGTGAATTAAACTTACATCAGTGCTTAAGTGTCTCACTGAATAATACTTGAACCGTATTCAGAATATAAGAAGAGGTGAAACATGAGTACCTCCATGACGAACCAATACTCATCTTAATATATATCTACCATTTATTGATTCCTAATACGGGTTTCAGCCACACAGATTTCTAAAACACAGGAAGCTTAGTGATCAGACTTGATGACCTTGATCAACATGTCACCTTTTTTCATTATGAATGTTCAAAAATCGCTGCGTCTTTTTAATTCTTAATTCATGCTGAAATAATCTGATGACATGATAAAATGTTCAAAGCACACTCTAAAGAAGAAAAGTGTTTTTCTTGTTCACTTTAATAATTCAAAGTGATAGCTTGCATTTCCGATAACAAAAAGCATACACTTCGTTTAGAAAGAGAGTGAAGATTTCTACGTTGCTGATAAAATTATTTTTCTACTATGTTTATCTTGTTGGCATAATTCCATGGGTGTAATAGGCTTGATTGTATGTTCTGTGTGCATGATTTAAAATGCTCACTGTGCTACATTACACGGTGTGAACGATACAAACAGATTACCAACAATCTCAAGTAAGCATAATGATTTCTGATTAATTTGAATTTGTCATTATACCCGTTCTTAAGTGTGAAATAACGGTTGTTAACAACTATTAATTGGTTATCACTTAAAAACGGCTAACTGAAAAAAAATGAATTTCGGAACAATATTCAAATTACTCAGGGGAAACCTTTTTATTGTGACTGGAATACCTCTGATGTAAGTAAAATCATTTTCGTTAAGTATGCAAAACTTTGAGTTAAATATGATAAGTGAAAAAAGTTGTGTTAATGTCCACCTGATATACTGTATCAACCAGATTAGCTGAGTATTTAGGTAATGGACGTTTTATTGCCTAAATAACATGAAATGAGGCCAAAAATTGGACGGTGAACTTGTCTAATTTTTGACCTCATATACCTATCTCTACAGTAGTCGTCAAACACGTAAGTACACAAGGAATAATCGAAATGGGACCGATTTATTTCATTTACAGATATCGGTTGACTAGTTAGTGAACAGTATGACGCAGTTGCAATAATATAGAATATTTGTACCTAAGGTAGATTATTATTTGAATAAGTTGTGTTCTCTGAGCTATTTGGTTTGATTAATTTCGGTCGGTCGGTCGATCGGTTTTAGACATAGAACTTTGCACATATGACTCAATAGATTTGCAGTCGTTTTTGAGTTTGGTTAATTTATTCAACCAGAAAAACTGCATATCTCAACTACGTTTTAAAATTATTCATGAATGCAATCTATTAGAGAATTTCAACAGATATTTACAAGTATTTAATACTTCATTTCACTTCTGAAATACTGAACATCAGATTCAATCTTTAATTGCATATATACGTGATCATCCGTCATATCTTTAATTTCCTGGAATGCATCTGTTACAATGATATCTCTTGATAAAGTCAATATTACCAATACTTTAAAAAAAATTCAAGACTCCTTTTCTAAAAGAAAGCATCTGCCTTAGTTCACCTATATGCAACAAGACATTAAAGTGGATCTGAGCACCGTAAGCATGGATGGAAAACACAAAAGCACCTGAATTAAGAAGTTAGATAAAAACACGGCAACTATAAATTCTGGTCCACCAATCACACAGGAGCATAGAACATTCACGAAAATCAATAAGGTATTTAATATCAGCAGATGGATAATCATCTCATGCAACGAATTCACATTTTGTTGATCACTAATGAAAGACACAAATGTGTTGATTTTCATTGCATCGATGTCAGTGCATCAATATGGAGTCACGTACTTAATTCAAAGTGAATATATCCTAATTTTGGTGAGTTTAAATGAATTGAAATGAAGCAGTGAAGAGTGTTATTTCCACGAATATATCGACAATCTGTAAAATGAACAAGGTTTGATTTCTATTGGAAATGTGAATTGTGACTTTACTGCCGAGATCCTTAGAAGAGTAATCTCTCAGTCACTGAAAATCAGATTCACTGAACCATCAGTTTGACTTTTGTATACAGAAAAAGATTATTCAACACCTCTCCTTTTCTCATGGTCTGTGCAAACTAAACGTTCTTATTGACCTGATAGCATGTTGAAATTCCTCATTGCATATTAATGGAGAGATTTCCTCTCGTCGCAAGGCATTTTGGAGAGTGGGTTTCGAGTATCTCGCAGCGATTTTATTTTCTGCTGTTGAGCAATCGTACTCATATTCTTTAGTTCACATATTTGCAATTACTATTTAGTAGAACATCGTAACAAAGGAGAATAAATTGGATAATAATTTTTAACTTGATATGGAAGCGTAAAGGGTTGAATATAGACAACAGGAGGCATGGAAACAAATTCACATACGATCAGTAAATGGTTGCAAAGACAGTTAAATGAATACAGATGTAGACAGGATGAGCACACAAGTAAATTCATGATAACAGAAATAACAGCTGTTGCAGTTGAAGATTAAAAAATTGAAGTGAATGAAAAAAACGAGATTAAGTGAAAACTGAGGAGTCAAAATTGACTAGATGACTACCATTTCGTAATGCCCTCCCACTTTTCATCGTCCTTTATAAGAATAATTTTTATATGGTGTATATGCCTATCCATTCCACAGGCATCTTTGCTGAAAAACGATATCACTCAATGATCGCGATACCTATTTCTCCACAATTTCAAAAAGAACAAATATTTCCATAATATTAATTGTTGTCACAATTTGCCTTGACTAACTTTATCAGTTTCGTAACGAGGAAAAATTATTTGCCTATTAACACAGTGTCTGGCGCATTGAAAACCAAATCTGTCACGAGTCTACTTCTGAGTGACCTCGTTATAACACTGAGCTCCCTGTTTTGTTTTGAGGAAAGTACTTAAAATTCACCACTTTCACTGTGTTTTAATCGTAATTCAGTTAATTCCTTAGGTGGTAACCAATACGCACTCACATCAGTTTTTGATTTTCTACTTGCTGTTACGCTTTCATGGAAAAAGTAGAAGGAAGAATATTCGGTTAGAACGCTGAGAATGCATCAGTCTGAATAAACACATTTTTCCTAACGAAGCTAACAAGATGATTGTAGTAGTAGAATTTTTTCTGCGTCAGATGTCATATACAAATAATTGACAGTCGTCACATGTCGCCTTTATTTGTGTGTGATTGGGATAACACCGTGTAAACAATCCCTTATTACGACGGAGCTGAAGTCAATAATTTCACGAATATTAGTGAAAATAGCTCGTTTTCGACAAGAAGGAAGTAGGAAAAAGGAAGGTGGCAGATATCATGGATGAAACACAGACAACGGCACTTTCCACGAAATAATATGCAACATGAAGTGGTGACGCCTAATCAACACCACACTACTATATCACTTGACATAGTCCATAGCGAATGATCGACTACACTTTCTTTCATTGGCTTTTCAGAGGATCCAATTATTGTTATCTGGTATTTTCAAGTGTTCCTGAACTCCTCAATGATGTTGAATTACCTTATCAAATAGCTACCTGAATTCGACATTATTTCTTTTCAGACTTCGTTAAATATTCTTGTGATGGTTAATTCATCACAACACACTGGTGTATAATAATGAAAACATCAACAAGGACTGCAATTCTCTCAAAGAAAAAGTCAACGCAACCTTGTAAAACACTAATTTTTACTTTCTGAAGAAATTGTTGTACACAAGTGAAAGTGAAATTTCTAGCACACAAAAAATAATTTATTTCAAAAACTGAAAAAATTGAACTGTCAGTCGTTCTTTCAAAGTAAAAAGTGCTTGTTTGTATAAAATACGAATTAGTTTGGAAATTGCTCGACATAATACAGAGGAGCCAACTGATATGAAATATATTTCAGAGAACTGACAAAACACAGTGCTGCCTGCAAAAAACAAAATAAAAAATACGTCATCATAAATGTTTACAGAATAGGTAACATTTTTGTAAGGTTGTTAATTCGCTGAGTGGAAAATAATTTGTGATTCACATCTGTGAATGAAGTCAGCAGTGAAATAAACATGAAATATGGCTGCAGAATTTGTGAAAATTTCGTCGAAATTATGAAGGCATTTCAACATATACTTAATACTTCTACATACTACATGTTTTGAAATAGATTCGCATCTAAAATTAGAAAATTAAATCGCACTCAGAACTCCTTATCAAAAAACTCCAAATCAAAGGTGTGTACTTACCACATCTAAAGCCGTGTTCAACAATCCACCGGCCAATGAAATCAAAATTTCCTGAAATACGATGGGGAAAATTACATTCACAATGTTGATCACAAAATGGATAATTTAAATCTCAGTAATTGAGTAATACAATCACATTCTGTCAAATGGAAGGCAACTATGAAGGGCGCGGGTACAAGAACTGAGTTTTCGAACGACTTCAACAAAACACTGAGATGAAGTAGGGAGTACTCAAATGCTTCTGTTCATAAGAATTCTAATTTAATAGAATGTTTTCACAATACTTAATATTTGCGTGAGATGTTGTTTCGCAGACTGATGAATGCACTGCTGAGTGTACTAACGGACTGGTGGAAAAGTACTCTTACTTCCAAACGCCTCGTGCGTCAGTGCATACATGCTTGATTTCATAAATAAAGAGGCAAGTAGATGGCTGAAATTAAATATGGGTATGAAAAAGAGAAGAGCTTCAGGACAGAGACTCTTTTCGGCGAATTCATTCACATAGCTGTGCAGTTTCATTTATATTCAATTATTTTTGTGTGTGTGAACATGCGGTCTGTCAATTTTATATAATTATTAAGGTAATACAAAAATGATCTAATATAGGAACTAGGTGAATTATATAGCAAATAAATTAAGATTGAGTTAGTAATTAGTAGTCAAATTAAAATAATTCTAATAATTTCAGTAATTTGTGTTGAAACATAAAGCTAGATTTCACATTTCATTTCACTTACATTACCCATCCCGACATAAAACAAAATCACTCCAATTATCACAAAACCCGCTGACAAAGACAACATAACTATGAACACTAGTCGTTTGAACCTTCTAATTATTACGCAGAGGATGATTGTTAGCAAGTCTTCCAGAATAATGAAGCTTAACAAAAGATAACAGCCTGAAAACGACATTCTGCGACACAGAGAATAATTAATCGCAGACCACATTACAATCTGTTGGCGAAATAAAGTGAAAATTTGAAAAAAAGTGAATATCTACGTATTAGTGTATTTCATAAAATGTGTGCCTACATCAAATTTTCTGTGAAATAACACCACGGCTTGGTTCTCATATGCTACTTGTTACAAGTGTTCATGTTGTCAATCCGCAAGGAAACCTGGATCTCGATTTCGCACGTATTGGCTCTGACTAGCATTGAAAACTGCAATAGTTAAAGGACCAATGCATCGTAGAACTCACGTACTTACCCGCATGAACGTTGTGCAATATGTCTGATTTTGATTCTTCTTCATGTTACAAGTGAGAAAACGATATATGTCTTGTCCTGTCAACCTCAGCGACATCAGAAATATGGTGTTGAATCTCACTGTGTTTATCAGCTGACATGCATTTGTGAGCAACGTGCATAGGGGGAAACCATCAGTCTGTGGAGATCAGACCTAGAGAAGAGACGCCCAAATTTCTGAAACTACAGATACATTCAACTTATGCAGTACATCTAGTAAGTATGTGCCTTAAATCATCTACCCCTTAGCACATCTCAGAGACAAATCATTAAATTGTTTTCAATTATGCTTTAAAACTCACCCATTAGACAGCTTTGGGCATTCGGTTAAATTCATTTCTGTAATGGACGAAATGGCCTGTACGCAGAGCTTTATAAAATGTTCGACGATAAAAATGAAGTTAAATTAAGTAAATTCTAAGCATCTTTCCAAGTAAAGTGTTCAGCAATTCTGCACCTCAATTTCATTAGATCCTTTGATTTCTAAATTGCGGAATTTTCGGTAATCAACAGAATTATATCGAAGACAGATGAATGAGTTTTACTTATTTGTTGAGGTAGACTGAAAACGAGAAACTTATGGGTGGAATTCAATCAACGCCGTGAGAATCCGAAATTCCCAAAAATATGAGAGGTAAATATCGCTAATCCAGTAAGAGAAGAACGCGATCGGAATAATGTTCAATAGAGAAATCCAGATTTGTTATGGTAGTACAAATGAATATGAAATAAGATGACTTTCAATATGTAGTCAAAAAAAGACATGATAGAGCTATAAGAAGAACTTAATTATACTGCGGAACATGTGTTCCCTTACATTCAAGAATCTAGGATAGGCCATCCACCAATCCTGGACAATTCAAACTGCGTCTATCAGTTTGGAGTGTGTTTGCGAGATCAATTACACATGTCGTACGAAAAGGTGATTTCTGAGTGGAGTAATGGATCATTTAAAATATTGATTTGAATCATTTGAATTCAGAGTATCAAAAGTGTCAGCAACAAAGCATCATGTAGGCAAGTGATATGAATTGGTGCTGCCAAGTCATTCAGCGTTTTCAGCAGACAAACAAGTAAGTGGAGGCTTGAAACAGAAGTGAGGCTTGTGAACTTGGAGTTTATAGACCCAAGCTCCCATGGTAGAAGGAAATGGTGATCAATATGAATGTACCATGGAAAAATGTCTTACTTATTGATGGTTATTAATTCTGATATTTTATTCTAACTGATTATTAATAATATGATTGATTCCTTTAGAACTATCCTTAATCACTGTCAGTAAGTTAACTCGTTTCAATATTCGTATTGTTACCATTATTAATACTGTCAATATTATTGAGTTCGTAATTCTACCGAAATTTTGTGAATTCAGTAAACCTTATTTTATTATCGTTTGTTGCTCGTCTTACTTTTATCTGTTTCCGACTGAATTGCACAACAAACACGAAATTATCTTGTGTAAAAGAGATCAATTGATGAACGTGATACTCTAATAAACTTACTATTATTCCTGTCATGATCAACCCGATTATCACTTTATACTTGATTTTGAAGAATAGTAATAAACAGAGGACCACAATCAGCACACTGAAATACAAACAGAAAAAAAAGCTTTAACGAGTTCCGAAATCCGAAACAGTTATTCGTGTATAATCGTGGCTATCATGAAAAGTCAGTTTCAGCAATAGTGATTATTCCATTAACTTCGTCGTCCAACCTTCCCGTTTATTTGTTATATTAACATTTTAAATCCCTATCTGCATTGTTAGATCTGGTTATTGTTTTTATTTTTATATGTCTTAACCTCATAACCATTTCGTTAGTACAACATCCCTAACCCGTAGTTATATAAACTGACAAGTTTTATAGTAATCATAATTTGCCCTTTGGTCTGAAATATCTCCAGAATAATACCACTAGTTATCTTCTGTTTAGTACACTTAGTAATTTTAATAATCTGACGTATGACCGGAAATAATTCTGAAACGTTCTCACACATGTAATGTAAATATACGAATGTACAGCCTAGTTGATGACTTCGTCGAAAAGAAAATTTTCTTCCCTGCAACCGTCTTTTCAATAATTTTTTTGATCCAATGTGTATATTCCGTGATTTGAAGAGAAGCAAGAACTGTTCGACGTTAAAAGGACTTAACAAGTTTCATGTATAATCATTCAATACTGTAATGTTATTTAGTTGTACATCACATTTTATCACACGGAGAAAAGCGCTACTAACTGGATGCAGGTTAAAATGGAAATGATTACTCATTCTATCTCAGCTAAATGGTCATCAATCCTAATTAGCTAAAAATCTCATTCATTGGATTTGTTTATTATATAGGAGGCAGAAGCTTTCATATATCCTAAAAGGTTGTGAAACCATTCCTGACACACTCTCATTGGTTAGATTTCATCAATAGTGTAGTACTTTTCAGATTATTGGTCTGATGAGTTGTTGAGGTTGAGATGAACTCGATTAACAGATACTGTCAGAATAATCTACACTTTCTTCCCAAGAATGCCTGCTTTATTACACTGTGCTGAGTATCTTTAAGTCAATGGTCGGATAAATCAATTCTAGTTTGAGTCGTTTATTGTGTCTGCTAAAACTCATCAAGAGACCGAGGAAATGTGTACGTGTTAAATGATGAGAGCATTCTCGAAGTAAGCGAACGCTATGAAAGCTATCATAAGGGGCATAAATCACTGATGCGTAATTCGAAATTCAATTTTTACTATTAATTTGAAGCTGAAGATATTTTATAGAAGAGATCTGAAGCATTCCCAATAAGATAATAAAGCGTAAACAACAAAGCCACTGCGATTTCATTCGTATGAGCCCTAATTTTTTACGTTATTATTGTCAACCCACCAGTGGTCGCATTAAGACGGGCTTAATGAGATGTCATAGTTTATGAAACTTGAAACACTAGAATCACGTATAATTAACTACTAGTATACTTCAAGTGTCCTCCATCAACAAAGGAAGGTTGAGTCCAAGGCCATTATTTTCTAAACATTTCACGGTGTGATTCTTCAGATTATAATCATCAGTTGAAATAAGCTTATTTACACTCAGATACCACTACCAGTGTTTGTCTCAAAGGTTGCGGAAAGCGAAACTTACACTCCAGCGATCACTACATATTCCTGCCATCCGATAGAAAATGTTTTCTCCACCTAAATAGTAAAAGAATCAGAAAAAAACTTTTATTTGAAACTCCGACACCACTGACATATAATCGATTGTTAACAAAACTGAGAAAGCTGTTATGCAATATTATTCTAAGTGGTGAAAATTCTGATGCACGTTGAACTGTGACCAATCAACGACTCGTCATATTTAATCTGTCAGCATTAATATTTGATGCATAGACATTGTTTAGAAATATAAGCGATGTCATCGAAGAATGTGATGATTGTATGAGAATTTCAACCCTCAGTGTTTGAACTAAACATTCCAATTCACAAAATATGGGCTTCTGTTTCACGCAGCTCATGTTTGTTGCACAAGCAGAATCTTAGTTAGCATCACAAGATGTGTGATCTCTTCTTTTGTGGACATTACATGTCGTGTTGCAGGATGTCTAATAATGTGATACAAAATAAGCCAATAAAAGTGACTGAAAACAGAAATCCGTGAAGAAACATATTCTCATTTGCTGGAACAATTTGATGAAATTACAGTGGCTGGTTAATATTGATATCAAGTTCTAAGCCTCATAAACCATGTTGTCATGAGATTCGAAGCCATAAAATTACACGAAAAAGAAGTTTTTGAATGAATGATGAAAAGTAAATAATAGCCACGACAAATGATAAAAAATTGAACTGCTCACCTGAGTATAAATAGCCATCTAACTATTGACGTTACAGTATTCACTTACAGAAATGCTCTACTCATGTGTAAATATATCCATCTCATTCATTAAACTTTGATTCATATTTGTTTTGCAATCATGATGAAGTGTTTTGTTTATGCTTATTGATATAAGAATAAAACTTGTGCACTGTGGTAGAGTGTAATTCCATTATGGGTAGATTTTGTTTTGATAAAGTCTCACAGTGTTATACAGTAATATTTACTCATGACGTTTCGAGCACAATTTATTGCTCATAATCATATCAAGGTAATCACACAACTTCCTAAATTCATTTATATAGTTCCATTGTTTTTGAATTGATTTTCACTTGATTTGATTGGTAGCATTATTTTCCATATTTCGGGTATGATTGATGATTCATTCCTATTGCATGTGTTGGGTGTAGATTCGATGAACAAAGATTTAGTAATCAACCTCTCTCTCCACCTACCTAGATTACTTTTTAGAATTTTAACCCTCTCCCACCCTATTGTGTGGTTGTGTTTTAATGCATGCATTGCAATTGCCGAGCTTTTTTCTAAATTACTTATCTTCTCTGGGTCAACCATTCTTACCTTAGCTAAATTCTTATGTTCTGACAATCTGACTACCCCTGACCTACTAGTTTGACCTATGTAGTTGGCCTTACTCACAGTCATTGCAGGGTATTTTGTAAATTACATTATTTTGTCTAATTGGATCAACTGGACCCTTTAACCTACAGAGCTTGTCCTATCTGAGTGAGTTTGTAGGTTTAAATGCCACCCTAATTCCTGCTTTATTTAGAATCCTATGTAGGGTCTCAGATGTCCCCTCTTTATATGGTATAACTGTAGATGACTTATATTCTCTCCTATTTATGTTATTATTACCAGTTTTACAATTCATTTTATTTTTCTTTTGGCGTTTTTTAATCTTCCTAATGAATTGTAGAGGATAGTTATTTAGAACCAACGCCTCTTCTATCTGTTTTTTTCATCATTTAGGTCTTTTTTTGTGCTACTTAGTGCCATTGCTCGGTTTGTTAAACACTTAACTAAGCCTGCCTTAACAGTTAAAGGATGAGATGAATTAAACTCTAAATATCTATTAGAATGCGTTGGTTTTCTATAAACACTAGTGTGTAGTTTGCCTTATTCTATTCGTTTTATTTTACAATCTAACATAGCTAGTTCTCCATGTTCATTTTCGGCTTCAAATGTGAATTTTATTCCCTCCACTAGTGAGTTTATGTGACTCAAGAAGCCAGAGATATGTTCTGTTTTTAACACTGTGAAAGTGTCATCCACATATCTCCACCATACCAATCCAATTTTTCTAAAACACTCTGAAATGTATTCATATCTTGAACTATTTTATAGAGTACATAGTCGAATATTCCTTGTAACGATTTGCATTCTCTTAAAAATTTACAAATAAATGTTTATTCAGCGAATTCATTTATTCAGTTATGTTTGGAACGCAAGAAATTGATCTCTACGTTTTTACTTTACAGTTGGAGAAAATTCTTTGAGACACATGGTACCACAACGCTTTTCAAGCTAAAGAGAAAGACGATTATTCGCAAATATTTCAGTGGTTCTAATAAACAACAATAACATCAAACTTAAATTTACCTCAACAGTGCTCTGAGACAGGTATACAGGCGATTCATGCTTCTAAATACACAACATGTACTGTTAAGAAAATAAATTCACGAACGTTCAACTGTCAGAGGTAACGTCGCATCCGAGAGAATATTAAAAGTGCTGTGGAAATAAATGCTCAGTCCACAAAATAACACTTTGAGGCCTCCTGAATACAGTTCCGTGTCAGAATGACCTGCTCTAACTCAAACTAGCTCATGCTGTTAGACAAATCGTTGTCATTGTACAAAGAACCACGAAGAAGCATAACTTTTGTGAGAGCTGTTTGCAAATCAAAACTGTAAGCAACAAGAGACAATTACAGCAGACTTCTCGTGAGCAGATACGATTTGCAGACAGGACCGTCTAAGAGGCGGCAACATAGAGATGACAGTATAACCTTCAGCGAGAAAACAACCAACCAGAAGACGTTGCTTCTCTGCTAACAATAACGAATAGTAATGTATATAAACATCTTTAAATATCTCTTGATATTCTCAATAAACGATCTGTTGCCTTACTTTTGCCTTCTATCGCTACTGAAGTTTAAACAAATGCAAATATTAAGAGACAAAATTGAACATGTGATGTTTTGATGTGAAATTACTGAAACATAGTCTAGTGGAAAAGCGTATACTAATTACAAAGTTAGTTGAAACGTCTTAACAAAAATGAATAATATAATTTGATCATCCAGCAGGGATTTTTCAAACAATTTGGCCCACTTTGTGGAAAAAACAACACTACGGAAAGCTAATAAAAAAGCTTGAAGCACTAGGTTCCAATTGATGCGCTGCAAAATCAAGAAGTGAGAAAGGGAATTTGAAAACTCTGCATAGGAATATTTGTGAGTACTACATGAGTCATTCCTTCTCTCATTGTCTCTTCATGCGACTATAATAACATTAGCAGTTTTACTCTATACAGCATTTTGGTACAAATGTGGAATTTTCAGTATGTGAAGAACATTGCATCTAATTTTCCTATTACATACTACATACTACTTAATGAAATGAACAGGGCATTTACACTGATAATACTGTTACAGAGAAAAATGAATAGAAAATTAAAATTGAATGTCAGCGACATTGGTACAATTAAGTGAAGAATAAAAAAGACCATCTCCGTAGTGTTGCACGATAATATAGTAGCTTCCTACTTTACACTTCCCTCAACACATAAGTTGTGTGCGACATGAAGTATTGTAGAGTTGTCATACTATATGAATCTCAATTTAGACCTATATGCTGATACCAGATATCAAACAATTCCCCACGAAAGCATTTCAAATGACAACGAGATCTGTATTCTCAGAATGATCGGCATCGCATGCCTTGCAAACAGAACGAATACAAAGCGAAAAATGACAAGTCAGCATAAAAGGTAGAGAATGTGACAATTCAAAAGATAAAAGAGAGACCGGACATGAATAAGATACTAAAATGAAAACACACAAATTACTATCAACCATCGAATTATGAAAGAACTAAAATGTTTACTTATCAAGGCTGTGACATTTCCACCAATGTTGGCACGCATGTGGAAAACAGTCAGTCAGGATTTCAACAGCCACACAGGTAATTACTACTGTATTGTATTTTTGAAGGTTCGCAGTACTTGGTTCAACAATGGAAATGCAAAATTCAAACACTTATTTTAGCTCGTTATTTTTATGTGCCTGACATTTTAGAAACTCGACCAAAGAAATATACTACGACTTGCAGACGTTCACCGAGAGACGTCTTTCACTCAATTCTTAAGATCAGGTGACTTGAAATGAATCAGAACAAAAGACTAGCCAGCAAAACAGGTAATGAATTGTCGCTGAAGCACTATGCATAAGTAAATGGTGTTAGAACATGAATATTTTGAACATATGCTTGGTCGACGTCACACGCCAGGTCATATGATGGGACAAGAATCTGCAGCTACGACTTGTGCATCCTATATTGGGATGCCATAGTGAGGGAAACCAGAAGCGTGTTAGCAGTCATGAGACCTAGCTAAAATCGATGGCGCACAACCAAGAGAATTAGAGCTGTCCAGCTAAAAGCCCGTGTAATTTTTGAAACACAAGCTACTGACCATAATAACAATGATTATATTGATGATAATTTGCAATCTGCATGAATATTTGCGTGTCTGCGGTATTTTGTGCTCTGTTGGTATTTTGAAATAGTTTAAGTAGTTCATTTATAAGTTTTTCATGAACAGTTGATGCTATTTTAATAGCTTCGTGAATGTTCATCGCCTCAACATGTTTTATTAAGTCAACCGCCCATCTCTACATGCAAATGTTTAACCAGTGATCAAATTATTATGATTATTGCTTGAAAATTACTTCGCATCATGCGAACTTATGACACGTACGAAACATATCCTACATGTTGTCTACACCACTTATCAGTGCTAGCTGTCCTTTCAGGTAATGTAATGTATTTGTAACCAAATAATCAAAGTAGACAAGTATTTTGTATTTTGACAGTAAGAACATTCGACCGGACGGATTTCATATGGCAGATAAAAGAACACGTATCACTGATATAAGAATATTTCTTAGTCAGTGTGGAAAAGTATAACTCCATCTACAACGAAAGGGTTCAGACCAGGAAACCAACGATATTCAGATAAACAGGAAATACGACTTTAGGTAAGTGCAGAAGCAGGGTAATACTCTAGAGAAACATGTAGTAATCTCAAAATGTACATCAATAATAAAACATAAAGTCGTGTGTAACAAAGCTACAGTTTTAAAGTGTACCACAAGCATATGGAGAGAGATGTTAATCAATGAATCTTTCTTCAACGAATCTCTACCTAACGCGTGCAATGTGAATGACAAAATGGCAACATCAGAAATATGGAAATTATTACTACCAATAACATCAAGGGGTGTGGGACATGGAAATTACGCAATTGAAGGTTGAAGGTTCTTTGAATAGCTTTATATGATTATGAGCAGTAAATTACGCTAAAAACGTTATCAGTGAATAAAACTGTTTCTCTTTGTGTCTGAATGAAATAAATTTATTCTGTGATGGAAAATTCTGGCATTAATCGACAAGACGAGGTTTGATAGAAGAATTTCCTAAGCCTTTTCTTTTGTTATACTTCCTTGTGTCACTGGTTCTGTGATTCATTTCATACTGAATACTGCCATTTACTGGATACTTTTTATTTTAAATAATGTCGAGCGTCATTATGAAAACTTCTGTTAAACACATTAATCATATTTATTCAAATGTCGATTTTTTACCACTAGACTTTTGTATTTCCTCTCTAATAAACAAAATATTTGTTAAGTTGATATTTAGAATTATAATTCATTATTTCAACACCTAACAGTTACTGACAAACACTTCGAACAGTTTTACACTCAAGCCCTCACGTAGCCTAGGTTTTGATGGTATACCTGCCTATGTTCTAAAACAATGTGCAGATGTGTTGTGTTCTCCACTAACCAACATCCTAAATGCCTCTTTCTCCAAAAATATTGTACCTGATGCATGGAAAGACATCAAAATTGTCCCTGTCCCTAAACCTGGAAACGGCAAGAACGTAAAGTTCAGACCCATTGCCATCACTTCCCCGTTCCTAAAGCTTATGGAAAAACTAATACTTCTTAAACTCGAACCCTCCCTTAAAAACTTCGAAGACCCAAAACAATTTGCCTAGAGACAGGTTAGGAGTACATTAGACGCTGCAGCTGTCTTACACAACAACATCGTCTCATCATTAGATAAAGGTGCCAAATATGTCCGCTGCACGTTTCTTGACTTCACTTCTGCTTTCGACTCTGTTCCTAGATGTCTCCTGCTAAATAAGCTCTCTTTGACGAAAACTGAGTCCTGGGTCACTAACTGGTTGCATTCCTACTTCTCTAACAGAATGCAGTACACCGTACACAAAGGTAAATCATCCTCTGCTGCACTCACTGAAGCCGGAGTCCCCCAAGGCGCTGTACTCTCCCCACTTCTCTTTTCTTTCTTTCTACATGACTTACCATCTTCAAATGACATTAATTTCGTCAAATACGCTGACGATCTGTCTGTATCTTTGCCTATCAAATGTCAAAGCGACTGCTCTAAACTTAATGGCTTTCTGTCAGAAATCAGCCAGTGGTCCAAGGAAAATGGTCTTACTCTAAACCCCTCCAAATGCCAAACAGTCAATTTCACCTTTAGGCATAAATACAACCTAAACAAACTGTTTGGCTCTCACGAGGTATGCAACATAGACGGCACTGAAATAGAAACTAAATCGGAAATTAAATACCTAGGTGTCATTCTATCTGCTGATCTCTCCTGGTCGTCTCATATCTTGAAGATTTCTAAGAAAATATTTTGTCTTACCTTCTACATCCAGAAGTTAAAACATTCTGGTATTACCCAACCCTTACTCCTACAATTCGTTAATTCTCGCATCCTGCCTATTATTCTCTATTGTTCCCCATTAGTTTTTCCAGGGCTACTGAAGAAAGACTATAACATATTACGCAGGATGTTAAATGTTGTCAGCAGGGTAAGCAACGTGCCACTTAACCAGCTTGTTAATATTTTGGTTGACAGGCACATGGACTCATGTGAAAAATAGGCCAAATCCATTTTATCTAACTCACACCACCCTCTTCACTCACAACTCTCCCCTTGCATCTCATCAGGTAAAACCAGAAGCCAATATAGAAAACTATATGCTCGCACCAGCAAGTACAAAAACCCAACCATACCCTACTTAGCTCGTGTTCTGTGTGATAAAGAAAGCATTAGGCGTGACACCTATAATTCATTAAATAGTCATTAGTACAACTGGATCTCCTCTTTCCAACCCACTTCATCAATAGGTACAACATTTTCTTTCTTTCTGTTCCTTTTCTCTCTCTTCTTATTCCGTTATGTGCTGCTTTGTCTCTTTCTGTCGCTTACGCCAGTTAATAAGACAGCTCCCACTTTTCTAACACCTTCAAACACTGTTTCAGCTTTACCTTTGCTACTGACATGCCAATGTATTGTTGTAATAATGAACTGTGGTTTCCTCAATCTATGTAGAATTCTA
This sequence comes from Trichobilharzia szidati, assembly GCA_944472155.2. Classification (NCBI taxonomy): domain Eukaryota; kingdom Metazoa; phylum Platyhelminthes; class Trematoda; order Strigeidida; family Schistosomatidae; genus Trichobilharzia; species Trichobilharzia szidati. Next base: position 91,968,087 of record OX235276.1, read on the forward strand.
TTTATTGATAATGTACAAACTGGATGCAATACTGTAGTAAAAATGCTGAGAATTCCATTCTGTATCACAAGTACTGTTTTGGAATAAAGCAAATTATTATTATTATTAAAAAAGTACAAAGTTCGAAATCATTCAGAGCGTGAGGCCTCAGGAGATTCATAAATACGCGGAGAGTAAAAAAGACTTAATGTTACTATTTTCATTGCCAGAAAGCAGTTACAAAATTTCAATACTTATTGTTATTATTGTTGAGCAAAGTCCCTCTTATTCATTCTTAGAAATAACACTCAACACAAAATATATTTGTCCTAACTGTTTTGGAATTTTTTGTCTTCAAAACGCTGAGATCATAGTTCAAACGATTTGACTATTGGTGCACAATAGAGTTTTGTATAAATAAATTGTCAGCAGAAATCGACGAATGCGATGATGACAAATGAAATCCTGCGGATAACTTATGTTGGATACTCTTCTAAATATAAAGCCTCTTAAATATGAATCTGATAGAATCCAGCATGAAATAGTACATCACCCTCTCTCACGAATCGTGTGTTTTATTATGTGATGGCATAACTATGTTAATGTATCATTTCTCACGCATATTGTGACTTAGTATGTGACCATTCTGTCTTCTTTTGTGTCGCCTTGTTCTATGTCTCATCATCAACCAATCAGGATAGATACTTCTAACCAATAAGTACATTTCACTCTCAAGAAGCACACATGTAATCACACTGACTCTATCAATTCACGTATCCTTGAGTTAAAAAGGAATATTTCACTAAGATCTGCTTTATATGACATATTGATTGATGAACGTCAGATGTTTAATGAATATGTGAACGTGGTCACCAACATACAAACACTGTCTATTAATTCTAAGCTATCTAATAGCTATGGACATCGGCGATGATTCTGGCGTACAACCCTTCATTTTACTTCCCTGAGCATTTAGAACATCTGAGAGTTTCTGTTTCCGGGGTGACATAGTTTTCGTGTATATATAAACGCACCTTGCCCTAATTGATGTACTTCTATTAACTCTAAATTCCTTAAATTATGTGTTTCAGTGTAAATCAGCACAGTGTATGTGTGTGGGATGTAAACGTTTTTGTGTTCTTTGCACAACACCTTCCATTAGTATAGTGACTGTCGTGAATAGACTAACCCTTGTGAGGTTTGTGGGTTTTTATTTTTATTTTATTTCAAACGACAAGAGAATGAAGAAAATTCTATTCACATTTTTAATTGACTGCTGGAGTATCTCATCCTCATCTTTGCCTGGCGGTTATCTGAAATGTAGCCTAGAGTCAATGATATCGAAGTGAGATTCTTACTACTAAACCCACGTGTTCCGAGTGGAATATACGGCTTCAATAGCACATCTCTCTTTTCTCCACAGTCGGTTTTAGCTGACCAAGGATTTCGTTTTCTCCTCACACCGTATCCTTCATTTTTTAACATCTAGCTTCAAATCAAGTGACAAAGGGCGTGTGATTTCAGTCGATAGTATCCTAAGCTTATGTTTAACCCATCTCCATTGCTTTCAACAGGTTTCTGTTTGTAATGTTCTTTTTCGCTGATTCTTTCAGACGGGAAATGTGGTCTTCAGTATCATGGGAAGGTCGATGTTTACCAATATGTTCAGCAGGTTTTTGGAAGCACTGACTTCACATAATGGTTGAAATTCCCAGGAGTTGTTTTTTATGCTGACTGAAGCAGAGTTTTCGCCTTGAAGCAAAACACGTATTGCTAAATTATTCAAGAGACATTGGATTATGCCTGAACCAGTGTTTGCATACATTTGTTGTAAAGTGTGTCTGCGGTGCAACGGCAGATTGCACGTTAACGAAGTAAGCGGTTCAAGTTTAGATTCCTAATGGTCTCACTTCTAAACCTCACTTGGCTGGTGGTGAGAACGATAATCACAAAAGCTTGAAGGTGTGGCTAACAGACCTCACTCTGTAAAACATAAACACAAATGCTACTGAAACTTCAAAGCCCTAAAAGGGGAAGCTTTTTATCCACTCAGAATGATAAAAGAAATAAAATAATAAAGTAAGAACTTCTGATGTATCAGAACAGTACAGGAACACTTCATCTACCTTCAGTCAAGATTTTCACGTAGATTACAGAGTGATGAATGCACGTTTGATATCCTCAACTCTGCTGCCAGCTGTAGTAATAATTATGCTGCCAAGATAATTGAAAGAGGTAATTTTCATCAAATTCGTACTTTTGATAGTGACTGATGCTTTCCATTGCTTGTTGTCTGGTATCTCCATTTCCTTCATATTAAGATTTGAATTCTCACCTTAAATACATCTCCCACCAAAATTTCGATCTTAACCTGCTGAATGTTGTGCGTCTTCATATGCATAAGTCGTCTGCATATTTCGGATAATCTAGAGACTTCTTGTTAGTTCAGTATATAATCGACCTTTCAATATCCACCTCAAAACAATTAGAAATCCCATCAGTAATGATGACGAGTCGCCATTTACTTTTATCTGCAAGTCAAATGCTTCACTGGACATAAAGATATGAATTATTTCACGTGTGTCGCAAACATTTATCTGTTGATTGAAGTTATTGAAGCTGAGTGAATATACCTATCGAGACATTTCAAATGAAATTGCTGGTAGTGGTAAACAAAGAGTTGTTGTTCTCTGTGTTCGATTCGATTCCCTTGGCAAATCCCTCCGAAGTTTCACTGTTGAGGCCTTTATGTGTAATGTTACAAACCATAAGGCTAGTCACTTCCACGGTCTCGAAAGTCTTGATGCTCTCAAATGTCTGAATTATGTTAAACGCTGCCAAAGTGTGCTGTATCTGCCTTTCTCCTTAAGAGATGTGTTAATACTATTCGTTTAATCTTACAAATACTGTCAACACCTCCTCTTCAAGTGAAGTTGTTCTTGGTGCATGTAAAGATATTAAAGTAATCTTTGTAGCTAAATTATCTGCTGGTGTGAATGTTAGTTTCAGGTGTATTGTGGTTATTTCCTATTTTTTCAAATTCATGGAAAAATTACTTCAACACTACTTTGAACTATCATTGGTAGGTTTCCATGACGTCAAACAGTTTCTTTAACAGCAGATCGAATCGTATTATATGCTGCTAATGTCTTATCTCGAAATATTGTTTCCACCTCAGTGAAATGAGACATATTTGTTAGCTAAACCTTCTCTTTTCATCTGTCTGTGGTCTAACGCACTATGAAAATATGTCGTGACAAGCACCTACTTGACGCCTAATGTCTTCCTCAAGGTGCTTTATTAATCGCGACACGCAAAACAGTCATGTATCCGATGAAAATGTCCAAAGAAATTAGAACAAATGAAAATACTTTACCAAACATGCATTGGAATGTGTGAGAAATGAATAAAGTCAGTTAGAATAATCACCAAAACCAATCAAACGACCATCTCGGCGCCACAGAGTTATTTCTCTCACCGACGAACATAGTCCATCCACCGACATGTTTTTTGTCGTCAACATCTGAGAGAAATACAATACGTGGTCAGAATCAGGTGGCATTGTGAAATGCGCTGGAGTCGATAAAGTCATGCACTGAATAGACTCGTAATTCCACGCTCGATAAGTCAATAACTCTGAGAATGAGAAACAAACATTTGAGGTTGCTCCTGAATATTGCGACAGCGCATTGTCACCGACATGTTGCTGAGCTTACAGAGTTGAGCATCTGACACATGCATTTCATGTCATAGGCGACACGACACGTTATGTCGCGTGTTTCCATGATCAGCATCAACATCTGTGATAATCAGTACACAGATGTATACACAAGCACAAATACACACAAACATCGATATACACATGCTTCTGCTATAGCGCGAATCACCGAACACGACACTGTAGTATGTCAGATGAGGTAACCAGTTTGTGAAATGTATTCATATCTCACCTTGACCAGAAGAATGACGAAGTTCAGCGTCTTTCGACAGATGGTTCCAGTGTACAGATGTACAGTCAACGACTGAGATCACAAGTGCTATTAGAAGTATATGGCCGATCTGGAAGGTGCAAACATCAAAATTTTCTGCCACTTACCATCCTTATCAAAGCTGAATTGGGTATGTGTAGAGACAATACGGCACAGTTAAGCAGCATGCATTTATACCTCTGAAGAAGATAGTGAAGCGAAAATCCGATCAGGTCAGCTAGTTCAACCAATGGAATTAGTTTCAATTAACCTATTAAAGTGGAGCTCACTTATATGTGTTTGTACGCTCGCTTGGCCATGTGGATGTGAGTATTAAATTTAATTGGTTGAGGTGTGAACGTGAGAAAGCAAACCTCAAATTTATCTGGATAGTACCGTGAGAAAAATTGTTCCTCAGTTTGAATAACCTACATTCAATCAAGCTTACTCCCATCGTTAAACACACTTGTCAAGGAACTTAGCCCTAAGTTCCTATTGTAACGTAGACGCCTTGAACCGATAAAGACTGTGTATTTGTTTCAACTTTAAATCCAAAACACCAGTATTCCTTGAACGAAATTATATTGTTTGGAAATTAAAGCAAGACAAAATACAAAATTTTTATTCGTGTTTTTTCCACCTTTCCCCAACTTGCACGCGATCGTACCATTCACGCCTTCGAGTTGCCCACCAATGGCTGCCAGTTCCAATAAACAAACGTTCAATGTTCACGTCCATTAACACTCCCCGGCAAAAAGGAGTCCATCCCTTTTTTCCACAGCGGCGGTAACCTTGAACTGAACTGCCAATGCGAGAAACTGGGCCAATCGGGACAAGGCTAAAATGGAAAAGCAAGACAAAAAAGCCCAACACACAACAAGCATACCACATCACACCGACACGCTCTCCCCGGCGTGTGGGATCTATGCTCTCTGACGACAGTATCACCACTGATCTGGTTCACGAAGTATTGGTTGCTTCATAGCAATTTGGCACAATCCTCTCCCCGGCGTATCCAATCGCGTACGCTGGCTCTAACACTACTCGATTCATTTACAAGTTTAGAAGCGACTCCAGAAGTACTCACAAAACACTACAAGATGATTCACACAATGCGACAACTATAAAATTAACTGACAATCAGATGAATCGGAACCCACTGAATTACTCAACACAAACATATGTACAATCAATATATATCAAATGTTGCGGATTCTGCTTTGACGAGCTACCCTTGAAGAACTGTAGGAATTACAGCAGAACGCTTACAACCCTTCTCAGGTTGACGCACTTAAGTTGGATAATCGTCGTTGAGTTCATTTGCTGACCTCCTTCCATCATCTATATCCTCAACTCTGTATGGTAACACGCCCGTGACATTGTATCGTGAAATGTAGATGACTAAGAAACATACTACGCATCTCACCAACCAAGCGAAGGAACAGAGTAGTTTGCACCAAAGATAATAACATTCAAATAGTGGTTTGAAACATGAAATGCCTTTATTCGTGCAAGTCACTCTAAAAGTTACCCTCTTGTACACAGTTGGCTTATCGTCACTAACTGGCCATTGACTTTCTTCCTCTCCAACGGACCGACACTAGCATAATCACTCCATAAGACAGGTTGGTTCATGGACGCTCTTTACTGCATATAACAACACCAACGACGACTGGCTGACACCAGCTGATGAACTTAGCGGTGTATCAGAAGCTGCTGTTGTTAGACCTTTAGGAGGTTGTCTAACCACAGGATTACCACCACTGCTATCCTTTATTACTGGCTCCAGTTCAGCTTTAACATCTGTCGATAGTTGGGCTGTACTCGGATCATTTACCCTGACGGTCTCACGATTATTCATATCTGCAGCAACCGCATCTGCCTTTAATTCTACTTCACTTTCAAGTTGTACAGAACCTTCGTTCAACTCAGCAGTAGTCGGCATTCCGCTTATCTCATAATGATCAGCCACAGACAAATGTGAACTACCGTGACCATTGTCAAAAATACCTGCTTTACCGCCGTCTGTATGATCGACTTCATCATTTTCACATTCTTTGATAACAGCCGTAGATGACTTAGGTTCTTCCTCATGAATCCTTAAAGGTTTTATTCCTTTACTCTGACTAGTAATACCTTGTAAACTTGTGGAGTGAGAACTGGACACTGAAACTGTAACCCTCTTCGTATGCACAAACTGTGGTGTCGTCTGAGACACTCTTTTCAACAATGGATTACCAGTTACGACTACAGGCTTTTTCACCGCACCATTATCGTCACACGATTCGGAGTCAGAACACGATGACGCTGACTTCACATTTAGCTTACCACTAAACTTGCTCATTGCTTCACAGTTCGCCTTTGTATGCACTTCTTGCAAACTGATGAAGCACAGCCGTGTTTGTCTTGCAGCTGGTAACTTATCCGTTCGGGACGTCCCACTAAAGCTGTCACAATCATTAGGTTTACTAGAAGCCATACAGCTTTCTCGATATCCACTACGCTGAGACCCCTTCGTCATAAATGATTCCATTTTGCTCTCTGATTTCTCTATTCCAGGGGTGGGATGCAGCATACTAGCAAACTTCCTCAAAGCTTGGTTGACACTGTCTTTCACCAGGCTCACAATGTCATCCAACCCGGGCTCTAAACCCTCCTCCTCTAGACGTCAACAAACCTTTATGAACTTCCTTTGTAGACGAACAGGTAATCTCTTGGCAACAGTTTCAAGCACGGAACTTGAGTTCAATTCATCTACGCAGTTGAGAGACATAAGTATATTTCTATATACCATCAAATTATCCAAGAACTCTGCAAGTTCCTCTGCATTATCGTTTAACTGTGATCCATTAGCTTTCACTGTTTCGAAAAAACTACGGGATATCATAAATGGTTTTCCAAACCTTTGACGTAGTATCTTCATTGCCTCAGTATATCCTTCGTTCGGGGGCATAAACTTACAGCACTGTATGGCTCCTGCAGCCACACCAGTGCAATATCTCAACAAATACAATAACTTCATTTCATCATTTAATACAAAACCACTCAGCATGACCTCAAATTCTTTGATAAACTGCGGGTAGTCGGCTGGGTTTCCATCAAAGTATCGAGGTTCGCAAAAGAGTTCCTCAATGATGGGTGAACATTATCGTCAAATATAAGTAGCTCAGAAACAGATGTAAACCACCAATTACACTAACCAGCTATCATTCTCTGACATCATTTGTAAACAAGGTCTAGCCATATTAGATGACCTGCATACACATATTCAGTGCATGAATGTTCTAAATGTGCAAAACAACGTGTAAAATACGTCATGGTTCTGTAGTTTGACTGTCGAATAATCGTCTCGCTAATGGCTGGTAAGGAATCCGTCATGTCTGGATAACTAAAGCGACTTGACGTTGGGAGACAGATATTTACTGCTACTTCAAGATGTCTGACCAAGCTTAAACACATCTGAATCACAATGTTTTTTGTGACAAAATTGAATCGACGAAGTTATTTTGAGACTTCAGGCACTCAGATTAATTATTCGACATAAACTCATCTCTCAGACATAACGCATAAACACTGAATGGCAATCTAAGCGATGATTCCGGTCACTGAAACTGTTCATGCATTGTTCATGGCAAATAGTGGCATAGAAAACGTTTAGATCACCGTGCAAGGTTATTCATAAAAATGGAGCTGAAAGGCTCCAGCTTATTTAAACTCAGATTTCTCGATTAATTATTGAGACGTGATGCTAAGTGAATATTGGTGGTATAATTCTCCTGGCAAAACAAATTTTAGGCCTAAAAGACGAGAAAAATTATTGTCTGCATTCGTGTAAAATATTTGAAATTACAAATAATTGGACGCTGTGGTTGACTTAAGTAAGATATGCTTCAAAGTTTCCCTCTAAATTAAACGTTTATAAACGACAATCTACGCATGCCTAATGAATGAAAGTCAGAAAGTGAAAGTCGTGCTGGACAAACGTCGATTTCGATTCAATTCACCTAGATCTACAACTGACATTCACATATATACAAACAAATGTTAAGATCGGTCAGTCAGCAAATGCCTTCGTATGGTCATGTTAATCATCAACAACCCTGAGGAGAATCAGGTTACTATCTTGAATGACACCTAGGTCAATGAATGTCGAGGTCAGTGTGTTTGACACACAGATGTGCAATAAGACCAATAACCAGTGTGGTATCATGGATATTTGAGAAGTGTTCTGTTATGATGCATCAATTCAAAAAAATCTGATTTCACTTCGCTTGGTTCTGCATAAGTTTAATTCTAAGAAGAAGTTTCTATTTGTCAACTAAAAAAGCTTGGTGACTGTAACTATCTCCTTTGGACTGTGCACACGAAGTCAAATTCATGGTATATATTTTGAAAAAAATTCTCGGAAATAATCCGAAAATCCTGAGAAAATCATTTACAGTTCCGCAATACGTATGATCAGTCGACATGTGTTGAAATCGAGTGTAAGACAGACAGTCTGCTTATTCAACTCATAGATTCCTCAAGGTTAGATTACTCGATTGAGAGTTTTGTAGACATGATTGTTACCATAACCCCTGTCCTATTCAGATAGCTGCTTATGTAGTTTCATGATATTCACGTTTCATGCAGTTGTTGGGATGACAAGGAATTCTTTGTCTTCCTTTCAAATTTTGTTCTTGTCATCCTCGGAGTCTGTATACTTTACCTCACTGATACCATTAGTGTCTTTATTGAGTAAGGTAGATTCTATTGTGTGGTCTGTATGTTTATTTGTAGGTATGAATCCTCCGTCACTATCGTATTTTCATATTTGTAAGAACATAGACGGATCTGACTTCGCCCTTGAAATCTCGGATTACCTAGTGTCTACATAATTCTTGTACCGCCTGACTCACTTGATAAACTCAATTATGTGCATCACATTTCTCTGACTTTGTGGTTACTATTGATTCTTTGCACTCAACTATCCTGAATCTCATTCCGCCGAGTGACAGAACACGCATGTTGAATTTATTTGGGAAATGAAGAGTTAATTAATTTCCACCTCATGTGAGATTACAGTATACACTGAAAGCCCTTATATCCGTCGATTTCACGATCATTACGTTACTGTGCACCACTACGAGGTGTGTAAGAGACGGGTGTGATGGAATCACTTATCAGTAAGAATTGCATTATTTTCTATACTATTCAATCTGTAATTGTAATACACACACCATGGTATAATAAAATTTTGTAAGGTGCGTGACCTTAAGCATAAAATAGATTAAACATAATTGCGGAGAGAGGAACCCTTATTCATGAGAACAATGTGTAATGAGTTTCATCTCTTTCAGTCCAAATTATTCTGAATAGGTTTGTAGAGAAAAAGGAGTATATCATATGTTGTTTATCACTTGAGCGAAATATAAATGAATTCAACAAACAAGTATACACATCTAACATTTAGATATGTATACTGCTGTTGCGATTACGGCTCTCATCAATACCTACATTTAATATTATATTAGTATAGCCTACACACATAGGAAGTGTACGTGAGTTAGGTCAACATATATTCTCATAGAACCACCTACAATGAAATTATGCATATATAATTATGTTTTGCTCAAGTGATAAACAACATATGATATACTCCTTTTTCTCTACAAACCTATTCAGAATAATTTGGACTGAAAGAGATGAAACTCATTACACATTGTTCTCATGAATAAGGGTTCTTCTCTCCGCAATTATGTTTAATTTATTTTATGCTTAAGGTCACGCACCTTACAAAATTTTATTATACCATGGTGTGTGTATTACAATTACAGATTGAATAGTATAGAAAATAATGCAATTCTTACTGATAAGTGATTCCATCACACCCGTCTCTTACACACCTCGTAGTGGTGCACAGTAACGTAATGATCGTGAAATCGACGGATATAAGGGCTTTCAGTGTATACTGTAATCTCACATGAGGTGGAAATTAATTAACTCTTCATTTCCCAAATAAATTCAACATGCGTGTTCTGTCACTCGGCGGAATGAGATTCAGGATAGTTGAGTGCAAAGAATCAATAGTAACCACAAAGTCAGAGAAATGTGATGCACATAATTGAGTTTATCAAGTGAGTCAGGCGGTACAAGAATTATGTAGACACTAGGTAATCCGAGATTTCAAGGGCGAAGTCAGATCCGTCTATGTTCTTACAAATATGAAAATACGATAGTGACGGAGGATTCATACCTACAAATAAACATACAGACCACACAATAGAATCTACCTTACTCAATAAAGACACTAATGGTATCAGTGAGGTAAAGTATACAGACTCCGAGGATGACAAGAACAAAATTTGAAAGGAAAGACAAAGAATTCCTTGTCATCCCAACAACTGCATGAAACGTGAATATCATGAAACTACATAAGCAGCTATCTGAATAGGACAGGGGTTATGGTAACAATCATGTCTACAAAACTCTCAATCGAGTAATCTAACCTTGAGGAATCTATGAGTTGAATAAGCAGACTGTCTGTCTTACACTCGATTTCAATATATGTCGACTTATCGCAGAAACAATATCCTACTTTCTGAACCTTTACTGTAATCGCCTTATCTTTCGAGTTCTAGCACTTGTATTGGTAGTTCTATATGACATCTGTTTGATTCTGTTCTTGCATTGAAACTGGCGAAATCTTTAATGATTATGAAGCGACTGATGTTCTTTAGTTTCCTCAATTTATCTGAACTATTTTCTCTCAAACCCTTTCAACCAGATATTTGTGTTCACAAATAAGCAGTTATTAGTCATTACTCGCTTGTACTCCATCCTGAACTGACTCGGGCATTCAGAACTACATTTTGCTGCTGGAAATGATTCATTATATCTCCGTGAAGAGGGAAACTTCCTTCCGGCATTCTTCTCACACCAAACATCAAACAAATAATTGCGATTTTTTGAAGAGTCTTTTTTCGGCTTATTCATTCACTCAGCTGTGCCATCGCAATTATATACACGTATACCGTTAAATACGGCTATGGAGGCGGTCAAAGACGATATTATTTCTGAACATGAAGTTAAAGCAAGAAAAAAAGTGCCACTGAAGTATGTAGTGCTGGGAGTGCAGCTATGTCTGACTTCCACAGTATATATATTACAAGGGGAAATATACAGACAAATTGTGGGAGTTTCAATGGAGCCACCAATATTCCTGATCGTGGCAGATGAATGGAAAAACTTGGCGACTGAAACGTTCAGACCTCCCCAAAAGTATGGTATATACATGTAGATGACACATTCACTGTACATACAATACAAGATATAAGTAGATTTTTGGGACAAATCAACCCAAAGGTGGAGGCAATTCTTTTCACCTATGAATTGGAAAGTGATGAAACGAAGCTTCTGATGTTAGACTTCAGCATAAAGAGGAGAGAAGACGGGAAGTTAATACTAGTGTTTACGGAAATCTCACATATTCAACCCGTTATTGGGATTTCCAATCATTCCACCCAATGTTAGTAAAAATAGGATTGGTAAAAATTTTAAGTAATTATGAAGCAGAAAAACTAAGAAGCACTAAGGAACATCTAAGACAGGAAGGAAGGCATATGAGAGAAGCTTTGAAACTTAATAATTACCCTGATAAGTTAATCAGGAAGTATGGCGGAAATGTAGAAACTGAAATTAATGTTGATAATAATAATATGAATGACAACAAGCATGAAAACAAGCACAGATTATTGACAACACCAACAATAGCAAATATAAATCATGAGTGATACTTCCATGCAAAGAAGGACACTCGTAAATCTCACGAAGAATTCGTAACAATGCAGGAACAAAAGCTGCACTCACACCCACAAACTCATTTAGAAACAAGCTTTGTTGGTTGAAGGATCCTGTGGAGGCGATAGAACGAAACAGTTTACTTTGTCTTAAACCCTGCCGGAATGATTGTCAGTCCAAATACTTAGGTCGAAGTAGTAGAATAGGGTAAGTTCAACAATTCTTGATCACTCGACCGCAATAATAAGATAAGAAATCCGGAGAATAGTTCAGCTATGGCACTGCATGCAATTTTACACCATCATAAAACAGGATGAGATGAGATGGCTATTTGAAAATCTGATATAACAGGGTGGTGGGAAAGGTTGATAATGGAAGCTTTACTTACCGAATCAACTGCAAATACGTGTAATAAGAATGATTCAACACCTGTCCCAGACATCTGTAAAATTCTAGTTCCCCCTATGCCGAATCGGAAAGAATAAAGCAAACCATGGAAAGAAAGCTTCGAAGTTTCGTGGTTGTATTTGACATGATTATGAACAATAAATTTTGTTCGTAACTTGGTCATCCAGTGAATAATACTGTTTCACTGTGTGATATATATAATGAACAAATTAATAGATGGTTGTAGACAATCTGCAGGGATATTTAGAACGTAGGTTTCAGGCTAGTTGACACTAGACGGCAAGGCGCATGTGCAACGTTGAAGGAAATCATGTAACTCCTGAGATTTGAACCCGCGTCAACCAGTGAGTACTGTAGTCAGAGAGGTTACCACTGAACTATTTGGGCTCGCGAATCACCTCCTGCAGGACCGTATTGGTTTATTTGATTGAACACTAGTAATTAGTGCAATATGTTTAGTACTTTGTTCGGTGCAGACTGAATTCTATCAGTCACGTTTGCAATGTGGCCACCATGCCACTAGGTAGCGCGCTATAATGGCACACATTGATTCTATGATATTAGATGGTTGGAAGCGAGCTACCTAGTATGGTGACCACGTTGCAAACCTGACTGATAGAATTCAGTCTGCACTAAACAAAGGACTAGACACATCACACTAGTTACTAGTGACCAATCAAATTGATATGGAATAACATACTAGAACATTATCCGACTTCTACACACATATTTACATAAAATTATTTTGTATGTGTGTGTCCATTAGCTTTGTCATACAGGAGTAAAAGCTATTCGGTTTTGTTGCTTACATCATCAAGATATTTCAGTAAATGTGATGAATAATCAAATTGCAACTAGGGGAGTGAATATAATTATGACGGTTTGATGCTGAGTTGTAAAAATTAGCTGTCAATGTACGTCAATGCATACGAGGAGTTGTGGGTTTTCATTAAGATGCACATAGAAAGGAAGGAAAATATGGAAATGTGTAAGAGTTGTGAAGAAATATAAGAGTTATAAGGAGTTGTAGAAGCAAAGACACAAAATTCAAGTAAGTAGAAGTCATCACGATCGGTGGAAAGCTCACAGAGGTGATTGGATGACTTTCTTTTGTATACATAACTCGGGTTTCTCCAATTGAATGGCTATGGCCCCAGTTATACAAAGGATATGAAAGCGTATTACCTTTGGTAGACTATTCTTCACTTTGTGGATCACTTTGAAGGAGGCGTTTGTTGAGATGGAATGACCAGTAATGACGAGAAATTCGATTACCGCACTCCTCATACGGCCACTTTTACCTTTTCGCAGCCATGTAGGATTGTTTCCTCAAATCCTTTTGGACATTTTACACGTCGAACAACAAATGTGATGGTCTCTACTGCAACAAGTGAACTGATATATAAAAGAAGAACTGACCAGATGCAGCATCATGTGCTAAAGACTTCTGCATACCAACAGACGGCTGGAGAACACTACTCTTAAATATTTCCTGGATCACCAAAAACGTCACAATTACCATCTCTGAAAGGCATTTTGAGAACAATGCGTTAATTTCTTAGTGTTATAGAGAAATGTGTAAGATCACCAGGTCTCAGTTTAAAAAGTGAATTTTTCCCACGCTAAAATTGCACAGTGTGGCCTCATATTTTGTAACCCGGAATGCGTTTAGCAAAACGCCATATTTGAAAAAAATGAACTAACTCTATGGTGAACAGTGAACACAAAGTATGTTTATAAGGAACGGAGTATTCACATTCAGCTACATTAAAACAAAGCTTTGAAATTGTTTACTGAGCTGATTTTCCATGTGATGAGGCACCTAATCAGAGGTAGCATTCACGAATTATTTCTTAGTATGTGAAATGCTTCATTTCCGGGAAACGTAAAGTCTCTGTTGAAGGATGGCATCATGATGCCAGAGGAATTATGCTGCATAGGAAAACTTCAGCTTTTATTAATCGCAATTCTGCTTCTATTACGTCTACTGGTTATCGTTATGGTACTAACATAACTAATAAGTCTTAAATGGTTGGATATAGATGTCACTCAGAAGGCATGAGACATATTCCCATCTCACTCCACAATCAATCATCCAGGTGAATTGAAGCTGATTCCGTTGTATCCAGAAATAAAACTTAAAGAGCCTGAATGGAATGGAATCGAATGTGATAAATGTTTTCAGATGATCTAATAATATCAAATCCATTTCCAGCGTACAAGCGAAAGCCCATTCTGATCTCGATATCTCTGTGGTGTCGTTTACACCACTTTGATTTGTTTCCGGTGTTGCCTGCTGTCTGCCAGCACCGGTTTTCTCAAATACGAGTGAAGGGCTTCAGAGCTGCCTGAGTGACTGAAACTGTGAACAGACAGTGTCATGCAACTACACGACTCAAACGAATCTAGCACGTTTTCAAGTGAAAATATAAATTTCCGGATAAAGTGTTATGACAAGGTCTGGCACTGTACTTTTTATGCAACTATCTTTCGTTAGAGCAGCCTCAACTGAGTCCATGTTTTCGTATTTTCGTCACTAAATCACAGTGACGATAATGCATAATTGCTGCGCCTTTTTTGCATCCTAAAGTTTGGCTGCAATTTCTAAGATCCCGCCAACAGAATGGAAATCTGAACCCTGAATACCTTCCACTACAAGTGTAGACCGTTCACTAACGAGCATATTCGTATTTCAGATATTTGAATGGTTGTTAACAACTAACTTATCACCACAAAATTCAACGGCAGTATATGTGACTGTGTCAGTTAAGGTCTTATCAAATAAATGCATTTGCCTATCTGAGGTTCGGAGTATAGCAACATACATAAGCCCTCAAATTCGTGCATCTATATATGTACCAAGACTGGTGTGATCCGACGACAGTCATGTTGTTAAGCTATTTTAATCGTGCTAATGTGACTTTTACTGTGTTAATGATCTGATCGATGGGTAGTAATCGTGGCTGCCTTTCTGAATTTATTTGTGCCAAACCATTTTATCATTCATGATCACAGGCTGGATCACTATGTTCTACTTTCAGTCAAAGAATGTCGCATAAGACAAAGAAATATGACAAGTCTGTCAAGATCGAGACTGGCAGCCATGGCATAAATCTACTTCAGCTTTCAACTGGCTTTCGCCTTTTGCTGATTATTTCATCTCATAAATAAAAATCTGACTGAATGCAGGTCTTGTGCTTATCTTCATGATACAAAATCGGTCATAGTGAACATTACATTTGGGCGGAGATGGAGTGAACTATTTTGATTTCAGGTTCCTCGCAGTTCTTTTATACAGTCGTGTTTTGATGATATCTAACCGTCAAAAATAAGCACTGAAAATGTACATCTAACAGTTTTGTAGAGATATTACTTTCAAACATATTAGTACCAAATAAATTCTGGAACAAATTTCAGTGTTAACCATTCAAACTAATATTTTCTGAGATAAATAGGAACCAGGATGTTAAAGCCAGAGAAGTCGATCCACATGAATATTTCCCAGTTATATCCACGTTATTACGAACTGCAGACGTCTAGTAGAATATTCTGCTGATAGATAAGGCTTCACACTATATTATTACTTGTCTGCAATTATGCCAAGAAATGTAAACATGGATTGAATCTATGACTGTCTTAATGTCATTTATGAAATGCACGTGTGCTATGTAACTGTTTTATGTTTGCTGATGTAGAAAATAATCTTACAGCTTTGGAATAATAAGTTCCAGCATGTGTGAAATCTGATGCCATACTGCTTTAAATTCTTCCAGTTTGATATTTTTTACTCAACAGATATGACGTTTGTTAGGTGAAAACATTGAATGAGGTTATGTTTATAACATTAGATTACCTCAAAGTCGTCTCACAATTCAATGAATGATTTGACACCTGTGAATCATCCAGCTGACCAAATGTATGAATATTCTTCAAAGCGACTGTGTGCATTGGAGAATGGCTTCCTGTCTGAACTAAAAGGAAACCTAAGTAGCCTTTGAATGTTGTCAAGACAATGACGAATGCTCACCAACCTTGCGATGTGCGTTGTAGCATAAAGAGATAGAATTCCATATTGTTGGGATGACTCTGTAAAAACAAATAAACTAATGGCATACAACTCCATATGCTTAGAAGGATAACAGCTCAGAAATTATTCAGCTGTTCTTATGGAACTCTGTGAATTCTTTTGCATGTGTGTTGTACGTTATCATCTTGATATTTAGTGGTTTATTCATCACAAGGTAAATCAAACTTCCCACTTTTTATTAGATGGTAGTTTCAGATAGCAGAATGAAAGACGGAGTTCAATTCTTTTTTAAATTTGGTTTAAAATTCAATCAACATACTAATTCCAACTCTCCCATGTTGAGATCAATATTTGTTCTTCGTCAAATTTCGTTGCTTTATGAACTCACGGAGTTTTTCAATAAATCGCAGTGTTCAGTTTGAGAAAAATCTTCATTTACGCTACTGTTAGAATATGTGTATGAAATTACACAGAGTTTTTGGTAATAGTTATAAAATAGTTCAACATAAATGATAAAAATATGAACAAATCAGAGTTTATCGAATGAGGTAGACATATTTAAATACCATTGAAATCTTCACTTGTGACTGTTATAACTACTGCTGACGAGCTTTATTCTATTCAAAAGTGAGCATTTCACGTTCCTTCATTTTTTCTGCCATTCATTGGGCCCTGAGGATTCTTTTATTTGCCTGATCTACATATTCTTCCCTGTTTCATGCTGATGAGTGGAAGTGGTCACTTCAGATTGTTTATGTATGTTTCAGAGAATATCACTACTCTGCATCCTTATTATAATCCATATTCTTATAAGCATATCTGTTTTATTAGAATTCACTATCCTTACTTGATTGCTAATTGTATTCAGTGTAAAAACAAGTTTTCTGTCTGCAGGAATGACTAATTATCGATAATGATGCAATATTCATTACTTACGTTCCACGCCTGTAAATAAAACCAGCACCGAAACCAAAGCAACGAATAACGCCTATAAAAAGAGCGTCTCAAGCTCTGAAGTCTAAGAAAAACATGCATTACACTGATAATCAAACATTCAGATAAACATCATTATCTAGTACTCGGAAGTATTCTTTCATATTCAAGTATCGACGATAAATGAATGTCAAATGAAATGACGGGAATATTGTTCCGATCTTTATTAATGAATACATGTTTTATTTTCAGACTGGTTTGATGTTTCACATACATTCAAAGGACGATGCAGCACTCATCTGCTTGTAAATTTTGCGCTCTATAAACTTGACGATAAACACAATTGATACTATGTTCTAAACTCATTACTGTTATCTACCGACCACAAACTGAAGAACTGACAATCAGCAATCTGGCGAAAACGTGACCTATGAATGGAACCACTCTAATCTCTTCAGTAATAAGTTAATTTGCAGATGATTTCATCCTTTATTCATTCTTCCATCTTGTGAATTACTGTCGAAAATCGCAAAACTTGGTATTCTGCTGGGAACGTAATATCTTTCCAAAATTATCTTACTGACGTGTCACTTCATTCTAAAGCCGCGTGATGTGTACAGCTTGATTCATGTTAAGTGAATACTCATCCGAAAACTAAGAACTTGCTAGTGCCGATAACGTAATCGAAAACAGGATAATGAATTGCAGAAGCTAAAGCCGTTTTCTCATGAATATGTTCAAAAAAACTTCAATTAATCTATAGGTTGTAGAGTAAAGGCATTCAAATGCCTGTACACGAATTGATTCTTTGTCTTCTGATTCTGTGTGGTTTCAAGTGCAATAATGCGACTTACAGCTGTCAACGAAAAATGTTTCAAATTAGTTTCGCTTAAAACTATCATTCGTCGTTTTATCTCATATTGTTCTGCGTGAAACAGAACATAAGTGTCTCAAACTAATTATGGACAAAACAATAACAAACTGGAGCATAGTATAACCTTCGAAATTCAGAAGTATGACCGGTAAACGTATAGCCTAATTGTTGGGAATACTAATCTGAATTGACGATTTTCATGGAAAACGGTGTAAAAATGAATCACACTGACACCTTCAGTTCATGATTAGTAGATGTGGACACAAGGTCTTCTTTGAATAGCAAACACTGAGAATCTCCAATATACAAGTGAGGAAAATGTTTGGTTGATAAGGGTGATCGTTTTACCTTTTTCTACTGTTGATGCATAGCACTTTATTGTAATGATGTCAGTTAAGAGATATTTGTGTCAAAACTCCACTTTTCATCTATAACTAATGGGTTGATTTGTTGTTTACTTCGCTTATATTATCAAGTTGACTGAACACTAGTAAGGGATTCAAATATGAGCACTGTATTATATTTATAACTATCAGATATAGTTATTCAACTTGAGGAATGAAAAGACGTGGATAAGAATCCTTTCTTTCGGATGTTATATTATCCAGAAATCTACACATTAAAGGCATAATGTCAGTTGATTCATATTAAAGTAGTAAAAGTTTCAGAAAAATATCCAGCATACGATATCCGTTGGATACTGTTTGTCACCATAACACTCATTGACTCCTGCTTAATTGTTCTTCATAAAGTGCTCTAAAGTACGCAAGTAGTCAAATCGTTTCAACTATCATCTCAGAAGTTCCAAGAAAAATAATTCACAGAATACCAAAGACAAATCGATTATTTTGACTTGACACTAGTAACTAGTGTGATTTTTCTAGTCCTCTCTTGGTGCAGACTGAATTCTATCAGTCAGGTTTGTAATGTGGCCACCACTCTATATAGCTCGAAATTAATGTGCACCGTGATGGCGAGCTACCTAGAATGGTGGCCACATTACAAACCTGACTGATAGAATTCAGTCTGCACCAAGAGAGGACTAGAAATATCACACTAGTTACTATTGTAAAGTTAAAATATCCACTGCAGTCCAACAGGAGGGCAATCGCAAGCCCGAATCGCTCAGTGATAACGTTTATGAATGCAGCACTGGGTGACGCGGGTGCGAATCTCAGAAAAGACATGAGTTACTTCAAGTTAGTTGCAGATACGTCTTGCAGATGAGTGCCAACTAGCACGAACCCTAGGTCAGAGGCGTCCTGCCGATTGCCTCCAACCATCTAATATCATCAAATCGATTATTTGTTGAGTGATTTTTAATAAAGAATTAGTGAGACTTTGCTCAACGCTAATCACAAAAAGTAGTGAAATATTGTAACTGTTTTCAGGCGATGAAAACAACAACGTTTAGTCTTTTTTAGTTTTCGATTATTCATGAATCTTATGAGGCTTGATACGTTGAATGATTTCGTACTTTGTGCTCTAAAATTTTCAAAGTGTTTGTTGGTAAATGGTGGTTTTTAGAATAGTGACATTATTCTCAACAAATATCTTGTTAAATAGATAGGAGATGCAAAGTCTATGTGGTAAAAAATCAACATACGAATACAGAAGATTGATGTGCACAACAGTAGTTCTCATAGTGACACTCGATATAAGTCAAAAAAAGGTTTCAAACTAGTCCCTTAAGTTTATCTTAACAGATAAATAATATTTAAAATCACCAATATTGTTAAAATAAAGACTATTAAATTAATGACAATATTCAGCGTCAAATGGATCACACAACCGGTAGTTTTGGGAAGCTACAGTAGAAAATCACAGAAGATTCGTTTATCGTACCACGGCTTGTTGAATAATTCTTAGGAGTCTGAAGTACCTGCTATTTTCCGTCAAAGAATAAATTTATTTGATCAAAGACCAACTTAATACCACATTATTCCCTGATAACAATTTGAGCAAAATTTACTGTTAAGGCATTCAAATAGCTTTTGAACTTTGTTTACATAATCACCTTGTTTTATATCCTCTGCTTTTATTGGCAATGACATTTTTCATATCGCTCATACTCACATTTTGTCATTCACGTTGCACGTGATGCGTAAAAAATTCGTTGAAGAAGGATTCAGTTATCACCATCTCCTTTCTCCTGCTTGCCGTGTATATTCACGTGAATGTCAATTTTAAGATTGCTGCGATTTTCCCTAAAGGATTACTTTCGTGTGGTTAATCATTCTTCACCTTCATAAAATCTTAAGTATCAATAATTTGACTATCCTGGGTCCACTGATCCGATCCATGTCGTTGTAGACTGAGTTGCATTCTACATCAATGATTAAATTATATTCTTATATCAGTGATAAAAACCAGTTTACCTGCAATATATAATCGTCGGTGTGAAGAATGAAGAGCATTCCCCAAAAAACTGATATTTAAGTCAAAAAGTCGCATACCCACACAAAGAGTGACATAATGTGATGCGGTGGAGGACATAGAATAAAAAATACTCTCGTATAAGAAAATGAAACGGGAGGTGTTGAAACAAAAACATTTAGAAAAAACACTATCGTCGACGCTCAGAGATTCATGCAATCTGAATATCTTTATTAATACAATGATTATTATTATCGTTAGTAGCTTGTGTTCTGAGAAATACATAGGAACTCAGCTGGATATCTCTAATTCTCTCCACCCTCTGTCACCGATTTTAGCGGGATTCCATGACTTCTCATTAGCTTCACTACCATGTTCACTAAGGTATGCTAATATGGCATGGACAAGTCAAGTATCCTGATTATATGGCTAACTCAATCCTGCATCATTTATTTCCAAACTTCATTCGCGATGGTTTCTTTATCAAAACACAACGAAATCTGATATAAAAAACATCTACAAGTACAACATTCCTCTCAAACAGAAAGTCAACATAACCTTGTATAACACTAATCTTTACCTTCTGAAGAAACTGTTGTGCACAAGTAAGGTGAAATTTCCAGTGCACAAAAATCATTTATTTCAAAAACTGAAAATATGAATCATCAACCGTTCCAGCAAAGTCAAATTTCCTGTTTGTGAAAAACACGAATTACAGTGGGAATTGCTTGATATAATACGAAGGAGTCCAGTGCTTTGCAATACATTTCAGAGAACTGACAAGACACAGTGCTACCTGCAAAAATTAAAATAAAACAAACGACGTCATAAATGTCGAGGGAATAGATTGCAATAATGTAAATTAGTTAATTTGCTGCTCGGATAATAATTTGTGATTGACATTTGTGAATATGGTCGGCATTGTAATCTACATGAAATATGGCTACAGAACTTGTAATAATGTCATCGAAATTACGAAACCATTTCAACATAAACTTACTTCTTTAACGTACTTCATGCTTTGAAATGAATTCCCATCTAAAATGAGAAATTAAATCTCACTATTTTTCGAAAACATATCCAAGTAGAAGTTTGTAATTACCACATCTAGAGCAGTGTTCCAAAAGCCACCAGCCAATGAAATCCAAACTTCTTGAAATTCGATGGGGAAATAACATTCACAATGTTGATCGTAAATTTAAAAAGATTAAATGCATAATTCGAATCATTGTAATTGGGCTACACAATCAAATTCTGTCAAATGGGACGCAACTATGAAAGCCGCGTGTACAAGCACCAGGTTTTCATACGACTTCAACTAGTATCTGGGATGAAATGAGGAATACTGAAATCCTGCGGTTCATAAGGATTCCAGCTTATTAGAATGTTTTCACATTACTTAATATTTACGAAAGATGCTGTCTGGCAGATGGATGAGTGTACTTCGACTAATGGACTGATGGAAAAATACACTTACTTCTTTGCACCTCGCATATAAGTGGATCTCATAAATGCAGTGGTAAGTAAATGACAGAAATTAAATATGAGTGGTAGTCAAATCAAAATAATTCGAATAATAGCAGTAACTTATGTTAAAATTAAAAAGCAAATATGAAATTGGATTTCACTCACATCATCATTCACGAAATCAAACAAAAGCCCTTCAATTATCACAAAAGCCGCCGACAAAGACATGATGAGTATGAACACTACTCGTTTAAATCTTCTAGTTAATATGCAGAGGATGATTGTAAGCAAGTCTATCAGAATAATGAAGCCCAATAAAAAATAACAGTTTGTTAAAGAATTTCTGCAACACAGAGAATAAGTTATCGCAGAGCACACTACAATCTGTTGCCAAAATAAGGTGAACAATTTCAATAAGTGAATGTCTGTAAATATTCTTTTCATAAAATATTTGTCAACATCAAGTTTCCTGTTAAATAACATCAAAACTGTTTCTCATATACTAATTGTTACATCCTTTTATGCTGTTAGTCCTCAAGGAAACCTCGATCCAGACTTCACACTTGTTGGCCCTGACTAACATTGTAAGACTACAGCAATAATATGACCAATGCATCGTTTGCAAGAAAGATGCGCAATGTGTCAGAATTTGATTCTTCTTCACGTAAGAAGTGAGAAAATCATATCTATTTTGTCATGTAAACTTCCATGACATCAGAAACATGATGCTGAATATCACTGTGTTTATCATTTGACATACATTTCTAGGCAAACGTGCATAGGGAGAAACCATCGTTCTGTGAAAATCAGGTTCAGAGTAGACATGCCTTAATCTCTGAAACAACAGATAAATTCAACGTATGCAATACATTTGGTAAGTATGTGACTTAACTCATCTGTTACGTAGCACATCTTAGAGACAAGTCATTAAATTGTTTTCAATAATGCTTTATAACCAAGTCATTGTACAGCTTTGAGGATTTACTTAAATTCATTCTTGTTATGGACTTAATAGTTTTTTTTGCAGAGCTTTATAAAATACTCGACAATTGAAATGCGATTAAAAATAAGTACATTCAAAACGTGTTCCTTAGTGAAGTCATTACTAATTCCACACTTCAATTTAGTTAGATCCTTTAGTTTCTAAATTGTGGAATTTTCGACAATCAACGAAGACAGCTGTATCCTTATTCGATCCAATTTTCTTTGCAATTATTTTTAATCCATATTCACACCTCAAACTTTCATAAAAAATTATCAGTTATGACATAGAATTAAATGATAAGTGCAACCATGTGCACTTGTGTGTATATAAACATAAGTGAACAGCTGTTGAGAACGAACATGCGGAGATATTTTTTTGAGGTACTCCGTTTCAATAAAACTCTTTTTTTTCTTCTGTGTACGCAAACATTTATTTTGACTTGAACTGCCTAGGTAAAAAACTATTATTATTTAGGCTGTAAGCAGCTGATGAGAAGTCAACGAAATAAATGATGGTATCAAATTATTCTGCACATACCACTGTTGTTCCTGCTTTATTCAAATTCATCAAGGGGAATAAATGCATGAAGTTTCTCTTCGCTAATGTCTGTTAATCGCTGATTCGCCAGACTTCTTGGAATCCTCCAGAACTTTTGTTGTTTCGTCTATTTAAAATTTCGATATTATCCTAATCCATTTGATGTCCATAATCATCAACATGCATTGATATGAAACAATATGTATTACCATGGTTTGTTTCCACATAACCTTCATATGCTTCATCATCTGTTATGAAAACTACTATTTAGATTTGTTACTGTGCAAAAGCCGTCCACACATATCTTGTTTCGGGGAAAAATACCTCAGTATTGTCCTGATCGGTATTTACAGTTCATCCAAAAGTGTGACAATATGCGACTCATAATATGTAAACATTATAAGAGAAAACAGAGGGATATAAACTTTCGAGAGGAAAGTGACAACATCAGAAATAACAGCTTTATGTTCATTCACATTATATGACAACTAAATAACTCATCCATGTTATGTTTTTACGAGTTGATCATGGATTGATATCAGTTAGGGAACCATTGAAAAGCAGGGAAAACTGGACAACTGTTTTATCCGGGATTTAGAGTCATCTGCATTACGCATCCTCTGGAATTCGAAACCAGGACTTTCCGGTTATATCCATGTTATATTACCTACAACCTTTTTTCCTTAGTAGGTCCCTTAAGATGGGACGTTTCATGTTTCATTTCTATTAGTCTTTTGGAGAGCTATAACATATCGAAGATACTGCCTCATTCACATCATCGTGGGAAGTTCTAATGACGCATTCTTACGCGGATTTTTTCAATCCCCTTAAAATATTCAATACAACCAACTAAATGGTACAGCGAATCTCACTTCTACACATAACCTTCAAAGAGGAGAGATTAAAATATTTATGATGGTATTTAGTATGAATCCAGCAAACAACAGACGGATTGACAAATTCAAAGACAATCATCCAACAAACACACACTCTAGAGAAACATATCACATTGTTCTTCGAACTCATCCGATTAAATGAAACAACACTATATGGTTCAAAGTAAACCATTTTCAAACTTGACTTCAAAGCGCTTAGGATCACTTGAATCTGCTTATTATTAAAAAAACTTTGAAGTCACATGAAGCCTTCCTTAACGATAAGAAACAATTCATCATGAATTCAAAAATCTATAAAATCAAAGTTTAATGAATGAGATGGATATATTTACACATTAGTTGACCATTTCTCTGAGTGAATACTTTAACGTCAATAGTAAGATGGCTATCGTTTCTCAGGTGAGCAGTTCAATTTTAAATTATTTGTCGCTGCTACCATTTACTTGTCATCATTCAGAGTCTCAAAAACTCCTTTTTTTATGTATTTTTATGCTTTCGAATCTCATGACTCCATGGATTATGAGGTTGAGAACTTGATATCAAATTTAACCAGTCGCTGTTATATCGGAAAATGAAAGTTATAAATGAGAATATGTTTCTTCACGGATTTCTAACTTCCATTTATTTTTTGGCATAGTTTGTATCACATTATTATGCATCCTGCAACACGACATCTATTGTCCACAAAACAAATGGTCAGTCATCTGGCGTTGCTAATTAAGATTCTGTGTGTGTAACAAATATGAGTAGCTTGAAACAGAAGCACATACACAGTAAAATGGAATGTTAACTTCACACACTAAAGATTGCAATTCTCATACAACCACCACATAATTTGATGACA
The DNA here is from genome assembly GCA_944472155.2 of Trichobilharzia szidati. Lineage (NCBI taxonomy): Eukaryota > Metazoa > Platyhelminthes > Trematoda > Strigeidida > Schistosomatidae > Trichobilharzia > Trichobilharzia szidati. The sequence continues at coordinate 91,993,160 of OX235276.1, forward strand.
TCGCTTATTTATCTGAAAAGCCTTTTATGCATCAAATATTCATGCTTTCAAGTTAAACATGCAGAGTCACTGGTTGGTCGCAGTTGAGCGTGCCTCGGGCTTTCCACCACCCAGAATAAAGAACATTGCATAACAGCCTTCTCAATTTTGCCAATAGTCGTTCATATGTTAATAATGTCAGAATTTTAAATATTTTGTTGTGGTTTATTTTATTCTTTAGGTGAGCAAAGCATTTCCTCTGGGATGGCAGGAATATACGGCGATTGCTTGTGTGTAAGTGTCACTTTCCACAACCTCCGAGATAAAAGCTATTAGTAGCATATGATTGTAAATAAGCTTAAGATTATAATCTGAAGAAACAAACCGTCAAATTTTGAGAAAATTATAGTCTCGGACTCAAGCTTAGTACTTTCCTTATTGATGGAGGAGACTTCATGTATCCTAGTAGTTAAGTATTTGTGAATCTGGTGTGATATTTAGCGTCTTCAAGTTACAAAGGGTATGAAATCTCAATACACCCGTCTTAGTGCAACCACTCACTGGTGGTTTGACACTGATAATATAGACGAAATAGGGCTCATATGCATGAAGTCGAAGTTGTTGTGTAGTTTACGCTTTATGATCTTATTGAGAATGCTTCAGATTCATTCTAGACAATATTTTCTGCTTCCACCTAATAGTAAAGTGGGAATTTCTAATTCTGCATGTTGATATATGTCACTTTCCAGGTTTTGCTTATTTCGAGAGTGTTGTCATTATTGTACACGTAAAATTTTCTTCGGTCTTTTAATAATCATCAGCAGACTGGAAATGATTTCTCCGACTATTGACATAACGGTACTCAACACAGTGTAAAAAAGTAAGCGTCATTGTTAAAAGAAAGGTGGAATGTTCCAGCAGTATCCCTTAATCGACTTCATCTCAACTTCAACAACTTATTAGACCAATGGACAGAAAACCAATGCATTCTTTATGAAATGTAACACATATCCCTACATGGTTTGTGGAACTTTCTGCTTCCTATACAATAAACAAATCCCATGAGAAGGAATTACATTTAATTGAGGCTGATGACTATTTGACGGAGATGGTATGAGTAATTATTTTCGTTATGAACTGCGTCCAGTTATTAACGCTCTTTCTTCATGTGACAACAATGTGTGATATACAACATAACATAAACATAATATCACAGTATCGAATGACTATACATGCATAATTTTGTTTGAGATTTCGAAATTCATTAGAACCTTTTTCCGTTTGTATTTCAGTGTGCTGATAATGGTTCTCAGTATATTAGTATGCTGTGAAATCAAGTATCATGTGATTATCGGGTTGATCATGACAGGAATAATGGTAAGTTTTGCAGAGTACCACGATCATCACTTGATTTCTTTTTCACAAGATCATTCCGTGTTTGTTGTGCAATTTGGATTGAAATAGATTAAAGCAAGATGAGTAAAAAACGATAACAAAAATAAGGTTTAATGAATTGAAAAAATGTTGGTAGGATTACAAACTCAATAATATTGAAAGTACTATCAATGATAATAATAAGAATTATCAAACGAGTTAACTTATTGACAGTAATTAAGGACAGTTTTAGAGTATTCAATCATACTAAAAATGAGGCAAAATAAAAGAAAGAATAATATAATAGAATTAATAATTGTCAATCATTAAGACACTTGTCCATGACACTTTCATTTCAATCAACATTCCCTTCAGCACCTAGAGGCTGGTTCTATAAACTCTCAGTCTACACTCCTCATAGCTGTCGCCATCATCTTCGCTTGTTTGTTGAAACCGCTGAGTGACTTAACAGTATCAAAGTCATATCATTTGCCTACATGAAGCTTTGTTTCTGGAAGTTTCAATTATCTGAATTCAGCTGCTTTCAATCAGTATGTCAAATGATCCATTACTCCACTCGCTAATCGCCTTTTGATACGACTTATGTATTTGATACTGCAAACACACTCCAAACTGATAGATGCAGTGTGAAATGTCCACGATTATCAGATGTACTTTCAAAGATTCTTGGAACATTCTCTTACTAATGTTAACGAGCACACTTTCTGCAGTATGATCAGTTCTCTAGGTGGCTCTGTCAAGTCTTTATTTGACAATATCTTGAACCTAATCTCGATTAGACTGCAGACTAATAAACACAGTATTCTGCGAAATTATTTGGATAGTCTTATTCGAATAGATTCATTCGGAATATGAATTGTTAGGCTTTCCTGGATAAAACGTTTTTCATCGTCTTTACTTCATAATGATTTCGTACTATCATGACTTATTTCGATTTTTCTATTGAAAATTATTCCGATTGAGTTCTTCTTTTACTGGATTAGTGAAATTTACTTTGCATATTGTTGGGTAGTTAAGATTCTCACAGCGTGAATTGAATTCCACTAATAATTTTCTTATTTACTACATACTTGGAATTTATCTGTTGCTTCAGAAATTAAGGAGTCTCTTCTCTAGACCCGATCTGCACAGAACGATGGTTTTCCCCCTATGTACTTGTGCCTACAAGTGCATGTCAACTGATAAACACAGTGATATTCAACACCACATTTCTGATGCCATGAAGGTTCATAGGACATCATGGAAATAATTTTCTCACTTGTAATATGACGAAAAATAAAACTCAGACACATTGCACACCTACCCTGCACGCAAGTACGAGACTTTTCCGATGCATTGGTCTTTTTACTGTTTTACAACGTTAGTCTGCGCCACTAAGTATGAAATAAGGGATCAAGGTTTCCTTTATGACTGACAACATAAATACATGTTTTTTTTAAATATTCCTATTATTATTATCATAAAAAGATATATGAGCGTACAATATTGTTTTTAATTAGATCTTCTTCAGGCTTTACTCTAATTTACATAGATTTATATATTAAAGTTTTAACCAATGATGGTGAATTTGTGGACCAAAGCATAATAACAATAATAATAAGCATAATGTGATAAATGTTTTGGACATCGTTAATAACGATGATTCCACTGATAAGAAAATATTGACAATCAGGTTTGTGCAAGTTGCAATAAGAATAACGGGTATAGTAATAAGTGAAAATGCAGACAGTTCAATAAATAAATTAGATCGAATCTCAAAAATAACGTGATACTAAGGGTGAAGGGGACAGATAATCAGAATTAAAATATTTGGTTGATAGCAGTCACCAAGTGGACATAAATAGTGTCTTCTAAATTGTCTATCGTACTCAATCGAAACTTTCGAACAGAATTCGAATCCGCTTTTTTCACGTAGCCGAAGCTATGGAAGCTTGACCGAGAAATCCTAGTCTTTGCATACAAAAGATATTTGTTCTACCTTTATCCCTCACTTGGCCTAGGTTAATTCTAATCAATGTAAACCTCGCACTCTTCTCATTTTTCCTTTCCTTCGTACGTTTACCATATTTATTTAAACTCTGATCATCTGTCCCCTTCACCCTTAGTATCACGTTATTTTTGAGATTCGATCTAATTTATTTATTGAACTGTCTGCATTTTCACTTATTACTATACCCGTTATTCTTATTGCAACTTGCACAAACCTGATTGTCAATATTTTCTTATCAGTGGAATCATCGTTATTAACGATGTCCAAAACATTTATCACATTATGCTTATTATTATTGTTATTATGCTTTGGTCCACAAATTCACCATCATTGGTTAAAACTTTAATATATAAATCTATGTAAATTAGAGTAAAGCCTGAAGAAGATGTAATTAAAAACAATATTGTTCACTCATATGTCTTGTTCTGATAAATGCATTTAAAAAATTTGCATATGAGAACCAAACTTTGGTGTTATTTCACAGGAAACCTGATGAAGACATACATTTCATGGAAGATAATAGTGCATAAATATTCATTTACTGTAAATGTTCACTTTATTTTGATAACAGATTGCACTGTGCTCTGCGATTATTTATTATCTGTGCTGCAAAAAGTCTTTAACTAACTGTTACTTTTTATTGGGCTTCTTGGTTCTGGAAGACTTGCTTACAATCATCCTTTGCATATTAACTAGAAGATTTAAACGAGCAGTGTATTTAGTTATGATACTTTTGTCGGTGGTGTTTGTTATAATTGGAGGGGTTCTGTATTATTTCGGGGATGATGATGTAAGTGAACTGAAATATCAAATTGACCTTTGTGTTTCATCATAAATTACTGTGATTAATTTAATTATTTTAATTTCACTACTACTCCTTTTAAGTCTCAGTAATTCACTTACCTCTTTATTAATGAGATCAAACATGCATGCACTGGCACGCGAGGCGTATGAAGGTAAGATAGCTTTTCCATCAGTCTGTCAATCGCGCTACACTCACACATCTGCGAAACACCATCTGACTTATTTAATACGTGAACATTTAACTAATGAGAAAACATTGTATTAAGCTGAAATTCTAATGAACAGATGCGTTTCAGTACTCCCGCGATATCTCTCTGAAGTCTCGCGATATACGGTTCTTGTACACGAACCACTTATAGTTATGTCCCATTAGACATAAATCGATTCTATTACGCAATTTAAATGTCTCAAATTATGCATTTAATATTCTTAAACTTGTGATCAACATTGTGAATGTAAATTACCTCGTTGCATTTCAGGAATTGTGGATTTCGCTGGCCGGTGGCTTTTTGAATACTGCTTTAGATGTGGTAAGTACAAACTTTGATTTGAACTTTACTGAGAAAGAATCTTGAGTGACATTTAAAAGAAGTAAGGTGTATGTTGAAATGGCTTCGTTATTTCGACGATGTTATCACAAGTTCTTCAGCCATGTCTCATGTAGACATCACTGCGGACTTCATTCACAAATATTAATCAAAAATTATTATCCATACAGCAAATTAACAAACCTACATTAATGTGATAGGATCTCTGTACATTTGTGACGTCGTATATTTTATTTTGTTTTTGCAGGCGGCACTGTGTCTTGTCAGTTCTCTTAAATATACTGCATAGCACTGGACTACTTTGTATTATGTCAAGCGATTTCCACTGTAATTCGTGTTTCGTACAAACAAGTACTTACCGCTTTGTTAAAACGGTTGATGATTCAAATTTTCAGTTTTTGAAATAAATTGTTTTTGTGCGCTAGAACTTTTATCTTACTTGTGTGCAAGAGTTTCTTTAGAATGTAAAGATTTATGATATAAAACGTTGTGTTGACTTTCTGTTTTAGAGGATTGTAGTACTTGTTGATGTTTCTCATTATTTTACGTCAGTGTGTTTTGATGGGTAAACCGTCGCAAGTATATGTAATGAAGTCTGGAAAGAAATGATTTCGAATTCAGCTAGCCATTTTATCAAGTAATTCAACGTCTATAACAAAGTATGTAGACCGGAAAATACCAGGTTACAATAATGGATCCCTTTATAATCCTATATAAAATTATATTTAGTGGTAGTCAGGTAGTACAGTAGTGTGGTGTTGATTAGACGTTATCGCTTCATGTTGCATATGATTCCTTGAAAATTACCATCGTGTGTGCATCAAGCATCATGTCTGCCACCTTCTTTTCTCTAACTTCCTTCTTTTCGATAATGGTCTATGTTCACCAATAACTGGAGTTTAAGAAAATTCGTGAAATTGTTGACTTAAGCTCCGTCGTTATAAGTGATTTGTTTTCAAGCTGTTATCCCAATCACACTCAAGTAAAGGAGATATGCTGTAAGTGTCACTAATATGTACATGACGTTTAAAGTAGAAGGAATTCAACTTCAGCAGTAATGTTGTAAGCTTTGTTTTGAAATGTATGCTTATACAGACTGATGAATTTTAAGCATTCTCCATGGAATATTCTTCCTTCATCTGTTTTGAGAAAAGTGTAGCAGCAAGAGGAGAGTCAAGAGTGATGGGGGTTAGGAACGGTTACTATCTAAAGATGTTACTGTGATACATATAAAACGCAGTGAAATTGAGTGAATTTCCAGTGCTTCTCCAATACCAAAAGAGGTAGCTCGGTGACATAACAAAGTCACTTAGAAGAAAGTTCGTGATAGATTTGGCTTAAGGTGCGCCAGTTACTGTATCAATAAATAGCAATTCTTTCCTCTTTATAGAAATGATAAATTAAGGTAAGGCAAATGGTGACAACGACTATATTCATGGAAATATTTGTTCTTTTCCAAATCATGGAGAAATAGGAATCGGGATATTTGAGTGATACAGTTTTTCAGCAAAGATAAGTGTGGAAAAGATAGGTATAGACACCAGTGTAATAACAATATTTACAAAGGAAGATGAAAAAGTGTTGGGGATAGAAAACAATTACAAAACGGTAGGTATCTAGGTTTTGACTTGTTAATTTTCAGTTACTACCATTTTTTCATTCCCTTTAATTTTTTGATCTTCATCTGAAGCAGTTGTTATATCTGCTGTCATCAATTTATATGTGTGCTCATTACTGCACAACTGTATTCACTTTAATTTCTTCCCAACCATTTACTGATCGTATATAATTCAGTTTCCATGCCTTCTGTTGTCTGTATTCGACTCTTTACGCTTCCATATCCAGTTAAACATTAGCATCAACTTTAATCTCATTCTTTACTATGTTGAATTAAAGTAGTATTTACAATTATGTGAACTGAGACATAAGAATACTATTGGATACTTGCTTTGTGACGAAAGGACATCTGTCCATTAATATACAAGGAGTAATTTAACCATGGTAACCGATAAATAAGAACGTGTAGTTTGCATACACCTGACAGAATTTCTGAGTTGTTACTTTCTGAAATTTCATGCCGAGTTTCCAAATATGTCAAATATGAGTTCCCAGAGACGTCCATTTCAGACACAAAGTGCAATAGCAGCTTGAATAATAAGTTTTCAATCATTTTTGAGTTTGGATTATTGAATAAACCACAATAAATACCATACAACAACCACTTTGTTAAATATATACAATAAGCTGGAGATTATCTAAAGATTAAAGAAAATGGAATACTTACTTCCCCTAAAGAAATACTGAACATCAAATTTTGTATTCTATAGTGAACTCCTTCTTAAACATACTTAACTACCTAAATTATTAACATGGCTTACTTTTTTGTACTTTAGTCTATTCCTTCTTTTGTTTGTCTACTGGTTCCGACTATATTAGCACTATGAGTATAACGAAATTGTCCTGTCATTAACCATCATGTAATTATTGGTTTTTGTGGTTGTTTTTTCTTAATTTTTAATTTTTTCTGTAATATTAACTGACATTCATTGGTTGTAAACACCGTTATCACCACCTTAAATGTTGTATTATGCAGGATGACTCACACTACCACTACAAACACTGCATTAGACCTGACAATAAAAAACAAAACAACAACCCTGAAATGTTATTTTATGAGTGTTTAGAGTTGTTTCAACCAAATTAACTGATCATCTTGGTGATAAACATTCTTAAATATCAATTCATAACTTCTTGTATGACTATAGCTTTACTGTCACCATGCATAATCACATCATATCTTCCACTACCCAATACTGAGATATTATTATATGCTGTTTATTTTCCTTTCTACCTCTTGGTATTTTTTCGCATTTTTTTGAAAATACTCCTTTTAAACGTTGGATAAAAATAGATGCAAATATTGCAGATATGTGCTGAAGATTCCACATTGTGCCACTAGTACTGTTTCTGGAATAAAGCAAATTATTATTATTCTTTAGTGATATTTTTACATACATTTTTACATACATCATGAGCACGGATTTTTTATTCCTTCACGTTCCCCAGTGAAACATGGGGCTTCAAGCTAGTGGCTTGAAGTTTCTTTAGCAGTGTTTATTTTTTACAGGATGGGGTTGCTGGTCTCATGCCCAACCTTTCCTCTTTACCAGCATTATTTCTAGATTAGCGGGGTCAAGGAGTGCGTCGGCTGGGGTTCGAATCCCGGACCATGTGCATGGTCGGCGAGCGTCCTAACCGCTATGCCACCGACGCACCACGGATTAATAACACAAAATCCACCTCAATTAACAAGTGGGATAAAAACACGGTAACTATAATTCCTGATTTACCAATCACACAGGAGCATAGGACATTCTCGAAAATCAACAAGGAATCAAAATATCAGCAGATGTTCAAAGTGCATTGATAATTATCTCATACCGCCGATGAAAGACCCAAATGTGTTGATTTTCATTGGATTAATATCAGTACATCAATGTGAAGTCACAGAAGCTTATTCAGAGTGAATGTTTTCCAAATTTTGTGAGTGAAGATGAATTGAAATGAAGCAGTGAAAAATCTCATTCCTACGAATTCATCAACAATCTGTCAAATCGACTAGGATTGAGTTTTATTAACAGCGTGAATCGTGACTTAGCTGCCGAGAATTTTGGAAAAGGAATCTGAACAGCAGATTCACTGAAACACCAGATTATTCAATTCCTTCAAATCTCATGGCCTAATGTGTCTATGGTTAGTTATGATAATCCTCATTCATGCTTTGACCGTGCTTATTTTCCATTTTGTTTATTCTGTTTGCATATCCTTTCTTTATTACATCGATTATTATTGTTATTATTAATTTTACCTCCAAGAATTTCTGCACTGTCGCAATTGTTTTAAATTAATTCGACGTAATCCTTGGAATGGTGTCTCATCATAATAAGCACCTTGTTGTGGAACTTTTGAATCGCTTACTAATCGTACTATTTCCAAAATACTCTGAAATTTATGCATCTCTTGAATTATTTTCTAAAATTTTAGTCCATTATTTTCATCACAATTCACATCCTCTTTTAAAAATTTATAAATATATATGTGGCAACAAAATTCATTTCGTTATGTTTGGAACGCAAGAAATTAACCTCTTCGTTTTACTGTTTAGCTGAAAAAATTTCGTTGAGGCAGGTGGAATCACAAAAAATTTCAGACCTAGTGGAATGACGATTATTCACTCAGTAGGCAGGTGGAGAGAGATTTTGGTCAGTGAATCCTTCTTTCACGAATCCTTAAGTAACACGTGACACATGAATGGCAAAATGGGAAACAAAGTGACGTGAAAAATATTACCACCATTGAAACACAAGGATATGAAATAAAGAGCGAAGTTCAAAATTTATTCAAATGCCTTGATGCGGCAATGAGCAGTATATTGTGCTCAAAATGTTATCAGTAAATAATATTGTGTCACTTTCGGCTTTGATCAGGTACTTCAGACTACTAAGCCTTATTCAACGAAGTGTGGTATGACAGACAAATGATCTGTGATTTTATGCGTTAGCTTGTCATACTTCTTAATACTACTGTTTGTGTAATTCATTTTACGCGGAATTTCCCCATTTATGTAACAAACCTTATTTAAACAATATTTGTAATTTAAAATATTATTTATCCGTTGTGATAACCTTAAACGACCTTCTTGAATCCTTATTTTAAATTATTTATTAAATTTAATTAGTTAATTAATTAATTAAATTTATTATAGTGTCAGTATGAAAACTACTTTTGTGCACATCAATCAAGTTTATTCAAATGCCGATATTTTACTATTAGACTTTGCATCTCCTCTATAACAAACGAATTATTTGTTCAAGTTGATATTTACAATAATAATTCACTATTCTATTAACTAACATTTACTGATAATTTTTTGTACACTTTTAGAGTACAAAGTTTGAAATCATTCAGAGTGTGAAGCCACATGAGATTCATAAGTGGAGAGTAAAAAAGACTGAACGTTTTTATTTTCATCACCTGAAAACAGTAACATTATTTCACTACTTATTGTTATTAGAGTTGATCAGAGTCCCTCTTATTCATTATTAACAATTACATTCAACATAAAATGTATTTTTCATAAGTGTTCTGAGAATTATTTTCCTTGAAACTACTGAGATGATGGTTGAAACGTTTTGACTATAGGCTGACTTTTGAGTATTGTAAAAATAAGTAGTCAGCAGGAATCGACGAGTGTTGTGGCAACAAACGGTATCCTACGATATCTTATGTTGAATATTATTCTGAAACTTTTACTACAGAATTAAGAATAAATTTACGTTCTGCTCTTAGCGTTCAAATACCTGAATTATATTATGAACAATATTTTGTACATAGTCGACAAACTGAAAGGTGTCCCTAAGAAAAAGTGGCATATCTTTTTTTCGTACAGACTGTAAAATATCAGCTAACTGTTTCGCTACTGAATGGTACGGGGAACCTGACATACATAACGGGAGCAGTTACATTGGGAGAACAGAAAGAAGGGCACACCTCCGATTTTCTGAACATGAGCCAAAAAGCCTACGTCTCAAGGGAACAAACTCTTGTAGCAGCGCTATTACTAGACATTTTCTCGACACGGGTCATGAGTTAGAATTCGAGAAATCCTTTAAAATTATCAATAGACAAAGGAGTTCCATTCTCCTCAAGTTTGCCGAAGCAATCTTTATCAAACGCTTGGAACCAGATTTATGTGTTCAAAAAGAAGCAGTTATTAATCTTTCTTTGCCCTGGTAACTGAATTTCTTTATTCTCTTATCTGATTACGTAATCTTTGTCTTTTACCTCACCCCCTTTTATATTCTGTAATTTTGCTTGTCTCTTGTTTCTATGATTTGAGTTGAACTCAGTACATTGTTACCTAATTTATTTGTCACTCTGTATCTAACTCATATTTCGTCTTTATTACGTAACTCTTTTACCATTGTATGCATACATCTATTTTGTTTAAACTTGAACTGCCTGTGTAAAAACTATATAAGCGCAATTTTCTGAGCACTGTTCACTTACTGTGGAACCTTTTGTCAACTGACAACATGTAAAAATTTGCAAGTATGTTAAAACTTTTCTGTACGCAAACCTCATAATTTATTTAGGCTGTAAGCAGCTGATGAGAAGTCTACGAAATAAATGATGGTACCATATTATTCTGCACAAACCACTGTTGTTCTTGCTTTATTCAAATTCATCAATGGGACTAAATGTATGAGGACTTTGCCAGCTCTTTTATCTAGACGGGTTATAAGAAGTTCTTTATTGTGTCTCAGTTGATTTAATTATTCTCTATGCTGCTTTAATTGGTGGTTGTAGACTTTTGGTTTTGTATTCAGATATTGATAACAACAATGGGTTATTGTTAATTTGAATCGCTTTAGTTTCTGTTCAGACGTTAGCGTTACATCATTAGTTTAGGTTACTAATTGTTCAGATTGTCAAAGCGTATGATGTGTGTAGGCATTTAGGTTGACCTCGCAAAATTTTGGACCCATGGATAGAGCTTCTAATTGCGAATGGGATGAAACACCTGAAAAGTAGTTAAATACGAACTTTGAATGTTCATCAGGTAACGTTTCACGTGTTTTGTGTGAGTTACGCAAAGCAATCCTTTTACTCCCATCCCATATTGAAATGGTTAGCTGAAATCCCTGGAACCGTCAGGGGAGAAATACCTTTTCATACCTTCGTGACACCTTTTAATATGTCGATTTTATACAGGATAAAAATGCTTAGAATAAACATATGTGATATTTAGATATAGAATCCCTGTTTTAAAATGTTCCATTGATGCATGTTCCATATGCAAATATATATATGCATATAAAGTGACGGTTTTCTACAGCTGGGTAGACACTGGAAATCGAAACCTGATCCGATCAATTGCTACCCCCCTTCTGAGGTCCAGATGATAGGAGAGAATAATCAAATCTTTTAATTAAAATCTGAATGAAGAATAGATTTTCATCACTAAATATTAGTAAAACAATTTCAGCAGTGTGGAAAAATTACCAAAAGCAAAATCTTATGGCTGTGTGTGAACTATTGAAATATAATTATAATTTATTTGATTTCCACCAGGTTTTGCAGAAAAAACATATAGCTAAAACCAACAAAACGTGTTCTTACGTCCGTAATCAAGAAATTGCTGTATACTAGCTTCGAATTCAAAGGCAGCTTACCATTCAGCATCATTAAAACAAGGATTAAACAGTGCTTAAAAAGGACATTGCCCGGTGCATTGTTGAGAATAGCGTTTTCTAGTCGACCAATACTCTTCAAAACCGTGAAGGACTAGATCCTCCAGTTGTCCATTTATATGTGCGTTTAATAATTCACTCGCTCGTGTGCAGCTAGGCATATCGTTCATTTGACTTAGGTTTTCTCCGAAAAGGTACAAGAACAGTATCATGCATAGTTAATAAGTGGTGGAAGTGAGGCATTACGAAGCGCGGTCACTGAACATCTGCTCGATTACGATTATCGCGACTCTGCAGCCTCAATCCTTTAAGATTCCTAAAAGGGGAAAAGTGCTTTGCCCAACTAACTACCTATCCGACTCATCTGTATCGCTGAAGTTTTGGCCATTGAAACAGAAAAGCCAGATCTTTGTATACAACAAATCTCTTAGAATCAATAATAATTAACATTTCAAGGTTTCGAATCTGTTTGCTAGAAATCACTCGAAATTTCACGTCTCCTCTGTTACGTCATTCAGACCCATCCTTCAAAGTTACTGGATTAAACCCAGCCGTTCTAAAATCTTATGATTTCTCTACTTATGCATAGTTGAAGGACTAGCTTTGCATAGTCAAAACGTTTTGTTAAACCCTCTTCTTTACCTTTGTCATACGTATTTTCCTTTTTCTTTTGTTATATTTTACGTCTTGAATTCATTCCACTCCACTACTAAAGTAATCATCATCGTACTTTTAATTTTTATAGACAATACTAGACCAACTTTTAAAATCCATATACCAATTCAATTATTCAATAATTTTTGAAACTTTTACTATTCATCCGGTTCACGTCTACCCACTCAATACGTCATTTTAATTATCTTTAATGTTTATCGACTGAGGAATTTATAGTGTCAATTAATGCCATCTTTCCGTTATGTAAATACTACTGTAGAGTTTGGAAATGAAGGCATTGAGAAGAGATATTTCTTCCCTGAACAGAAACTGTGTTTATTTTCCTTGTAAATTAGTGTGTATACATCGAGACTTTTTTAATTTTATTTCTTCAATTGATTGCAGTCCAATTTTTCAATTTCTTCATTGTTACTATCACTTCAATTTTGATGTTTGATAATAGCAGAACTATTTTCTGAGCCATTGTGCTAATTCACCAATGTAGCAACATTTAAAAATCTTGTAATTCATCTTATTTGAATATAAGCCCTTCAACACAGTTGCAATAACATTTATTCCTATCAACAGGATATTGACCAAGCAATGTTCGATACCACTTAATGCCATTTCTTCATAAAATAAATACTGCTTTTAATCTTTAACAAGTCAGTTGTGAGAATGACATGATGAATTCTACTCAGCAATTTAGTTACGTATGTGGAGGAAATCCTCACTCCATTGCGACCTTGATATGTGTGAACGGTTTTTATGTTTATATTTATATTACTATTATATTCATTACTATTATGATACTATCCACTTTATGTTTGAAGACTGGGCATAGACATAACACCATTACCACCCACTCTCAAAAGACGAATGTGGTGAAGCTCCATGGCTTCTGTACATCAAGTCCTCAATGTCTGAGCGAGTATCTGTTTTAAACTCTCCTCTTGCTAACTATGGTGGGTAATTTGTAGAGATGCTCATGGAAAATGAGTCTTGTGCCATGAATATAACTAGCTGGAGAGGAGCAATTTGCTCAAAGTGATAGTCTGTCCTGCAAATATCTGGTGATCATTTGTCTACTGTAGAAATTGATCCATAGCTCAGTCGAGAAAAAAGGATTTCCAAAAATTTGTTGAACTCATGAGAAGTCTGAATTCAATTGAAGTGTATAGACTCTTTCAATGAACATTCATTTCAGCAGTGATAAGTGCAAAACAATCCTATATGTGTAGATGCAAATTTATTCTCTTTAATGATTACATCTTCATTTGTGTATTGTTAATGTTTAGGGTGTTTTATTTTATTTAACAGAATAGCAATTATTATGCAAAAAAAAGACATTTCACTTCACAGAAAAGGAACATGATCAACATTATTTCACCGTTAAAATGATAAATATCAAATCATGATCAAAAAGCACCAGGTTTGACACCACTCTCAGGCATATCAAACAAACAAATAATTCCTGTTATTTGTTCCATATTTTAGGCAACATTAAAGTAGTATATACAATGACGAAAAGGCAGCACACTAGTAACCAGAGGATAAAAGCTTCAACAAATTGCGATGGATACGGTGAAAACCACCATACTACCAGGTCCAAGTTGTTCATAAAGCCAAATATTAGCTAGTGATTCAAAGAGAAAAAGCAAAGACAGAATACATTGGCTGAAATTCATACTCAATAGTAATCAGTAAATACATTTGTGAGAGTCCATTATACTGATATATATTCTAATTTACAGAATAAAACCTGTAGAAATAATCCAACATTATGGTATCTACGGATTCATTATCAAACGGTAAGTCATTTCTGATGCATATTTTTCCGCTTGACTGCTTGTATACATACCACAAGCTGCGGCTACAAAAGAATTCTGTTTTGAATAGCTACCATCGTTTCCACTTATCTGGATTCATATATGAGTACTTTTCAGTATGATCGTTTGTCGCAGCTCGATTATCATTATTCCTTTGGATTTCAAGTCGAACAGCTGATCTACAGTTCACCCTGTTCTTTGTAGTCATCTTCATCTAACTTTAGTATTTCGCATAATCTCGGATCTCCTCCACTTCACACCATCTCCTGCGTATCACCCTTGAACTACTTCCCAACTTGCTTCTTCCCATCGATATTCTACTTGAATGGTCTCAAGGCTCACAACGACACTAAAGAGTCCTTTGTGTGTTTGTCTGATTTACCTCCATTTTCTTCGGTAAGACGTTCTCGTTGCCTTGACGCAAGAATTGTTTGCTGCTTATCCGTTCTGGCTGGCCATTTATTCCATATTATGGAACAAAATGGGTAACTGTTGATGATTCTTCAGTTGCCCGTTAAAAAACGTCTTGTGAAACGTCACATCAAGTCTCTGGGCTATGTACGAGCATAAATTTTAAATTAGTGTTGAAAACTGTAAGAAATTTTCTTTTAATGGTGGTGACAACGTGAGGATGTAAACCATTCAATTGACTCGACTAAATTGGAACTTTCACTAAATCGTGTGTCTTGAATTAAGACGAAACAGCTGTCGATTATCTTTTGTTTTACTGGTTCTCTAACGCATTATCAATTTTCGGTTAAACTAGAAATCAATCGAATCCTCATTAATGAACTATTGACTATTGCAGATATCGGGTAAGTAAAAATATAACCGAATTTAGCCCACGGATAAACTTACGCATATTAGGAATAATCCAAAGAAAATTGCTGAAACAATGTTGAAGATCGGTGTCTAAAATAAACAGAGAAAGATAGCAAGTTTAGACGGTGATTATACTCATGTTTTGTCTAAGTGATCACACTCAATTTATTACTGATATTGACGTATCATAATTACAGGTTAGCGAACCGTGGAGAAACTAAAGGGCACTGAAAAGAAATTTTGTCGCAGTTTAAGAATCTCCAACAGTACGCAATTGATTGGGTTCAAAATTAGCAACTTCAGAGTTATCGTAAAGTCTCAAACGTCCTTTAATATAGTGGAAGAGATTTACAGTCATGCTGGTACTAGTAATTTTAATTTTGAACCACAGTCATCACTAATAAATGCTGGATACAATGGACCAAAATGTCTCCATTTTCAATAGTTTAAAGCGTGTGAATGCTGTTAACATTCATTTATTGAATAACTAACTCAATAAATCACGTATAACTCACTCATGAACATGCAGTGGTGAGCCAGTTGTTTATATTGAAGCCACATATCTTATAGTTGCTAGCAAATCCACTAAATGTCAGTAGGTTGACTATAACTATCTCAAGAGCCTGAGTATTTGCCAATCGCAACACAAGGCACTGAATTCTCGTTGAAATAAGCAGCTGATTTTTATTCCTGCATCACATTTAATGCAGTCCGGATTCAACATCTGCCAATTCTCTATCGCACTAAGGCTGAATGCACAGTTTTCAATGAGGGGTTTATATCTCCACATATTACAAAGCACAATAAGATGAATGACAGGTTCCATTTGGTCGTTGGTGTTGGAAAATATTTATTGGAATCCGGAATACCTTAGCTTTCAAACGATTGTTTCTAGCCTTTCAATACCGAATTCTATTCAATAGAAAAACGAGGAAATCCACTGGTCAAACAGACTTTTGTAAATCAGGTGCACTTACAGATAAACTTACATCTAGTGGCATGGTGGCATTAAATATTATTAAGATGGTTGATAAAATCAAAAGGGTAGATGATATTGTAGTAAAGACAACCAGCTGATTATCATCCATTGATGGAAATTTCAGTGCCAACCCCACAGTCGTGCTTGTAATAACAATTATCAAAATTAGTGATATCAATCCGTAGAACATGTCAACAGATCCAAAGCCGGCAGCCAAGCTCACAGACCACAGTATAACCTACAACGAGTTAAATTGACGAAAAAATAACTGTTTAACAACTGGAAGCTTCGTGAAGAATAAAATGCCTCGAAATAGTTCAATCTTGTGATTTTTTGGTGTCTCATAAACGGCCGATAAGCTCGATCCTAAATGAGCGGAACAGCTGCCTCTTGTTTAGGTTACTTATACGCTACTAGCGAGTGAGCATTACGGGTTGTTGTAAGTGATGTGTGTTTTGAACAAAAGACGAGATCAAGCTGAATTCTCAAACAGGCATAAATAATTCGTATTTTAGTTAATTATCGTATTCCCGTCGATTAAGTGGGAATACAATCACTCAATATGGAGTGCAGGTGAATCAAGTTGGCCAGTCCTAAATACGATTAAATGAGCAAACTCTGAGTTCCCAGTATTATTCACTATTTATCAAATCACTTCAAATTAACCCTCAGTTATCTTTGAACCGTACGTACTAGGTGTCGACATGTTGACAGACACCGGACATTTCCGTGCCATGAATCAACAGAAAAACTACGATTGTCCTAAAATCGGATAATAACTGTAGTCCATTTTTCAAAGATGTAAACCTCTTGGACTTGGAGGTATAGTGGTCAGTGCTTTGACGTTTAAAATCATGGGTAATCGACACTAGCCATTTAGGAACACCATCACTCACTGGAGAATGCAAGTATATCCAGATAACCAGTTTCAAATAGGTTCAAATGTACTTGCTGTAAGGTCGACTGTCGAACACTGTATACGGATAAATTTCCACAACACGGTATAGCTAAGTATTTCCTTTTTTCGTAAAAATAAGCGCAAAGTCGACTTAACTACACAGTTACACAATTAAATTGAAACTTACTGTACTTCCGAGCAGCAAATGAACACAGAAGACGTTTGACAAGAAGTTTGTCATAATTATTATTGGAAGTGGTAGAATAACACCGACAAATCTGAAATGAATTTGCAGACACCAGTAAATTAGACTAACCAACATACAAATAATTGACAATGCTTTTGGTATTTTGAGTTTATATTTATTACCTACGCATCCGACCACACTCATTCACCATTTTCCATTCGCTTTTGTGCTCATAACACTAGAATCTTGGCAATTTATGGTTCAACCGAACAACTCAGATATGTTCCCAAATCTTTCTCGCTAACTAACTCTAAATGTGTATACAAATTTAAAATGTATCGATGGTGGTAAAACATTCATATGGCAGAAAAAATGGCACCTGTAATTTTCTGAACGTGCACCAAAACTCTTGAGTTTCAAAGGTGCAGACGCTGACGATAGTAAAACTGTCAACGGAAAAAAATAGTTCAGTCCTCTTGACTTTAACTGAAACAGTCACGATCAAATGCCTAATAAGTGATCAAGGTTTCCACAAAGAAGCAGTTGTCAGTCTTTTCTAGCTCTGGTAACTTGATCTCTTTTATTCTATATTTCATTTGATGGCAAATCATTCGGCTCCAGCTATTCTGCGTTTTGATAAAGTGTAACTTTGTTTGACTCTTCTTTCTGTTTTATGAGTTCAACTCACGACGATTTATTAGTTTTCTTTCTCATCCCTTATATTTAGTGTGTAACTCTTTTATCACTGTAAACAAAGACTTATTTTTCATTATAATAAAAGTCTTTGTAGTTCACAATGAATGGAAAAAAGAACAATATAGTTTTTACTGACGTTTCGCTTCTTAATGTTAATAGATTTTGTTTCAAATTGAACTCTCCAGGTATAAACTATAAAGGTGTAATTTTGTGCCCACTGTTTATTGAGTTTATGTCCTCTTGTTTACTGACATCATGTATTATTTGAAAGTACATTAAAAAATATTCTGTACACAAAGTTAATAGTTTCTGTAAGCGACGGATGAGAATTCAAAGAAATAAACAAAGATGGTACCGTCATATCCTGCAGAAAATAGTGTTGGTGCTTTATTTGAATACGTCGGTCATCATAAGACATGTGCGAATAACGGAATCTTTTGTATTTGTGTTTTGTTGCCAGTTCTTATTAGTCAGGTTGTGTACTGAATAAGACAGCGATTCGGCATATTACGTTTAACGAGGCCTGGTATAATGTAGCATACCAGTAGTGATACCGTAACGACTGCAAAGTCGCAAGAATGAAGAAGTCGAGAAGTTTGTCAAAGGCCATTAGTGCTTTTTAAATGGTCGCATACATAATATCTCTCGAATTCACAGTAGTAATCTCTACATATTGAAAACCGATTAGAAAGAAAAGTTAACGCATTTAGTAGATTACTGAACATAAAAATGGTCTTCTGATTAAAATGGTACATGGAACTTAAACCACTCATCGCAATTTTGGTGAAAGTAGCCTAAGGAAATTAGTTTTACACTCCGGCATACTTTACCAGCAGCAAAAGTCTATCTTATGCAGCAAACAATACAAGTGACACACTTGGCTATTGTCTGTGCAGATGGTCTATGGAATGTTAATGGGAGTCCTGTACAAAAAAGGTCATTAGATGAAGAATGCTTTCACTGAACACTAAGATTCTAAAAATGATAAAAATTAGGATGGTATTCACGACTATCAATTTTGTAATCTTAAGTCTCCTATAAACTATTTAGACTAAATAACCTACTTAGTTAGGCAATATCTAATAATAATTCAGTACTGATGTTGATCAAACCAGTTGCCAACAACCATAACTGTTGCAAATCCAGTCATCTTTTGCTGCCTACTGACTGATTGCATGACCAAGTTGTCTGAATTCCTAGTGAGACGTCGTGACTATTGAGGTCCCCTTGATAAACATTGAGAACAAATAGTTGCCCATGGCACTGTCTGGTGAATTTATGGATCAGTAGGGGTTAGAATTCTTGAGGTGGAAATTGAGTCGGTTCACAGTAGCTCAATAGCTTGCGAGTCTGCCTCGTACTCGCAAGTCCCTTGGTTTGAACCCTAGTAAATGTGTACCGATGACGATCCCCGAACCAGCATGAACCAACTATCTAATCCTCCTTGACTGGCAGTGATTCCCTAACTCATGTTGATCCGTGGTGAGACGTTTAGCAGATGCAATCCCTGAAAGCTAACCCTTGAAAAACAATCGTGTATTTCAAATAAGTAGCGGATCATCGATTATATTTCCTAAAGTTAACACTTGATATAAGGAACTGGGAAATACTGAGATCTAGGACAAGACGTTTTGAAATCGTATTCCTCTTATGCATAATAAGTTCAATCTATTTTCAGAGGCTTTCTTTTCCATGAAGTTCAAGAAACATAATAGTACTGTTTGAAATTTCTCTGAAATGTTTTAACTATTAACATTACAATTCTATGTATTATAAGTGAATTCTGTTTGGTGATTTGTATTGGGAGTTAATTAAATAATGAATAAATATATAATAATGAGCAGAGAACTTACGCAATAACAAACGTCACATAGAAATGATGCCTAAAGAAACTCGAAATTAGTTGCCTGCAAATCAACATAATATTAAGTATTTACAACAATAATTCAATCCTACGATTCGGTAAACAAGACGAGTACAGCCGTAGTCGTCAGTATCATAAACACGGCATCTAATAAAATCTGGAAATACGAAATAATCTCTTCAACAAATCATAGAAGATATGCTTACCCAGATATAATATTTGAAAGGGATATCTCGTTGTAGTAGCTTATTCTTAGACGTTTCAAACAGCGTTAAATATTCTTCAGAAATTGACATGATTTTATTCCCTGAAATTAGATCAGAAATCTCATATGATCCTAGTTGTGGATTTTCACAAATACAAAAGCTATAGTATTTTGAATATTATTATTTAATAATTTTACTAGACATTAGATTCACAATTCTTTATCAGTTTCAAGAGTAAGGTACTTATTTTTCTTATGGAGGGATATACCTCAATCAAGCAAGTGACGTGAATACAAACTTATATCCGCTTTGAATACACTCAAGTCATGACTGAGGTGTCAAACTACCGTCTATCGCTTGAATCGAACCTGAATAGGAACCAGTGAGTTGGACATGAATTCGAGGTTGACATCGAAGGCGATTTTGTGATGTGAAGGAGATAAGAGGAATGAAATGGAGAGCTGCTGATAGAAGTATCAAACGTGAGCACGGCAGTATAGTATGACTCCAATATGGATAATATTTCATTTTGATAAATCATACGGTGTTGTACAGTTATATTCACTAATGACAGTAAATATCACTGTACAAAACTGTGCGATTTATCAAAATAAAATTTTATCCATAATAGAGATATGCTGCTGAAGCCCTTTTTGCCACACGGAAGTAGAAGTTATAATAATGATAATTAAGTTTCTGCGGAAATGGGTGATTTACTCTCTATGAGAAACACCATCCAGTGAGGAGTTCAGAAAGGCTACTTTAAACCTGACTATTATTTTACCTGCTTAACGAGAATAATTGTCACGAATGTGTGTATCGAATTTTGTACGTTAAGTATATTCGCCATAATAATTGGAATTTTGTAATAAATTACACGATGGATATATTTGTAATTCGCACTTACTTGAAGTAACTTCTGTCTTCGAATGTGAGCCTTTGGAAATATTCACTTATTTTATCACGCTTATATTAACATGAAGTTTTGATAAAAATTATTAACGCAATTTTCATATATAGAGTGATCATAGTACGTTCATAGTGGTTTAATGCTATCACATTTCATATAAAATCACCTTTGTTACAATAGTTATTTTTGAATGCTGTACACACAAATACATAAAACCATTGATATCAAAGCAAAGAGTCGGCACACATTACAGAGTTATTGTGTGCATATTTTTTATTAGCAAACTTTTTCAAACGCGAAAACAACAAAATATTGAGCGTGTAAAGGTAATAAGTCACAGGACGATGATTATTTCAATTCCACAAAGTAATTTAGTTTTAAATTAGTGATGGAAGGGATTATCAGCTAAGATCAACGATTTCTATAGGATTATCTACTTCCAAATAGGTAATCTGACTGGGAAACTTGGAATGCTCATTTTATCAATATCTTCCATGCTCACTTCAATATGCATCTCAAGTATCTGACTTCACCGTTTTAAGGAGCCACAATAACTGAATTACTATCATCAAAACTGCGAAAAATAACAGCCCAAACATTCTTCGCAGCAACACTGTGTTTACAATTCGTCACCCGTGGTATAATTTCAATACAGATGAAAGACAATCTAACGAGTCTAGTCATTTCATTATGCATTTGTAAATTCCACTTTTCATTCGAAGGCAGTAACATTGGAAGAAGGACTCGGTAAGCCCACCGTCGCATTCTGGAGTGTTGTCCAGAGAATTATCTCTTAAAATGAACAAATTTGTCGTTAAGATGGCAGTAATTTAGAGGTAAGTGGGTGCTAAATGACGATGAAATAGAGTGACTAGAAGTCACAAGGTTGCAGAATCAAAATTTGGTATCCAAGATGACAAGTGAAATGATGATAATCTAATTGGAAGGGACAAATTATGTGCCAAAGTCCTCCCAAAAGATCTATTTGTATTTTTTCTAATTAATTAGGCGTTTCAGCTAACTCGGTAATTATTATACGCATTTCCTTTAGACTGTTTATCATTAACAAAAGGACAAAATCAATATGCGATATTCAAACGTCCAACTATTTGCATTTGTCCTTGTTTACTCTCGAATTGTAATACTTCGCTTTGTGATTGTGTGTACGTCGACAATGTGTTGTGTAACGGTTTGTTACAGAGAATAAAAGTTATTTTGACCCGCTACTGTGTGAGAGGAGCCCAGGTGGGTGATTGTTGTGGACAGAGCTTTTGATCCCACCTAATTAGAAATATTCTCCTAGATTCTAAGTTGCCTTTTATAGTTGAACTAATGTTTTCTTACAGTTCTCGTTTTGCATTTAGAAATTAGGATTTGCTTGACAGCTGCTTCACAGCACTGTTGACATAAATTACACTTTTGATGTTATTATTGTTTATTAGAACGGCAGAAGTAATGAAGAATGATCGTCGTTTTCCTGCATTTGGCTAGCCAGTGATAGCGCATGACTCAGAGAAGTTTTGTCAGTCATATAGTGCGAAATAGGGATCACTTCGTCGCTTTCAGACCAAAACCGCCTAAATTCGGTCAGTAGAGTAATACATTGAGCGGAATTCCAGCAAACAAAATCAAATCTTACATAAGTCTAGCGGGAAACCTTGTAATCAGATGACAATAAGTAACTAAGGAGGGATTATCCGGGGCAATACAATTCCTACTATGGATTTCTTTTCGATTGCACAGGTCACATTTAGCCGTTTCTGTTGATTATTTTGAATGCTTCTAATGTTTAACTCGCCGTCCCCTGTCCATCACGTGTTTAGCTGTTGACATATTCAAACTACTTATTCGTTTTGCTACAAGGTCAACAATTGTGACTAAGGCCCAACTATATGCTCTTTTTATGTGACTGCCACTGTAGCCACATGTGAATCAATATACACAGTTAGGTGTTACATAAGAGGGGTGCGTGTCAAAGTTTTGTTGTCCCAGCCAGCATGATTTTCGGAGTTGAGAGACCAGTTTTGCTGCATGATATCATCTGTTTAGGACGGTTTGAATTTTTTTTAATAAACCATTCTCATAATATCATCGTCTTTGAAAACGAGCTGAATGTAGATCTGTTTCTTGCCTACTGTTAATACTTTTGAAATAAGATATTAGCCTAGGGATCTATGGAACTAATCGTGACTTTTATGGAATTACATTTCTAATATGAGGGTGAAATTGATGAAGTGTTAATTATTTCACATCAGAAAGTGTATTATTTTTTAAATCGCCTCTTAGAGGTTTCATTATTAGACTGTGTTGTTTTGAACGAGTAATTTTTTATACTGATATTCTGAATGCCACATGCAGATGTTTTCACTGCTGTTAGACAACATTAGATAAACCTCGACAGTTTGAATCCACTCATTGTTTCCTTATTCTCTATAACCAATGTGTTAAAAACCATCAGAATGTTCATAACTTATTTCGGTTTGTTATATGAGACAGCATGCAGTCAGTGTTATATTCCTCATGAGAACACAATATTTGATCAGATGTATATTTGAGTTTTTGCATTGAAAATGGCTCGAGAAATCCGAGATAGACTAGGTGACAGAATATCTCGGCCAATCATAACTTATGACTCTGCGTTACACTTTCCATAAAACAGTCTTATTTCTCTGCCACATGTGGCCAATGCATGACGAAGATGACACAGACAATTTGGTTATTCATTCTCCTACTGAGGGCTTTATTCGAAACAATACATTCGATAAAAGCATGCGATTCAGTGCATCTAGTGTTCTGCACGCGTTATAAAATAATGGGAAAAATAATAATACAATTTCCTGATATGAAGAAGAAAGTGATCGATGATTCCTCAGGCAACGAAATAAATCCTTAGGCCTCTCATTTGATGCACGTTACCATAACAGAACCAATACAATGAAACCTACATTATTAATCACGAAAATTTTGAACATCTTAGATATGCCAAAGGACTCGTTTGAATTTGACAGAAAAGTGAGTTGACGTGACCTTCCTATTGGAAAAGATTATGTTTAATGCATTGCCTGTCAGTACTATTGTGGTGAGAGCTGGCTGCTAGCCAAAGTTGGTAGACAGTAATTGACGTCAATGTTTATATCCCCAATATTGGTGGTAAGAAAATGGGAACAAAGGCTTTGCGTGGGCGGATACATTTAGCATATGGATGATCTGACACAGCCACAAAGAGATGCAAGGTCAACTTTCTGTGAAAAACAACCAATCAAAAGACCGTATCTTCTGCTGACATTAATGTACATTAAAATCTATAAATATGTGTTGATTTTCCTTAATAAACGATCTGTTGTCTGACCCTTGTCTTCTGTTGTTACACTATGACCTCATTTTTAACGAAAACTTGAACGTGTGCTTTTTAAAGTACCTATTTTTATGACAAGCTGCACTATCAATTTAGAGGAGAGGCAGTCGGTAGTCCATTACGTTGTGTCGATGTCTCTATGAGCTATATTGAACAGTTAGAGCTTGAGTGTGAAACTGATTAAACAATTTCCCACCGTAAATTTGAAGACGACACAAGCATAAGGTACAATCTTCTGAGTCATGCATCGTATGTGATTGGTTTACTGATAATGCACATCAGTACATCACTTTCACAATAGAACACAATGATGATGACAGATTCTACGTCCCAAATATTCACTTGCAAGGAAAAATGCCTGTGGTGTATGGACGATGAATGTATCATTGGGGAACGTACAATGTTGTCTTTCACAAGTTGAACAGTTACTGTCCAGTTTTCTGTACACGGACATTAGGGAAATTTTTGATCTGTATAGGTAAACCACAAGTCCCGCCAACACACTGCAGAGTGAATTTACGTAACTTTTTTTCTATTAATAAGTACCACGCGTAGGATTTTCGTTGATCATTCAATTGCGGCGTATTGTATTTCACATAACGTGTATGCAAAGTGAATTCAGCCAACTACTTCACACTAGATGCTTTGTAAGAATTTGACTTGTTTAAGAATTGATCATACACGGATGTCAGAGAATCACCCAAAACTCGTAACTAGTAGACGGCTTTTTGGTTCCACTTTAGGACCTTTCGGTAGTATGCATCAATCATGGTTAGGACCCACGGTTTTCTGTTATTAGGCAAGTTCGTAGGCAATTCAGCCACTGAGAATCGATCAAATGGACCACAAATCCCAACTTCTACTAATTCATGGGTTTTTCGCGCAAATACCAGGCTATGTCGACCATGAGTTTTCGTCATCTTACCCATACTGGTAGACCCTAACCGGTAATGACTTCCTACTATGATTCCTGTTTACTTCGTGTTGTGGTCAGTAAATAACGAACTGGCAGAATTGTAAGTTTGTGCTACATTAGCTAAGGTCTCATAGGCTGAATGTTCAGCGACCTTGCAACCGAAAGTGCCTAAATTTGAACTTGATTAGGCGAGTATTGATGAAGAGTCCACAACTAAGACGAAACAGTCGTTTCATTCTACCCGTTGGTTTTCAATGGTTCTGAAAGTGACATCAATCTACAACCAAACTTCAAAATTGAAATATGAGTCAAAACATTACCTTTGACTTCACTACTGACAACCGCCAACTAAATGACATCATGCTGTGCTAACAGAGAAAGATCTTTCGAGAGAAATCTTCATCCAAAATGCATACCTACTAAGACTCATTGACAAATATTATCAAACCACGAATTTGGAGACACGAAACTTCACTTGCGCCGAAAATGAAACTCTACATAGACCTGAATTTCATGGAAGATTTAGAAAGCGATATTCTTAAGAGTAGGATCACATCACTGATAAAAGTATAAAACTTGGGCACTGTGGTAGAGTATAACCCCATTAGAGATAAGATTTTATTTTGATAAATCGCACAGTGTTATACAGTAGTATTACCTGATGACGTTGCGAGCACATATATTGCTCATAATCGTATCAAGTTACGCACACAAAGTTTTGCTTCAATTATATATGTGAGTGGAATTGATTAGATATTTGAATAACATTAAAAAACACATAAACGGTGATATGAAACAGATAGAAGAGGCGTTGGGGTTGAATAACTATCCTATAAATTCATTAGGAATAACAAAAAGGTCAGAAGCAAAATAAAAATAATAGTGAAACTAATAATGATAACATAAAAGAGAGCAAACATCTGCAGTTATAACATATAAGGAAGGGATATCTGAGGCTCTACGTAGGATTCTCAATAAAGCAGGAATAAGGGTGGCATTCAAACCTACAAATTCACTCAAGGACAAGCTCTGTAGGCTAAAACACCCGATGGACCCAAGTAAACAAAATAATATAATATACAAAATATCGTGCAATGACTGTGAGCTCAACTACATAGGTCAAATCAGTAGGTCGGGATTGCGTTGATTGTCGGAACATAAGAGTTAAGCTAAGGTAATAATGGTTGACACCGAGAAGATAATTAATTTAGAAGAAAGCTCCGTGATTGCGCCGCAAAACCACACAATATGTGGGGGAGCGTTAAAATCTTAAAAAGTGACACAGGTAGGGGAAGAGAGATTGGTTACTGAATCCTTGTTCATCGCGACTACACCCAACACATGCTATAGGATTGACTCGATGCAAATAACAGAGATGTGGAAGATATTATTACCACCAGTCAAATCAGAGGGGGATAATAAGTAATCTTTAAATTATATTACAGTTCCCATACATCATATCATTCCAACAAGTTACCTATTTTTACTGTTGAAACATCTTATTTCCCATCTGATCGTATTTGATCAATAACACTCATATAAATATTTCAGAATGTACATTATCCTATGTAAATTTAATTCGAATACCTAATGAAATCCACTCATGTATAAAAATGAAGTAAAAGGTTGTGTCAGTAACTTGATATGATCATAAGCAATATATGTGCTCGAAACGGCATCAGTTATTACTACTGTATAACACTGTATGATTTATTAGAATAAAATCTTATTCATAATGGAGAATCACATCATCTTTTAGAATATTCTTTGCATAAATGCTAAGAATAGTGTTTTCCAGCCGCACACTGATCTACGGAAGCCTCAAAGACAAGATCCTACATCTGACCAATTCTAAGTGAATATGTTGCTTTTGAGCCAGGTAAATCGGTCGTTCGACGCGCATCCTGTGCGTACGGATTCAAGAACACTATCCAGCATGGTTGCGGACAAAAACGTTTTCTATGAAGTGGCGTAGTTTCGAAGTTTATGAGTGGTAGACAGTCTCTGGACCATCAGTTTTGATTCCGTGTAATGGATCGCAATGTGTTCTCTGATGTTAGCTTACAATAATAAAAATAATTAAGAGGAATGAACACGACAGTGCAAGTAATATCCCTCTTATTTCAGAAATCATCAGTCGATTAGGTTGCATGATATTTAGCTAACACTTTGAACAACTGGTCGATTTCAAATATTAGTAGCAGTCTTCCCTTCACTCAACACACATATATGTACATATAAATATACACAGATATGTATACATATATATATATATGTATACTTATATGTATATATCAGTTGTATCACACATTAAGGATATCTTCCTGCAGGCGTGCATTCAAAACTCACAATTCCAAACATTCTCTCAATACTATCGAATTTTTCCTTTATTCTATCCGGACTTACTATTAGTGGTATTATCTCTTTTCCCAATATATGCCTCCACCTGTTTCATTTCACATATTCGTTATCTCATTATTAACCTCCCATTGCAGTCTTACTATCTCCTGTTTAACACAGACCACTTTGTACTAGCCACTCACCTGACACCTTTCATAACCTTGAACTGACTTGTCAATTTTCCTACCCCACACTGTACAAATCTATTATGATTAATCACTATTGTCTCCCGTTTTACAATATTTTGTAATCGACTTCAGCCTAGCACGTTTGTCACACAAATACGACTATCTATTTTGACACCCCATAACTAATCTGTTATTCTACGTTAAAAAAAGGATCTGCCGCATAACTGGCCTTTATTGTAACGACAACAAATATTATATTTTATAATTGTAAGAACCTGAAGAGAAATTATTGAAAAGAATATTCTTCGTTCAGATTGACTTTTAAAATAGGAGATAACAAAAGTAGAGTTGTGCCGCAAACGGATGTAAATTGAAGCTGTAAAAAATGGGACAATCTCATCGGTATTACATATGAAAATAGCATAGACAGAATTGGTCGGAATGGTAAGATTTGACGGATGTACTACAGCAGAGCTGACTCAATACGAAATCGAGGCGATCAAGTCATTCCTTCAGCAGGACATATAAGTAGTACAGATAAACTCAAAATTCAGGTACTCGGTTTCCTAATCAAACAGTTCGATGTTATGAATTTTCCACCGATGCCCTTAGAAAGTGAAGTTATTGCAAACGAAGAATATTTGGTAGCCTGGATATCATAAATGTTCATTAGGAAAATAATCCTATATTGATGATACTTAAAATTATTGATTGAATGACCACCACTAACACGAACCAGTGGTGCTCGTTGGCCGGTTAGAAAAAATGATTGAAACAATGAAAAAATACGATTAACTCGTTTCAGGCCCTATTCATTGGTAGCGTAATTAGCTCATCAAAGCTGAAAGAACCAAATCACACTGAATCACTTGAACTCAGAATCAGCCTTGTGAACTCTGCTATTTCCTTTAGATGTCATTCAGCTACTCATATCTGCCAATCAGTAGAATAAAATGTCAGGCGTAAATTGAAAGATATTGAGTAACATAATCTACTTCAATTTTAGAAGTTTGTATTTTTTACTGTTTTGTTATTACTACTTGTGAGTGAGAGTTTCTGAAAAGATCGACTTCATCCTTCGGAGCACTCGTCTTTTCAGAAACTCTCTGAAGGAATCATCACGTGAATATGAACCTTCTCTCACTTCACTTATAAATAAAATTTTCCCATGACGGTGAATATTTTTATATGATATGTTAGATGAAACAATCTTTTGAGTTTGATGAAACGTGGAAGCTAATCACTTCACTCTCGCTTTTTTGGAGAGAACTTCGAAATTTCTTTGTCCCTTGGTCGTCATATTCGCTATACTGATTTTATTGTAGTGAACCATGAACCTTTGAACTTTTGTTTCAACGCATCCACCCACTTTTGTCACTACTTCATCTTTTGACTTATGACTCTCTTGTAAATACAGGTTCGCTATCTTGTTGTGCTTTCATTCAGTCCACTTTTCGAGCTTACCACCAGTTGAGGCATCAGATAATTTTTCGACACCTTTATTTAATAAATACAACTCCGTCACAGACACACTTCTCGTCTCAAGTCTTTTTACTTCGATTTCATTCGTCGGCACCAACAAGCTAGGTAGAGTACTCCTAAGGTTATAAAGTGACGAAGGTTTCAGTAATTGTGGCTATTCGAGCTCTATCTTAAATTTAGCTCAACTCTTAAAAGTGGTGAGTCAGTTTTTGACCGTTTGCCTTTTTGTAGCTTAACTTGTCATAGTTCTGGTTTTCATACTAACTAATTTGCTTATTTGTCAGTTAGTGTTATAAAATTATTTTTGTGTTGCCTTGTTTATATTCATATTTGTTTTGCTCACTCCGCTTATATATCGTCGAAAGAATATTAACATAGAAATACAAAAGGGTTTTAATAGATAATTGAAATTACAGAGAGTGAATGCGTCTGCGCTAATAGGAACGTTTATGGGCCATGTCACAAATCGTCTCCAATCATTGCTTCATAGAATATCCAGACAGTACAGCTAGGAATCCTATCCCTCAGTAGGTAGCTTCAAATTGTCTGTAATGCATCTCCGGCACTGATTACCTATCATCGTTCAGCCGTCACGAATCAAATGTAAGCTTAAACTACCCATCAAGTAAGACGCTGACTGGTATAGACAACACATGTCCTAGACCTGACAGTTCACGTAGCTCCATAATTTCCTCATTACACTATCCCTCTTTACCAGGTGCTCATTATTACACAGCCTAGTCTGCAGTCCAAAATACTTGAAATAAGCGACTTATTAAATTTTGCTCAGAAGTTGAACTCAACCAGAAAAACATTAATAACGAACAGAATTACTGAATAAAGTTAAATTCTTTTTGAAATCCCACCTAATTAGACTGACACACATAGCTAAATCCCCTGATACTTGCGTACATAGTTATCTGAGGAGCAACTACCGTTTAGCGGTATATATATATCGTATTCAGAATCGCTTGAGTGCTTCTCAAAATACAAAATAACAACGAAATGATTTGGAAATCATTTTTATATATATTTATAACAGAAAACTACTTATCTAAATAATAGTGATGAATACTGTTCATGAATAAATTTCGTTGAAATCAAATCAAGTTGGTTGTCTGCTTCAACTAATCAGTGTGAACTGCGTGATCAGCTACCTATAGAGAAACTGAATAAAATAATCAGTATGGCACTTAACAAGAAATTTGAAATAAACTGTTTCTCGATTACTGAATTGGTTGCAGAACAAATGACAACAGACATCAGAGTGACGAAGGTTGTCATATATTCTTATTTTCCTTAACATACACATAGTAATCTGTCTCTCACACACTGTGATACTAGTTGAATATGTCCATTCGCGAGGATATCCATTCATGCTACATTCAGTAGACGATGCTTCCAACTGATTCGTGATGTTTGCTAAAGTTCTCTGTGAAACATTTGTGAAGTGAATCATTGTGTTCAAGTTGGATTGCTAGTGTGACTAATTACTGAAAATAATCCACGAATTGTTTCCTTCCATGCAGCTGACAACGTTGATCTCAGCAGATATAACGTCAGGCTGATTACGACGAAAGCAGAGATCTTATCAATGCATACCTTAGACACGGAGAATTTAGTGGGACAAGTGTATTGGTGGTTCACTGGTTGAACGCTCCCCAACCAGGTAAGTGGTCAGCGTTCTATCATCAGTCTGTTTAAACCTCCGTCACACCTAGCTGGTAGTCGGCTGGGTAGAAAGAGAAGGGTAAATGTGACGCTGGGAACATCATCCTGTAAGGAACGACACAGTCACTACTGCAAGTGCAATTGTCCAGCTTGAAACCCTGTGTTTCACTCGACATAGAGAAGAATGAATAAAATCACATATATATTATTGGCTGAAATGTGGTTGTAATGATTCTTCTTTATGAGGTTACTCAGAGCTACCAGAGCCTTGTTGGAAGACATTTTTCATTACTGCGAATGTTCTCGGTTGTCTTCAAATAGTGGACATTACTATGAAGCTCCAGTAAGTATTAACAAACACTAGAATAAGAAACTATATATACGCTAAACAGAGGTGGAAAACTAGCAAGGGCAATGTGAGTGGAAAATTTTCTTCGGTGGCAAATTATTGATTTTCATCCACATCTAATCACCACTAACACCATAACTCCGGTTTACTCACACAGGTGTGTAAACATGAACGTGAAAATAATCGCTGGGATAACCACAGTCGTAAATATCCATGGTTGGCCTGCTAAATAGGGGCTACCGATATCACATGCTGAAAATTCCATACTTGCACCAAAATAATGTGTGGAGTCAAGCTATAATAAAATTAAATTAAATTAGAATATACATATAAGTTGAAAACTGTGCAGATAATCACTCACTCCATTCATGCAGAAGAACACGAAGAGAAGAAAATTAATAAATCTCATGCAACTCACCTACTTGCATTCACCGTCGGCATTTCCGTCACGTTAGCGTCTGTATCAAATTCATACAACATGTTAGTCGAAAGTCGTAGAAATTCTTGACTACTGTGAAGATATTTGTCGAGTCAGGAATGTGCTATTGAATATTCTGTGTGATTTGTTGATTATCCCATCCACACTTAAATCAAATGCACTCCGGTAGTCATCTGGTGTCACTGAGATATACGATGTGACATTCAACACAGCTTATATTCTCTGCTCCTCTCCACACATTTTTGCATTAATAATATTAGTATTTGTTATTATTTGACCCAGATTTCCTAGCTGGAAATAGTGCTTCAGAAGCACATCTCCATTGCATTCTGTTCTTTGACATCTTGTTTAGTCGACTCTATGATAACCTACCATCTCTCATTTCGTCTTCACATAATATCTCCCATATGACTCTCGTAGGCCCAGTTCATCTTGCCACGCCTCCATTCGGCTCTCATTTTGGTGCCTGCCTCGCATGTATTGCTACTAAACAGTCTTCTGAGAAAATAAATCTCCAATCTGTCACCATTCTATTGTGCTCCACACAGTCTTACTGTAAATTAAACTCAAAGGTGTCAGTGAAGTCACACTTCTGTCATTTGTATGTGGTAGGAGCTATTAACATGCCTTTTCCTAATCCGTTTGCTTACAACAGATTTAGGAAGTGAGATATTTAGTTAACTTCAAGGGGAGACATTTTACCCGAATACAGTGGTGCTTTATTTGAAATCTCATTTGGTTCGGAAATGCGTACGACACAGCTGCTGCTTTCAGTTATGGAGATTTATGTGACAGATACTTGCGAAATTGTGTCAAATAAAAATTAGCCGTATAGCAATTCGTGGTAGGAAACCTTACTTGTTAGGTAGATACCATTCCAAATTGACAACACTACAAATGAAGGAATTAATTGTTGGAAACAGTTATGCAGTATGATTAAATGTGTTTGTGAACAGCAGACATGCTACACCAGGTGGCTTAAAGAATCACTATGTAAAACCACTAACCTGGATCAAACCAAACTTTCCAGTAATGTGTATCTGTATATCGAAACAAAAGATGTTGGTTAGATTTGCAATGGTTGACAGTTTGAAAAGTGAAGCACTTGTCGAAGGACTCGTGTCAACTCAATGACGAAATACACTTCTGTAGTCCATATTCTGCTCATCTCCACATAATGTTAATATTTTTTGTGTGTTAATGCTTGGATTGGATAATGTTCACAAAGTTACAGGTTAGCCAAACTTCCGGCATCATCAGTTTGCTGACTGATCACAACGTGACTACATCTTTCACATTTGTCATGAATTCGAGTCAACATTCATGTCTAACTGAAGGAAACAATCACTCCTATTTGTTCATTCAATTCGTGAGATGCTGCTTCACCAGTAGACTTATGCCAAGTGTTTACAACTGCAGTGGAATAATATGAATATGAATATCGTTTAAAAGGCTAACGCCGTTATTATGCCAAGCAATCGTTTCCAAAACTCTCTAGCATAACATCATGCCATAAGACAAAAATCCTTCAACTTACACGAATCGTCGTGCGTCGTTTCGATAACCAACTGACCTTGAGTGTTTCGAAGGAAAAAACGAGGAATGATTGACGATGTTCTGATAGTGAAAATATATGTAGCAGATGTTTATGCTATTTGCAGATTGGTTACATTTAAAGGTTAAGTGACCAGTAATTCATTTATGCACATGACGCACTCCAAACTGAATGCAATGAGAAACCTCAGGCTGTACACCGGTGTCTTAATGTCGGAACGTAAGTGTCTTCGACTCATAGTTTATTAGTGGTGAGAATATTCCGACGAGATGTTCTAACCATGCTCTACTTGCAGCTTCGAACCTACTTGTTCCGCTTCGAACACAACTTCATCTCGGATGGTTATTAAAATGAGTGCGGTGGCAGTAAAAATGAATCGTTCAAATTTCTTGTTGTTGCTGGAAGAATGTGAAACAGAATGTGACAGTATTTCATGCGATTTTAAGTGGAGCATTTGATTAAGGCTGCCAGCATATAACAGCTTTATGAATGTCACTTACCATGGAAGTCCTCAGGTGCTTCTACTGTTTCATAAACTGTAAGACATAAAATTGTATGAATCTGAACGCGTGAACACACGCAAACATCCATAATATCCATTCACGTTCAGAATACATTAAAATGAATGTCTGTTTCACGTGCATTTAGATGCACTAAGATAGTTGATACAGTAAGAGAAATGCAACTTAGGATGCAGTCAAATTGCTTTATAAGCGTATGCTCATATTACTACGTTGGTGTTGAAAGCATAACTTACTGTCCGTGTTTCTTTGCGTTTCTTCCGTTTGACCCACTGTGAAAATAAAATAAACACAAAGTACGTTAAGGAGACCGCAAACGATACAATCGCAATATAAACCTCAGTGATTATGTGTTTGGAGGAAGTGAACTGTGACCTAATATTAAGTTTGAATTTATTTATTCCCGTGTAATTACTTCAATTCATTCTCTAATTTTAGGCACCCAGGAACACATACCGTCTGTTCAGGAAATCTCAATATATTTTCCCTCTTCCAGATAACACATACGTATGCATCACTTAATTTGGCTTCAATGACTAAAAGAAAATTTTGAGCGCAAATCACCTCAATATTATTCAGAATACACAGTGATAAGTCACGTTTGAATTTTTGACACCCAACATTGTTTGAACGATCAACTACTGCAAGAAGATTTCATACCCATTTCCACCTTTAATGGCTTTTTCTCAACAGTGATAAAATATCATTGAACAACTGGCATAGTCAACGTATTACACGTATATTCAAGACAACATTTCACTTCCAACTGTAAGTCGAATGCACATCTCAGACAACAATGCATTTCACACACTTCACAAATACTCGGGACAAGAAAGGCGATTATCAAGTTCGCAACAACTCACCAACACTTCCAAAGACGACCAACGTTGCAATCCAGATCAAGTAGACAATCTTCATCTTGCAGAATGACTTCCTTCTTAACTGTCTCATCTTTTATAGCCTTTTCATGTCAGTCTCCAGCCAATCAGAAGCATTGTGAGTTATGAGTGAAGACAATTCGTAGGCCATTATTTTCTCAGACAATTGGACAGAGATGATTGCTCATCTTGTGATAGGTAGGTTACAAACGGAGTTTTCGTTTGTTGTTGTTGTTAAAGGACATTGATGGTAAGAGTAGTGACAGTCAAGGTGAAGCTAATCTATAGTGAAGTCACAAATTTTTGAGAAATATTCTAAATGGATTTTCCTTATCAACAACCGCCTTCCTCGTAGTACTGTAAGTCGGCAGTGGAATACATTTTGTACGAGTTAAGTTTCCATAACTAAGTGTTCTTCATAAAACCGAAGATAATTTATTTACTTGTTTGCACTCACGATGGTTATGATTCGAATTATTATTATTTTATTCATGGTTGTTGAGCACAGCATCAGTTCATTTGATCAATGTTATTTCGTTTTGTTTTTGATGTAGTGATTGTTTGTAGGGCTGGAAGGGAGGTGGCGCACGAAACACTGTCATGATTCGATCATTGAATATGTCTTCTTCATTAAGACAAATTTCAGGGGATAGGATAATCACTTTGTCGAATGATTTACCATATGCATAGCAAACCGTGAGAAGTAGCTTCATATAGGCTGAATTCAAATAAGCACAGAGATACTGTCACTTGTCTGCTGCAAACAAATATCCGTCATTGGTCTAAACGAATATCTGTCTCATGGTTTGAATTATGTTTTTCAAGCGTTGGCTTACTTTTGTCGAATTCTTCCTTACCTGTTTCTCGCATTTGTTTTCGCAACATTTAGGAAATCCCTCTCAATTTTATAGTTGCAGGAAATAAAAATGTAAGCGTGCCTGAGGCGGATTTCCCTTTAACTTCTTATTATGTGTAGTTGAAGCAAACCTCCTAGTTCTTCAGAGGTATAGATGGTCATGGAGTAACACTCCTAATTATGCAGTCAACATACTTTTGGGTGTGACTCTGATAGCTATTTTAAATATTCCTGCACTCGCCAGTGAATATACTTCTGTATTGAGACTGACAGTTCTTTATTTATCGAATTTCGGAGTATCCATGCGAACCAATTCTTTGAACGAGACTTCGAAAACAAATGGAACCCTACTATAATCACAGTGTATAGGAAACTCATTTTGCAAACCTCAGGCTGTGGGAATATCATGATATTTTGGACGGTTTTGACTTGTACGAATTTGGTGACTTCTATTGTCACATCACTCAAGGCAGATGGAAAAGCGCCACGAAGCCGTAGTAAATATTGTCACATGCTTTACAGTTACCCACAGCAGCTGAGTTGTACTGTGTAGGAAGCTGAAATAATTTTTTACGAACGATGTGGCACAAAATGAACATTTTCAAATTAAATCTAGATTCTAGTGGGTTTCATATGTGATGCGGGTAGTTGAATATCCTAAGTTGAAGCACCTGCACCAATGAAAATTTCGTAGTTGACATTATGGTGTGCTAGACCGCCGTTGTCGTCCAGATTTTTTCCTAATTTCATCCGCTTGTTATCTTCCTTTTCTGAGAGTGGTAATAATGTCGTGACAATATCTCACTGGTAACTGTGACGTTTCTTTATTGTGAAGCCTTCTCGACGTTTTTATCAGTTTAATAAAAGTCTGTCATTACTGAACTTGCTTCCAGAATGTGCCACAAGCAGTTTTCTTGAGCTCTGTCAACAAGCTTAAACCGAATTGAATATACTATCGTGTCAGATTCGAGGCATCCTCCCTATACACAACTCAGCAGAGACACATTTTATTTGTTGAGAAAAGAGAAAAGCAGAATACTACCGACTCACTGCGTAAATCCAAGCAAACAGGCCTATTTTATTTTTGTAAATACCTATTCACCTAATTTAGTCTTGTATTCATATTCTTATTGAACATTATTGTCAATGTAAATGCCCTTTCGTAATTATTATCTCCATAATTACAAAGTAAGAAGCAATACTGTACTACCTCCTGAAAATCTTGAAAGTACTGCTTGCAATAAATTGATTATCATTATCGCTATTACCAGTAATACTAGAAGTAATAATAGTAAGACAGTTTTTAAAGTCCCTTTCGTCTGTTGAGATTCACGCTACCACTCATCATCAAGCTCTCAAATTTATTTACCATCCAGAAAAGTTTCCAAATAGATCATCTGCAGCTATGATTTAAAGATGGAATTCAGAAATCAATGCAAAAGATTGCATTGCTGAGCGCAGGCATAACAAGGATATACCCTATACGGATTCATTACAGAGCTTTTCATCGTTTGTGATAGTGATTGATTTTGTCAATTGCTTGCGAATAGAGTTCTGCCTCTAGAATAAACTCAGAAGAGACGGCACCATAATAATGTCGGTGAAGAGGTTGTAATATTCACTGTCAGCTGATAGTTTCCGGTTTCTCCAGGTGAACATATGCGATTTTCATAAATCCTAAACATTCCAGTATGTGAATCATAGAATTGTTACTCCACCGATTATAAAGTCTCTTGTAGATAGTTTTCATTCAGTTCACTATCCTGTTCGCTAGTACGCTTAACGTCATGAGTGATTAATGTTGGTAGGTAATAGGAGAATACTGAAGAGCTCCTACATAAAGTATGTTATGAAATGTTACTGTAAATTTGACCAACTGTGTCTTGTCAAAGATAGTGGCGTATTCATTCAGGCTGACTGGTCATATTATGCACCAGCTACTGTGAACTCATTTTCCAGATGGCCATTGCTGAAATATGTTCGCAGTACCAGCAGAAAATTTAGTCAAACAGCCGTGCAAACGATTTCCAGTGAAGAATGAATTTCCTAATGATTGCATGAGTTACAGATAATACCAACCACTTCACCGATAATAATGACAACGATTGGCTGTGATATATTGCCTGCTTTTATCCTCACGCAGACTTATGTTATCTTCAGTCACTGAGTGAGCAGTACAGGCCATAGAACTGGTGCATCTTACAAGCCGCGAGAAACTGTTTCATTATCGCAAGACGGAGCACTCAAATTCTCATTGAAGTCTTGTATTACAAGTCTCAAAATATCAAATTCTTCAAAAATCTCTTATAAATACGACTTCATCTGATGTGCTCTGTCATAGAGGGAGTGATTCTCTGACGTCCATGGTAGTTCTGATATAGAATGTTGAATCCTGTAATACCGTTCTTGTGTCTAGATTATCGTTTTGCTCCCACAAAACACCTTACTCAGTTTGAGAGTATTCAATTGTGTTACTGGAATGATATTTTAAATAATCTCCATAATATTTCTCATTTTTTAGACTAAATCAAAATATATGCCAATTGGTGACACTGAAAATAGCAATGCTCAACAAATTCGAAGATCCGCCTGCCTGGTTAATCAACAAAACGAAATTCGAGGTACGGTGGATGTGACGAACAACTGTCGCCATTGTTGAACGATGTAAATATCCATTATCGTCAGTTGTCTTTTAAATTGTTCTAATGATGACAGTTCTGTGAGATATAAATTTCTGTCTTCTATCCTCTGAGTACTCGATTCAGTTTAGCTGTTAGCCGATCACTGCCACTTATTTCACCATACAGACCTGGCAAAATACGTAAATCTGGTATGGAGCATAGTGATAAGATCAAACTATGGGACACTGCTGATCGATTAGATACTCACCGAGGTCACATAGACACTTGATAACCGTCTCTTAGGTAGGCTGTTGCCAAATTCATACAACTCATGATACCTCCGTATTTCACCGCTGTGTGTACTCAGCGCACTGCAGATTGAAAAGTGAGTGAAACCGATTCTACTCAGGGAAGGTGCAAATGTTTTCTTGGCTAATTCCGATAAATAAAATATTATCTGAGGAAACGTGTGGAACTAAAGATCC
Source organism: Trichobilharzia szidati (assembly GCA_944472155.2). Lineage (NCBI taxonomy): Eukaryota > Metazoa > Platyhelminthes > Trematoda > Strigeidida > Schistosomatidae > Trichobilharzia > Trichobilharzia szidati. Next base: position 92,031,830 of record OX235276.1, read on the forward strand.
CAGTCTTTACTATTATCTCAGAAGTATCAGCATTATTATTCTGTGCAAAACTTTCACACAGGAAAATAACAGCTTAGAGTTTTTCTTAACAAAACTCATATACTTTCGTTTGAAGTTAAACAATGTGAAGAAAGGTGCATTGCGTAATTTCACACTATGGCCGCCTCACACATTCTTTTCAGAGTTTTGGCACGTAGACCTGTGCGCTGTCTAATTATTTATTGCCACGCAAACACATTCCTGTGTCTTCTTTTCTTATCTATTTCAAGAAAGTTCACGACAAACTATGTCAGAAAGACTACTTTTCTTTTAATCAACAATACAATTATGTTCGTAATATACTCACTTATTTTATAAATACTGCCATGCCATTGGCATTTACGCATTTATCACAACCTACATATACAATTTTGTAAGTTTAGACGCAGTTAATTGATTATCCTTTGTACTGCTTGGATCAGTATCCTTTATATTACAGTTCTGTTGTTTGAAATAATTCAAAGTTACCAAAAACCTTCCATATTCATGATAAACAGTTTAGTTAAGTGTTGTCAGAGTCTATTTTCTCTTTTCGGATAATGAACAGTTCTGAGATAATGTTGATAATCCGGCATCAGTTAAATTAGCTTTGTTTGCGACCCTCTATTGATAATCTGCGGAACGCGAATGTGATTCAACGAGTTGGTTGATGATGAAATGAGGTAGACTGTGTGGCGAGGGGAAGATGAGAGACTTTTGGATTGACTGAAGAGAGATATCATTCTACGGTCCTCTCAGTGGTGTGTGTTACATCCATCTCGATCTCCTCCGTCATTTTGGTTTAGTAGTAGGTTCTCGGCTGAACTAATCTCCAGATTTTTCTTTGTATACTGCACGAGTTGAGAATTTAGAAACTGATTTCGGAGTGATGAAGGAGTCTTTTGCCTTTCGATGCGTGCGTCGTTTTCACATTATCATCCATGCTGTCGCGCGAAGTCAAAACGATGCTGCGTAGCGAGATAGGTGGAGGAATTAACTTCTTCCAAATTTCTTCGATTGATTGTGGTTGGTGCTGGTAGTGGTTCGTTATCTTGACCACCTCTTTGTTATCTATATTTACTTGCATTCGTACCTTCGCTGCACTGTTAATTCTTCTTTAGTATTCGCCTGTAAGTCATCAAGTTTGTGCGAAATTCGACACAAATTATTCGTGAAATTGAAATACGCTACAGTCTTCTTGTTGTCCAAACGTTTTTCTGTCTTATCACTCCTCACAGTTTCGAAGTATAATCCAATCCATGTTATACATATATATATACATATTCCTCAGTATTTTTTTAATCCATTCACTTGTGAGATAGTGATGGTGGCATTAGAAGCAGTCGATGCACCAATTTACCTGCGCAAGTCTAAGCAGTCAACAAGTTGTGTGGCTAAAGCGTATATATTGCTCACACAAAAACAAGCAGAGTTGTTATTTCTGGTTAAATCTGACAAAGAAATAACCTCGAAGTCGTTTTACTTACGTGTCTGAATAACCTCCTAGACAAACATCCTTTGAACTTGAGGCGCTGCAGGTGAGAATATCAAAGCCAGAATCCGAAATATGCAGTAATTATAACACACGAAGAGATCAATGTTTTAAACATTCATGTCAAGTCAGTAATTTTGAATGTGTTTCAGAGACTTTGGTTGCGCGTGCAGAGCGTCATTTCCAATAGTCCACAGACTTGACTCAACTACTACCTTCACAGAATCGCGAAAACCAAATAACGGGAAAGCATGAAACAAGCAGAAATCCTGACAGTGAACTAACCCATAGCCGACGTTTCAATAAAAACTGCATTAGTAATAGGATGGACTGAAAACTCGCTGGAAAGACAGTTTGCTTTGTTATCTGTAGGTGAGAAAAGCGTCAATTAAACCGATTAGTTTACGAGTATCTTCAACTACAGAAACACTGGCTTTGACAGCGTGCTCTTTTACTCACTATTCAAAACCAACACCATCACAACACGATAAGAGTGCCACGCGAAGCAGGAAAGAAAGTGGAATGACAATTGAGTTGGCTAATATAAAACGTTACACAACATGGTGTGAAATGCTGTGGGATGAAACTCAGCATTATTCAGATCAATTTTTCGATATTTTCCGGTCGATTGGAAAAAAGGTTAAAAACAGTAATTATTATAACCCGTTGCACAAGAGGTGGCTCTCGTGACCCCAGTGGTCTAGTGGAAGACGCCTTGGTGTTTGGAACTATGGACACTGGGTTTTAGCATCGATGGAAACATTATCACTCACTGCGGAACGCAGACACATTTGGGCTATGACTCTGACATAGGACGCAATGCGCAACCTCGACTACACTGCTGGTCACCAACCACAAATTAGAATTCAACATTGTAAAACATTTTGAATTTTGAATGACAAGTGGAACAAGTGAAACCATTTAAATGTGGGAATAGTGGCAAAAATATCAATTGTAGTAGCGAGGAAACGACACACAGATTACCTTAATAAGCAGAAGGAATAAATAAACATCAATCTCTCTATGACCAAGGCAGAAGTGTGGACTGCACAAATTTCCTTTGTACATAGAGGTGTGACTTAAATTCATAAGTAACCAAGGCCTCTGTTGTTGTTAGAAGTTTATAAGGAAGTCAACGCTGCAGGTTATCAGATTCGACAGAAAATCTCAAAATCATGCTCCAGCTTGGATGAGTGAAAGTGGTTGATCAAGACTTCTGGAATAGGGCTTCAAGCAGCCTCCCTTTCTCTATGGTGAAACACTGATCCGATAGGTTTCGAATCCGTATGGAAAGCGTCCTGTGGCTTCGGCCAGTGTGTCTTACTCCACAGAAGCCGGTGAACTGATGGAATGAAATGGAGGCTGCTTGACAGGGAGCTTATGTTTTATAGAGATGGATAACAACTTGCGGCTGATGAACAAATTTTTTAATTTGTTGCAAAGAACGTTTTACTGAACAATTTTGAGGGACGGCATTTGAGCATTTGTGAAGCTTGATCAGCATTTAATTCCAAATTCATGATTAAGGGATTCTTTGGAATTCAGCGGATGAGTCGTGTTTCTGTCGCAAAAGTATGCGCAGACAGATAATCTGAAGATAAATTATATTCAGAAGTGTGGATATCGGAATTTTGTATCCTTCAGTTGCAATGAGATTGGAAAATAAGGTGAACGCGAATGTGAATCAACGAGTTGGTTGATGATGAAATGAGGGAGACTCTGCGGTGAGGAGGAAATGAGAGACTTTCAGATTGACTGGAGAGAGATATCATTCTACGGTCCTCTCAGTGATGTGTGTTACATCTATCTCGATCTTCTTCGAAATATTGGTTCAGTTGACGGTTCTCTTTTGAACTATTCTCCAGATTTTCCTTTGTACACCGGACGAGTTCAGACGATTTGGAAACTGATTTCGGAGTGATGAGCGAGTCTATTGACTTTCGAATAGTGCCTAATTTTTATATTATCATCCATGCTGTCACGCAAAGTCGAAACGATGCTGCATAGCGAGATAGGTGGAGGAATAAACTTCTTCCAAATTTCTACGATTGATAGTGGTTGGTGATTATTGTCGTTCTTGTTGTCGTTGCTGTTGGTGTTGGTGGTGTTAATGGTTCGTTATCTTAATCACCTCTGTGTTATCTATATTTGCTTGAATTCGTACCTTTGCTGCACTGCTTCTTTTTGTTTAGTATTACCCTGTAATTCATCAACTTTGTGCGAAAATTGACACAAATTATTCGTGAAATTCAGATATGCTACAGTCTTCTTGTTGTCCAAACGTTTTTCTATCTTATCACTCCTCACAGTTTCGAGTATAAACCAGTCCATGTTATACATATATATATGTCTATATATGTATGCATGAATAGAGAGAGGCGAACATAGTGTCGCAAAAATATGCGCAGACAGATAATCTGAAGATAAATTATATTCAGAAGTGTGAATATCGGAATTTTGTATCCTTCAGTTGCAATGAGATTGGAAAATAAGGTGAATGAATTGTTGTCAATACTATTAGATAAAATAATAACTAAAAACGGTAGAATGTGATTGGATAAAGTGAAATATGACAAAAGAAAATTGAACAACATGGAATGAGGGAGAATAATGTACCTCGATACAGTTTGTAGTAGAGTTTTCATTTGATTTTGATGTATTTGTGTTATCCGATCTGGATGATTTAGCATAGTATCATTCATTGCCTCAGAGCACACTTCACTTTGAAGTGAGCTTTAAAAATTCTCCACGAGCTTACTGGTCATCTCTCCTGCTGAACATGAACTTGATTAGTTATTTCTGTATATATTCTCACTTTCCACTTCAGTTGCATTGTTGCTGATTTTTCTTCAGCCTGAATTTTAACCTGAATTTCGTTTATGTCTTCCCGTTTTCATAGACTGATAAATCTTGTTTCCGTCAAAGTGTCAAATGATTGTTGATTCACTTGAATAGTATGCCTACAGAAATTCTCTCGATTTTCTCGTGTTTCCTCTGCCTAACATTTTAATAATATTCCAATCGAATTGGCATCCTTGGTTGTCTGTAAACAATAATATGAGGAAATGGATATCGTGTCTTTTGACGGCCAGTTTATTTACATCAGTGAGGAGATGAAGAGGGCGTCCAACTTGACCATTGTAATGTTTTCCACATTCGTTACAATTTATCTTGTATATGATGTCGGTTAGTCTTATTCCACTAACTTTCTTTTGGTTGACACACATCCAATTAAATTGATTTTGTTGGTTTATAGGCGATATATGACTGAAATCTATTCACCTGTTATTGATAACGCCAAAATATGTTTTTACAAAAGAATTCATTTCGACATTTTTAGAAGAGTGTCAATCAAGGTTAGACTAGTAATTCAGTGAATGACTGCTTAATAACTGACAGGAAAATGGAGATTCTTTCTAGTGTACAATTTTTTCAAATGGTCTTTTAGTATTCAGTTGATACCAGTTTTCGCCTGCCTCACTAGATCAGCATTTTCGCTCAGCTACAAGCCAGTTCATTCAAAAAGTCGTGATTTGACTCAGAAATCAATCGCATGGCTGCTAATGTGAATGGTAAGCGTTTGTGGGGCGTGCAGATCTACCGTGTGAAAAATCTAAAAAAAGATGACTTGTTATGAGTGACATTTGATCACGATTTGCGTCGTTTCTTTTGTCAGTCAGTTTACCTTTCGCTCTTCTAATCAGCAGATTTTACATAGTATACTGCTCAAAATGTGTGATCGCCTGCGTATACTACAGGCGCAATCGTTCAGTTTTCATTTGCAGTGAAGTGGGTTGGTTCTCAACGCGTTGATGTTGTTCTTCGAATGAATGAATTTCTGCTCTGATATTAGTGTCTTAGTATACGTCGTATCTACAGATTCATCTTAATCGCTCTCTGTTCTCAACACCTATCTCTGCTAATATTTCCAGAGCCTTTTTGACAGTGACTTTCTGAATGCCACCCTGATTGATTGTCTAAGCGATAGCATTGAGGGTGAAGCAGGCTGGAGGACAGACGGATAAGTCACCCCGTCACTATCGACTGGTTAACTGTTCAGCAGGTTTTCACAAAGACAACAATAAACAGAGAATATTCAATCAAAGACAAGTTCATTACACGATGAAGCTGTGATAAAGCCGACTGTGAACAGATGAGAGAATTTCTTGCGTCAGTGTCGTCGCTAAGAATGTATCACCCACTCATGTTGAAAGAACACTAGGGATGAGTGATGAGAGTTGTCAAGATTGCCATCACATCGGTTTTTCTAGAAATTCGATCAATCCTGATTCGTACTTAGCTATGTGAAACTGCATCAGAATAAAAGTGTGGAGTTAAGAACGTATTAAGTGTCATATCTTGATAAGAATACTCTTTAGACGGAATTCATATCGGAAGTAAAATATACCGACAGAGAGGCACGTTTCTCAGGAGCCTCTAGTAAGCGGTATCAAAATGGGATATAAAATGGCAGTCTTCTTCGATTCCACATTCGACAGTCAGCCAAATTGTGCATTCAGGTGAACCCTTTGCAGAAGAAATGACTGAACCACTGAGTTACTAAACAGAAGCATCGTGGATCGATTCCACATACTGCTGACAATAGTCGTAAATAAATTCTAAGAGCCTGAGTTGTGGGAAAAATTATGCCACTTATTTTGAGTCATCTGCGAGAAGACCTCTGATCCATCCACCTATCCTCATTCACCTGCGTTACTCCTTTCAGCGCTCAGACGACTTATGTGTGTTACACACCTATGACGAAAATCCAAATAGTTTCAACAATAATAGAAAACCTAGGTGGAAACACATTGACGGAAACAACACCTTAGTTTTCAACTCGAGTTTAACACTCATTGCCTGCCTGCAGCTATGATAGCTACACCGTCAGTGAAAAGCTCTGAACAACAATGCGGTAATCATGTGAAAACACCCGAGATGAGTCACACCAACCTGACTCAAATTTGATTCTCACTTACTGCAGTGTAACAGTGACCTTCAATTTAGATCGACGCAATAACACTCTGACATGTCCATAGTCTTTGCTGTTTCACTACTTTCTTCGTCCTATGTATACGTTCAATTATCTTCTATTCATGTTATTCTTAATATTTGTTTCCTTCCTCTTTTTTAAAAAGTCACTTTCATTCCTTAGTAATTACAACTAGTATTGCAGGTGTTATTCTTATTGTTCTCGTCACTAACATTACTACTATTATCATTCTTGTCAGCTAAATCTGCCTAGTTCATGCATCGGCCCTACACCAGGACGAAGAAGGATGGTTTGGTGTGTGGTGAGAAATCCGATCCCGGAAAAGCAACGCAGTCGCCATGAAAACTTGAAAGTAGAGCAGAAATATGAAAAATGTGCATATTCTCCTTTGGAATCAGAAGGTAGAAGTGATGCAGGTTGGTGAAAGCCTCCAAGAAGCCAAGGAGCAGATTTTTCTTCTCTCTATGAAGGCAAAATCAAAGCTGGGATAAGAGTGTTCCCATGATGATCAGAAATATCACCAACAGCAGGTTCACAACTACCTGCCAGTAGCCACAAATCCTCCAAAAAGCACAATTCTTCAATTCAGTCAAGTTTCAAAAGGACTTCAGGTGGAGCAGCTCGACCGGGTGGAATTCTTACAGAATCACTGAAAACGGATCCACAGCACTCAGCAGATATCCCTGGCCTCACTTTTGCTGGAAGTTTGGATATAAGGAAAGCTACCTACCTACTATTTGGACGAGAAGCTAGATAACTTGTCAAACTACTACAGATTGGCGACTCAAGCTTACTTTGCAAAGACTTGCGTTCCATTCCAAGCACAGTAACAAGTCGTGTCATCTTGAAGAGAATAAGACATAGACTAGATGCAGAACTCCGCCAAACGGAAAGAAGTTTGATTCAGAAAAGGTGAATTATGTGCTGATCAGACAGCAACTCTGAGCATCGTAATCGAACAGAGCAAGGGATGGCAATAAAAGCTCTGCCTCAATTTCATGCATTTTGAAAAGGCGCTCAATATTATTGACCACGAAGTAACTTGGAGACAGCATCGCTACTGAAGAGTAGCTGAAACCTTCAACAACCTAGTTCAACAGCTGGCCACGTGTTATATTATCCACATCGAGGCGTTTGAAGTAGGAAGAGCAGTACGACAAGGTTGATGCCTATTATCGCCGACGATAATCCTTAGTTTGCTGAACTGGATTATGCTGGAAATTGTGAGGAGTGAGAAAATAGGAGTACGTTGGGACAACGAGGAGACAGTAGCATGTTTGGATTTCATGGATGAATATTGTTAAATTTTGTACAAACTGGAAGAACTACAGGTGAAGACCAAGCAAGGAGAAGCAGTTCAGCGAAGATACCAATTCACATGAAGATGGATAAGTAGGAGCTAATCAAGATACCGAACCACTACTACCACCACGAACCCCACCACCGCCAACAACAACGATAACAACTAGCACCAAGCACCAGCTACTATCAATCGAAAAAATTTGGAACAGGTTACATCCTTCAGCTATCTGGCTACGCAGCATCGTTTCAACTACACGCGACAGCATGGACGATAATGTCAATATCAGGCAGTATTGGAAAGCCAACAGAATCCTTCATCACTCCGAAATCAGTTCGGAAATCGTCTGAATTCAGCCACTGTGGAGAACAACCCAACCGAGAACCTACTACTAAACAAATACGTCGAAGAAGATCAAGATGGGTGGAACACACGTCACTGAGGGGACCTGAGAATGACATCGCTCTTCAGGCCATCCCAAAAGTCTTTCATCTCCTCCTCGCCACACAATCTCCTCTATTTCATCATCGAACCTACAACCAATTCGTTGATTTCCATTCGCGTTCCACAGAATATCAATAGAAGATCGCAAACAAAGCTTATTTGACTTATACCAGATTATTTTCATTATCTGAGAACATTTCAGTACCCAAAGGGATAAACTAGACTCAGACAACATTTAACTAAACTGGTCATTATGAATATGAAAGGTATTGATAACTGTGAATAATATCAAACAGCAAAGCTACAATATAACAGATATTGATCCAAGCAGTATAAAGGATACTGAATAAATCTCGTCTAGGCATTAATAACTATATGTGTAGGCTGAGGTGATAAATGCGTGAATGGAATTTCCGACGAGATGGAAGTATTCATAAAAGAAGTGATGAGTATATTTTGAACAGAATTGTATTGTTCATTAAAAGAAAAGTAATCTTTCTGACCTAGTTTATCCTAAACTTTCTTGAAAAAGATAAGAAAAGAAGACACAGGAATGTGTTTGTGTGGCACTAATTAATTAGGCAGCGCACAGGTCTACGTGGCAAAACTCTGAAAGGAATGTGTGATCCGGCCAAAACGCGAAAATACTCAATGCACCTTGTTTCATATATTTTCACTTCAAAGGAAAGTATATGAGATTATTTAAGACAAACTGTGATCTTTTATTTTCCAATGTGAATGTTTTGCTCGGAATTATAATGCCGATACTTCTGAGATAATAATAAACACCGGGATTTTTAGTTCTCCATGCTTTCTTAGATAATGCGTTATCCACATTAATCAGAGGGAATTTTGCGCCCCACTTACTAAATACGTCACCGCTTAATGACCTTATCAGTACTCTACTTGGCTTGTAAGTACTGACTAACGAAATCAAAGTAAAAGGACTTGGGACTGGAAGTGTGCCTTAAAGAGAGTTGTATTTTACACAAATGAAATATCAATTTTTATAAATAAAGATGTTATAAAACTTATCTAATGCCTCGACTGGTGGTAAACTTGAACAGTGTGCTGAATGATAGCACGACAAGAGAGCGAACCGCGTGTTAACAGTCACGTCGGAAAGCAAAAGATTGTGTGGCGCCAAAAGTGGGTGAACGCGTTAAAAGAAAAATTTAATGGTTCAAGGTGCACTACAGGTTATCCCCCCTTAGAAGTTTCGTGGGATACTAGAAAGCTTCGGTACATGAAAGTAGTGAGCTGAGAGTAGGGTGTTGTACAGTAACATTTAATGAATAAGGAAGATTAAAAATAGTAAAAAGTATTAGTGAAAGGAACGAATAAGGTTAAGGCGACTGAGAGGCATTGTGTACGTGGTTAGTGGAGTAAGGCTAAATATAAGAAGAGATGACACTGGTGCCTTGGTGTGATTGCAGGGTTCTAAGGTGTGCTTTATTTGTACCAGTTTTTGTATATTTCTTATTTTGCTTTTATTCATTTCCTTTTTTCTAGGATATTTTTATATTTTATTTTCATTTATTTCTTTCATTTCGTACTGCTACGGGTTTGCGAGTGTGGAGGGCTCATGGTATACCTCCGTTGGCCAGGCTGCCATAGCCGAAAAGTGACTCATTATCTCTTAGTTTCGTCTTAGACCAGTGCTCCACTCCTCCGTTTTAACAGCAACTAGCAATCGAAGCTAATGACGACAAATATATCAACGTATTAGATGGAACAATGTAAAAGAAAAAGAAAAGAAGAATGAGAGATGGTTAAGATTTCAAAATCAGCATGAGGGTATTACAAAAGCATGGGCCAAATAAATGCAAAGAAAACTGGTGTAACATGGAAGTAATACCTCAGATTGAAATAAAACAAAGGAAATTGTTAACATTACGGAAATTTATGACAGTTACACAGAAAATTGTGTGAATAACCAATAGCGATGAGTAGTTACAATTAGTATAAAAATGTTGCGAGCGGAATAACTAAAGTGGTGAAGAATGATCACAATTACGGCTCACAAAATAAATAATTTTCAGCGGGACATAAGCCCGAGTGAACATAGTGAAGTCTGTGAAAATAGATTGAGCGAGTTAAATGAAGTGACACCATTGTGCGTAAAATATGCAATAGTCTATTTAACTGTACAGTACAAGATTTTTGTTGTTTTTTATGCGAATGCTTTTGATGTTTTCGTTGAATGATTTTAGTCAGCTTATTTTTCAATCATTGTTTGTTTTACTATTATTTTTACATTTAGCAGAAGACATTTCGAAATGGTCGCGCAATGTCGTGAATTGACAAAAGTTAGAATTCAAGAACCATTGGATCAGGTCCCAGTGGCTCAATGGTCTACGAGCTCGCCTTGTAACCAGAAGGTCCTAGGTTCGAACCCCGGTGGGTGCTTACTGATGATGAGTCCCAAACTAGGACGAAACAGCTGTCCAGTACTCCCAGGTTTTCCAGTGGTTCTCTAACTGATGTCAGCTCATGATGAAATCCTCCAACATTTAGTAGAGAAAAATACTATAATCTTCGTAATTCCACAGTTGGTGTGGACAACGAGACGACATTAAAGCCAACAGGTCTAGAGGGCAGTTCGAGGTGAAATACAAAAAATATTAGTATAAGAAGACTGCTGTTGATACTCTGTAACGATGGGAAAACATCAAAAGGATTAGTACTTGAAAAAAGACTATCAACAGAAACGAAACCAAATAAAGTTAATATAGCGAAAAAAATGACAAACAAAATTGTTGAAAGGAATAAGAACTATTTAGTAGTGCTGCATATGGAGTCGTTTAGTGAAGAAATTCGGTGCACCTCTTGGGCCAGTGCAAATGCCGACTTGCGCGTGTGGAAAGGGGGTTTACTGGCGGCAGTAGAAGAATAATCATTCACCACCGGAGGTGCGATAGTGGAATCTGGGCTGAGAATAGGTTCAATGGAGATGTTAGGATGAGCTAACGTGGAGGACAAGGATTCTTCAGTGTATGCCACCTTGAGTCTGTCGATTCTTATCGTGTCCTGGCGGTAAAACCACTCAATAACGAAAAAATTTCTCTTTCCGACTAAGGACCTTGAAAGGTCCGTCATATGGAGGTTTTAGGGGCTTACGCACAGCGTCATGACGCACGAAAACATGTGTACAATCATCGAGTAGAGTATCTACGTGTACTTTCTTGTTTCGAGTGCTTGTGGAAATGGGTCGATTTCGCTGAATAAAGCGTTTAAGACTCTGAGCATAACAGTTGACATGCGTGATGTTTGGCACAAAAGCTTCAGGAGCGATAAGCTCAACCGGTAAACGGAGAGTAGTACAATACACCAACTCGACTGAAGTGCACTGAAGATCCAACTTGAGTGTAAAACGGATGCTAAGTAGGACCAGAGGCAGAGACTCTGTCCACCTGCTGTTATCTACTGCAATCAACAAGGCTTTCAGTTGACGGTTGAAACTCTCTACTAGTACATTTGCCAATGGGTGATACGCAGTTGTCCTGATGCGTTTGCATCCCTATAGCTCTAACAGCTTCTTGAAGCTTGTTTATTCGAATTGTTGCCCACGGTCGGTTGTTACTGTAGAGGGGCATCTGAAATGAGCGACCCATCCTTTTATGAACACACGGCAGATAGTTTCAGCCGTTACGTCTCGGATAGGAATGGCTTCCGGCCAACGTGTAAAGCGATCCACACACGTAAGCAAATACGAGTAGCCATTTGGAGGAGATAGGGGACCCACGATATCCAGATGTACATGGTTAAACCGAGCATCTGGTGTTGTAAAAGTCCCCAAAGGCGTGATATTATGCTTGGTTACTTTAGAGCGTTGGCATTTCACCCAGTCACGTGCCCAGTTACGCGCATTACGGTTTATACAAGGCCACACGAATCTAGCCGATATCAACTTTTCAGTTGTGCGTATCCCTGAGTGAGAGAGGTTGTGAAGGCAGTCAAACACGTTGCGACGTAAAGACCTGAAAACAATCGGTCGAGGAGTGCCCGCTGACATATCACACAGTGTAGTCGCTTCACTGTTCATCAGGGAGACACGTTCTATCCTCAGGAAGGTTCCTGGTGACAGTTTTTCTAAGTTTAAATCCGTCGGCTGGAGTTCAGCCATTTTATTACGATCGATGGTTGGTAGCTCCGACATAGTGCATACTCGAGACAAAGCGTCTGCTACAGGATTATCAGCTCCAGAAACGTGCTGAATATTGGAAGTGAACTGTGAAATGCAGTCCAAGTGACGAAATTCACGTGGTGAATACCTGTCTGTGGTGGTGAGAAGGGCATACGTTAAGGGTTTATGGTCCATAAAAACTGTGAATTGCTGACCTTCGACGAAATGGCGAAGATGTTTGATAGCGGCATAGATGTCAAAGAGTTCTCTGCCAAAAGTGCTATACTTTACTTCAGCTGTGGACAACTTCCGAGAGAAAAACACGACTGGTATCCATGAGGTACGTACCTGCTCCTGTAGTACAGCTCCAGTGGCTGTGTTAAATGCGTCAAGAGAGATGCTAAGTGGAAGTTGTACGTCTAGGTGGACTAGCATGTAGGCGTCTGCAATCGCCGTCTTAATTTTCTGGAACGCTTTCAGAGCCTCTGGTTTCATGCTGAATATCTTGCACTTACCTTTAAGTAGGTCTCGGAGTGCATTTAAAATATGCGCGCATCGAGGAACAAACCGCTAGTAATAACTTACCATACCTAGAAATGTGAGCAAAGATTTCATGATCGTAGGCCTGCACCTTCTTAGGTAACAGGTGAATACCATGTTCGTTAATGACATGTCCTAGAAAAGTCAACGAATGGACATCAATCTGGCATTTAGCCATGTTGAGTGTCATACAGCATGTTGTTAGTCGCTCAAAAACTATCTGCAAATGCAAACGGTGAGTCGTTTTGCCTGGGCTAGCCAGGAGAATATCGTCTAGGTAGGCATAAGCGCAATACAATCCGCGCAAAACTTCCTGAGTGAAACTTTGGGATGTCTGCGCAGCATTGCGGAGACCAAATGGCATTCGAAGGAATTCGAAAAGGCCAAAATGAGTGATCACTGCTGTTCTAGGAATATCCTCGGGATGAAATGGGATTTGATGGTAGGGTCTCGTCATGTCAAGTTTGCTGCATACTGCTGCACCTTTGGGGGAAGACGTCAGATCATGGATGTGTGGGACAGGCTAACGATCTTGCACAGTCTGAGCGTTGAGCCTGCTGTAATCCCCACAAGGCTTTCAGTTTTTCCTGTTATTCCTGGTCACCACATGTAGAGGTGAAGACCACGGAATGCTAGATGGACAACTGACGTGGCATTGCGAAAACAGGTGGGTCGGTCTTCATAATGTGGTGAAGGACAGTGGCAGTCACGCATGGAAGACCGGAAACCTTTTGAAAAAGTTGGCGAAGGACTGGAGGACGTCAGCGTAAGGACCATTAGTGGTAATTGTTGAGTACACTGGACTTAAAGAGGGTTCGTGCATTACAACACTGCAGACCGAGAGGTTTGTGGATGCATGGATCGACTTGTGTTTGCCAGCATCTTCTAGTAACTGATAATGCTGCAAAAGATCCATACCAATGATACCGGTGGTCACATCTGCCACGATGAAAACCCAACGAAATGATCGACGTAAGCCAATGTTAAGGTCCAGGAACCCTCTACCATACGTTTTGATAGGCGAACCATTTGCGACGCGGAGCTGTGAGGATATTGGTAGTAGGTGCTCTTCAGCTGTTGGTGGAAACACGTTAGCCTCCACCCCGGTGTCGACCAGGAAGCGTGTCACAGTGTTAAGGTCATTAACACAGAAGAGGAGACATGAAGGTGGTGCGCCAGTGACGTTAGTCGCCAATACGTGCTGACCTGCTAGTTTCCCGACTGCTGGACATCGAATGTGCAAGAATGAGTGCACTTTTTAGACTTTGCACCATAACGTCGGTGGTACCAGGGCACTCCAGCCTGAGAATTTCAAGACTTCAAACGCTTACTGCTAGTACGTGAAAAGGATCTATTACGAGGCGAGTTTGTGTGTCTGGTTATATGGACAGCAGCGTCGAAACTTGATGAACCCAACCGCAGAGGAATCCTTGGTATGAGCAGGAACATCGGTTACCGCAGCCGAAATGCATGCTGCCTCATATAACAAACCGAAATCAGTTATGTACATTCTGATGATTTTTAATACATTGGTTATAGAGATTAAGGAAACGACGAGTGGATTCAAACTGTCGAGGTTCATCTAATGTTGTCTAACAGCAGTGAAAAATCTGCATATGGTACTCAGAATATCAGTATGAAAGGTTACTCGCACAAAACAACACAGTCTAATAATGAAAGCTCTGAGTGGCAATTTAAAAAATGCTGCATTTTCTGAAGTGAAATAATTAACACTTCGTAGATTTCACCCTCACATTTGAACTGCAATTCCATAAAAGTCACGATTTGTGCCATAGAACCTTAGACAAATATCTTATTGGAAACATTTATTTCCCGATACGAATTTAAAACAAGCAATAAAGGTTAATAAAGCAGGATTTAATGAATTCATCAAATTTCGGTGGAACTCGTCAGCTGAATACTCTACATACACGGATATATATACTTTTGAAATTACATTGGGAGATATAGGACTGATAAGTGAACAAACTACATTGAATTAGTCATGCAGAAAGACAGGTGCGAATGATTTTCCAGGTCATGTTCAAATAAATAAGGGGAGAGAGAGTATGAGAGAAAGGCCATTGTCTACTCACATGATGGAGCATTTGCCAAAATGGTTGAAAACAATTGAGTGCAAAGTTTCAAAACTCTCAATAACAAAGCATCTTGTGCATAACGGAATTGATATCTACGCGGTCAAGTCATTCACTATTGTCAGCAGACAAAATAACAAGAAGATGCTTGCAATTGCGGAGGCTTGTGTAATTCGACTTTTTACAAACCAGGTCTCTGTGTACAAAAGGAGATGGTCGTGACTCTGAATCTACCATGGTAATACGTTTTACTTATTATTCTACCTCTTATTATTATTATTATTATTCTTGATTCATTTAAAACTATCCTTTATCAGTAGGATTATCTTAACTCACTTCAACACTATTATTATTGTTATAACTATTACTATTGGCATCACTCTGTGTGCAATTCTTGTTATATTCTCTAATGTCTAATTGCTTATCTAAGTGATGTAATTGAAGCGTAATGCAATTTATCTTAATTTTGATCTCTCATACTCTCTCTCCCTCTTATTTATTTGAACATGACCTGGAAAATCATTCGCACCTGTCTTTCTGCATGACTAATTCAATGTAGTTTGTTTACTTATCAGTTTTATATCTCCCAATGTAATTTCAAAAGTATATATATCCGTGTATGTAGAGTATTCAGCTGACGGGTTCTACCGAAATTTGATGAATTCATTAAATCCTGCTTTATTAACCTTTATTGCTTGTTTAAATATCTTATTTCAAAACGGATCTTCAGTCAGCTCGCTTTCAAAGACGATGACGATAGTATGAGAATGATTTACTAAAAAGAATAGGAGCCGTCCTAAGCAGATGATATCGTGCAGCAAAACTAGTCTCTAGACTCTGAAATTCATGCTGGTTGAGACAATAAACCTCTGGCACGCACCCGTCTGATGTTACTTCCAAGTGCGTATATTGATTCACATGTAGCTACAGTGGCAGTGACTTTAAGACAGTATACAGTTTGGCCTTAGTCACAATTTTCCACCTTGTACCAAAAGGAATGAGTAGTGCAGACTTGTCAATAGCTAAACACTTGATGGACCAATGACGGCAAGTTAAACATTAGAAGCATACAAAATAATCAGCAGACAAATCATTCGAAGTCTTTCCCAGTTCGCTGAGACAATTGCAATGGAAATGGCTCAAATGTGACCTATGCAATCGAAAAGAAATCTATAGTGAGAATTGTATTGCCCCAAAAAATCCCTCCTCAGTGACTAATTGTCATCTGATTCAAAGGTTTCCCACCGGACTTATATACGACCAAATTTATGGGGTTATGGTCTGAAAGCGATGAAGTGATCTCTAGTCCCCACTATATAACTGATGAAATTTCTGTGAGACACGCGCTATCACTGTGTATCCAAATGCAGGAAAAGACGATCATTCTTCAATATTTCTGCGGTTGTATTAAACAATAATAACATCAAAACTAAAATTTATGTCAACAGTACTGTGAGGCAGCTACGAGGAAATGCGAGTTTCTAATTGCAAAACCAGAACTGTAAGGCAACCTTAGTTAACTAAAGTTCAACTGTAAAAGGCAACTTAGAATCGAGGAGAATATTTCTAACTCGGTGGGATCAATGGCTCTGTACACATCAATCACCCACCTAGGCTCCTCTCAGACAGCCACGGGTCAGAATGACCTTTGTTCACTGTAACAAACTCACACCGATAAACAACACATTGTCTACGTACACACAATCACAAAGGGAAGCATTACAATTCGAGAGGAAACATGGAAAAATGTAAATAGTTGAACGTTTGAATGTCACATGTTGATTTCGTCCTTTGTTAATGATAAACAGTCTAAAGGAAATGCGTGAGACAGTTACCAAGTTAGTTGGGACGTCTAAATAAGTAGAGGGAGGGATTAAGCACATCATTTTCCTATTTCAGTTACATTATCATCATTTCATTTGTCATCTTGGATACCAAATTTTGATTTTTCTACCTTGCGACTTCTAATCACCGTATTTCATCATCACTTAATACCCACTTATCTCTAAATTACTGCCATGTTAACGACAAATTTTCTCATTTCTACAAGATAATTCTCTGGATAACACTCGAGAAGGTGACGTTGGTTTGCCGAGTCGTTCTACCAATGTAATTGTCTCCAAATGAAAAGTGGAATTTATAAATGCACATTGAAATGGCTGGACTCGGTAGATTGTCCTTCACCTGTATTGAAATTATACCAGGGGTGACGAATTGTAAACACAGTGTTGCTGCGAAGAATGTTTGGGCTGTTATTTTTCGCAGTTTTGATGATAGTAATTCAGTTATTGCGGCTCCTTAAAACGGTAAAGTCAGATACTTGAGATGCACATTGAAGTGAGCATTGAAGATATTGACAAAATGAGCATTCCACGTTTCCCAGTCAGATTACCTATTTGGAAGTAGACAATCCCATAGAAATCGTTGATCTTAGCTGATAATCCCTTCCATCATTAATTTAAAACTAAATTACTTTGTGTAATTGAAATAATCATCGTCCTGTGACTTATAACCTTTACACGCTCAATATTTTGTTGTTTTTTCGTTTGAAAAACTTCGCTAATAAAAAATATGCACACAATAACTCTTTAATGTGTACCGACTATTTGCTTTGATATCAATGGTTTTATGTGTTTGTGTGTACAGCATTCAAAAATAACTTAGAAAATTCGACTATTGTAACAAAGGTGATTTTATATGAAATGTGATAGCATTAAACCACTATGAACGTACTATGATCACTCTATATATAAAATTGCGTTAATAATTTTTATCAAAAATTCATATTAATATAAGCGTGAGAAAATAAGTGAATATTTCCAAAGGCTCACATTCGAAGACAGAAGTTACTTCAAGTAAGTGCGAATTACAAATATATCCATCGTGTTATTTATACCAAAATTCCAATTATTATGGCGAATATACTTAACGTACAAAATTTGATACACACATTCGTGACAATTATTCTCGTTAAGCAGGTAAAATAATAGTCAGGTTTAAAGTAGCCTTTCTGAACTCCTCACTGGATGGTGTTTCTCATAGAGAGTAAATCATCCATTTCCGCAGAAACTTAATTATCGTTATTATAACTTCTGCTTCCGCGTGGAACAAAGGGCTTCAGCAGCATATCTCCATTATGGATAAAATTTTATTTTGATAAATCGCACAGTTTTGTACAGTAATATTTACTGTCATTAGTAAGTATAACTGTACAACACCGTGTGATTTATCAAAATGAAATCTTATCCATATTGGAGTCATACTATACTGCCGTGCTCACGTTTGATACTTCTATCAGCAGATCTCCATTTCATTCCTCTCATGTCCTTCACATCACAGAATCGCCTTCGATGTCAACCTCGAATTCATGTCCAACTCACTGGTTCCTATTCAGGTTCGATTCAAGCAATAGACGGTAGTTTGACACCTCAATCATGACTTGAGTGTATTCAAAGCGGATATAAGGTTGTATTCACGTCACTTGCTTGATTGAGGTATATCCCTACATAAGAAAAACAGATATCTTCCTGTTGAAACTGATAAAGAATTGTGAATCTAGTGTCTATTACAATTATTAAGTATTAATATTCAAAATACTGTAGCTTTTGTATTTGTGAAAATCCACAACTAGGTTCGTATAAGATTTCTGGTCTAATTTCAGAGAATAAAATCATGTCAATTTCTGAAGAATATTTAACGCTGTTTGAAACGTCTAAGAATAAGCTACTACAACGAGATATCCCTTTCAGATATTATATTTGGGTAAGCATATCTTCTATGATTTGTTAAAGAAATTATTTCGTTTTTCTAGATTTTGATAGATGCCGTGTTTATGATACTGACGACTACGGCTGTACTCGTCTTGTTTACCGAATCGTAGGATTGAATTATTGTTGTAAATACTTAATATTATGTTGATTTGCAGGCAAATAATTTCTAGTTTCTTTAGGCATCATTTCTATGTGACGTTTGTTATTGCGTAAGTTCTCTGCTCATTATTATATATTTATTCATTATTTAATTAACTCCCAATACAAATCACCAAACAGAATTCACATATAATACATAGAATTGTAATGTTAATAGTTAAAACATTTCAGAGAAATTTCAAACAGTATTATAATGTTTGTTGAACTTCATAGAAAAGAAAGCCTCTGATAAAAGATTGAACTTATTATGCATAAGAGGAATACGATTTCAAAACTTCTTGTCCTAGATCTCAGTATTTCCCAGTTTCTTATATCAAGTGTTAACTTTAGGAAATATAATCGATGATCCGCTACTTATTTGAAATACACGATTGTTTTTCAAGGGTTAGCTTTCAGGGATTGCATCTGCTAAACGTCTCACCACGGATCAACATGAGTTAGAGAATCACTGCCAGTCGAGGAGGATTAGATAGTTGGTTCATGCTGGTTCGGGGATCGTCATCGGTACACATTTACTAGGGTTCAAACCAAGGGACTTGCGAGTACGAGGCAGACTCGCAAGCTATTGAGCTACTGTGAACCGACTCAATTTCCACCTCAAGAATTCTAACTCCTGCTGATCCATAAATTCACCAGACAGTGCCATGGGCAACTATTTGTTCTCAATGTTTATCGGGAGGACCTCACTAGTCACGACGTCTCACTAGGAATTCAGACAACTTGGTCGTGCAATCAGTCAGTAGGCAGCAAAAGATGACTAGATTTGCAACAGTTATGGTTGTTGGCAACTGGTTTGATCAACATCAGTACTGAATTATTATTAGATATTGCCTAACTAAGTAGGTTATTTAGTCTAAATAGTTTATAGGAGACTTAAGATTACAAAATTGATAGTCGTGAATACCATCCTAATTTTTATCATTTTTAGAATCTTAGTGTTCAGTGAAAGCATTCTTCATCTAATGACCTTTTTTGTACAGGACTCCCATTAACATTCCATAGACCATCTGCACAGACAATAGCCAAGTGTGTCACTTGTATTGTTTGCTGCATAAGATAGACTATTGCTGCTGGTAAAGTATGCCGGAGTGTAAAACTAATTTCCTTAGACTACGTTCACCAATATTGCGATGAGTGGTCTAAGTTCCATGTACCATTTTAATCAGAAGACAATTTTTATGTTCAGTAATCTACTAAATGCGTTCACTTTTCTTTCTAATCGGTTTTCTATATGTAGAGATTACTACTGTGAATTCGAGAGATATTATGTATGCGACCATTTAAAAGACACTAATGGCCTTTGACAAACTTCTCGACGTCTTCATTCTTGCGACTTTGCAGTCTTTACGGTATCACTACTGGTATGCTACATTATACCAGGCCTCGTTAAACGTAATATGCCGAATCGCTGTCTTATTCAGTACACAACCTGACTAATAAGAACTGGCAACAAAACACAAATACAAAAGATTCCGTTATTCGCACATGTCTTATGATGACCGACGTATTCAAATAAAGCACCAACACTATTTTCTGCAGGATATGACGGTACCATCTTTGTTTATTTCGTTGAATTCTCATCCGTCGCTTACAGAAACTATTAACTTTGTGTACAGAATATTTTTTAATATACTTTCAAATAATACATGATGTCAGTAAACAAGAGGACATAAACTTAGTAAACAGTGGGCACAAAATTACACCTTTATAGTTTATACCTGGAGAGTTCAATTTGAAACAAAATCTATTAACATTAAGAAGCGAAACGTCAGTAAAAACTATATTGTTCTTTTTTCCATTCATTGTGAACTACAAAGACTTTTATTATAATGAAAAATAAGTCTTTGTTTACAGTGATAAAAGAGTTACACACTAAATATAAGGGATGAGAAAGAAAACTAATAACTAATAAATCGTCGTGAGTTGAACTCATTAAACAGAAGGAAGAGTCAAACAAAGTTACACTTTATCAAAACGCAGAATAGCTGGGGCCGAATGATTTGCCATCAAATGAAATATAGAATAAAAGAGATCAAGTTACCAGAGCTAGAAAAGACTGACAACTGCTTCTTTGTGGAAACCTTGATCACTTATTAGGCATTTGATCGTGACTGTTTCAGTTAAAGTCAAGAGGACTGAACTATTTTTTTCCGTTGACAGTTTTACTATCGTCAGCGTCTGCACCTTTGAAACTCAGGAGTTTCGGTGCACGTTCAGAAAATTAAAGGTGCCATTTTTTCTGCCATATGAATGTTTTACCACCATCGATACATTTTAAATTTCTATACATATTTAGAGTTAGTTAGCGAGAAAGATTTGGGAACATATCTGAGTTGTTCGGTTGAACCATAAATTGCCAAGTTTCTAGTGTTATCAGCAAAAAAGAGAGTGGAAATGTTGAATGAGTGTGGTCGGATGCTCCCGTATTAAATTAAACTCAAAATACCAAAAGCATTCTCAATTATTTGGATGTTGGTTAGTCTAATTTACTGGTGTCTGCAAATTCATTTCAGATTTGTCGGTGTCATTCTACCACTTCCAATAATAACTATGACAAACTTCTTGTCAAACGTCTTCTGTGTTCATTTGCTGCTCGGAAGTACAGTAAGTTTCAATTTAATTGTGTAACTGTGTAGTTAAGTCGACTTCGCGCTTATTTTTACGAAAAAAAGGAAATGCTTAGCTATACCGTGTTGTGGAAATTTATCCGTATACAGTGTTCGACAGTCGACCTTACAGCAAGTACATTTGAACCTATTTGAAACTGGTTATCTGGATATACTTGCATTCTCCAGTGAGTGATGGTGTTCCTAAATGGCTAGTGTCGATTACCCATGATTTTAAACGTCAAAGCACTGACCACTATACCTCCAAGTCCAAGAGGTTTACATCTTTGAAAAATGGACTACAGTTATTATCCGATTTTAGGACAATCGTAGTTTTTCTGTTGATTCATGGCACGGAAATGTCCGGTGTCTGTCAACATGTCGACACCTAGTACGTACGGTTCAAAGATAACTGAGGGTTAATTTGAAGTGATTTGATAAATAGTGAATAATACTGGGAACTCAGAGTTTGCTCATTTAATCGTATTTAGGACTGGCCAACTTGATTCACCTGCACTCCATATTGAGTGATTGTATTCCCACTTAATCGACGGGAATACGATAATTAACTAAAATACGAATTATTTATGCCTGTTTGAGAATTCAGCTTGATCTCGTCTTTTGTTCAAAACACACATCACTTACAACAACCCGTAATGCTCACTTGCTAGTAGCGTATAAGTAACCTAAACAAGAGGCAGCTGTTCCGCTCATTTAAGATCGAGCTTATCGGCCGTTTATGAGACACCAAAAAATCACAAGATTGAACTATTTCAAGGTATTTTATTCTTCACGAAGCTTCCAGTTGTTAAACAGTTATTTTTTCGTCAATTTAACTCGTTGTAGGTTATACTGTGGTCTGTGAGCTTGGCTGCCGGCTTTGGATCTGTTGACATGTTCTATGGATTGATATCACTAATTTTGATAATTGTGATTACAATCACGACTGTGGGGTTGGCACTGAAATTTCCATCAATGGATGATAATCAGCTGGTTGTCTTTACTACAATATCATCTACCCTTTTAATTTTATCAACCATCTTAATAATATTTAATGCCACCATGCCACTAGATGTAAGTTTATCTGTAAATGCACCTGATTTACAAAACTCTGTTCGACCAATGGATTTCCTCGTTTTTCTATTGAATAGAATTCGGTATTGAAAGGCTAGAAACAATCGTTTGAAAGCAAATAAATTATGGATTCTAATAAATACTTTCCAACATCAACGACCAAATGGAACCTGTCATTCATCTTATTGTGCTTTGTAATATGTGGAGATATAAACCCCTCATTGAAAACTGTGCATTCAGCCTTAGTGTGATAGAGAATTGGAAGATGTTGAATACGGACTGCATTAAATGTGATGCAGGAATATAAATCAGCTGCTTATTTCAACGAGAATTCAGTGCCTTGTGTTGCGATTGGCAAACACTCAGGCTCTTGAAATAGTTATAGGCAACCTACTGACATTTAGTGGATTTGCTAGCAACTATAAGATATGTGTCTTCACCACTGAATGTTCATGAGTGAGTTATACGTGATTTATTGAGTTAGTTATTCATTAAATGAATGTTAACAGCATTCACACGCTTTAAACTATTGAAAATGGAGACATTTTGGTCCATTGTATCCAGCATTTATTAGTGATGACTGTGGTTCAAAATTAAAATTACTAGTACCAGCATGACTGTAAATCTCTTCCACTATATTAAAGGACGTTTGAGACTTTACGATAACTCTGAAGCTGCTAATTTTGAACCCAATCAATTGCGTACTGTTGAAGATTCTTAAACTCCGACAAAATTTCTTTTCAGTGCCCTTTAGTTTCTCCATGGTTCGCTAACCTGTAATTATGATACGTCAATATCAGTAATAAATTGAGTGTGATCACTTAGACAAAACGTGAGTATAATTACTGTCTAAACTTGCTATCTTTCTCTGTTTATTTTAGACACCGATCTTCAACATTGTTTCAGCAATTTTCTTTGGATTATTCCTAATATGCGTAAGTTTATCCGTGGGCTAAATTCGGTTATATTTTTACTTACCCGATATCTGCAATAGTCAATAGTTCATTAATGAGAATTCGATTGGTTTCTAGTTTAACCGCAAACTGATAATGCGTTAGAGAACCAGTAAAACAAAGGATAATCGACAGCTGTTTCGTCTTAATTCAAGACACACGATTTAGTGAAAGTTCCAATTTAGTCGAGTCAATTGAATGGTTTACATCCTCACGTTGTCACCACCATTAAAAGAAAATTTCTTACAGTTTTCAACACTAATTTAAAATTTATGCTCATACATAGCCCAGAGACTTGATGTGACGTTTCACAAGAAGCTTTTTAACGGGCAACTAAAGAGTCATCAACAGTTACCCATTTTGTTCCATAATATGGAATAAATGGCCAGCCAGAACGGATAAGCAGCAAACAATTCTTGCGTCAAGGCAACGAGAAAATGGAGGTAAATCAGACACACACA
This sequence comes from Trichobilharzia szidati, assembly GCA_944472155.2. NCBI lineage: Eukaryota > Metazoa > Platyhelminthes > Trematoda > Strigeidida > Schistosomatidae > Trichobilharzia > Trichobilharzia szidati. The sequence continues at coordinate 92,055,862 of OX235276.1, forward strand.
CAAAGGACTCTTTAGTGTCGTTGTGAGCCTTGAGACCATTCAAGTAGAATATCAATGGGAAGAAGCAAGTTGGGAAGTAGTCCAAGGGTGATACTCAGGAGATGGTGTGAAGTGGAGGAGATGCGAAATTATGGGAAATACTAAAGTTAGGTGAAGGTGACTATAAAGAACAGGGTAAACTGTAGATCAGCTGTTCGACTTGAAATCCAAAGGAATAATAATCATCGAGCTGCGACAAACCATCACACTGAAAAGTACTCATATATGAATCCAGATAAGTGGAAACGGCGCAAGCTATTCAAAACATAATTCTTTTGTAACCACAGCTTGTGATATGTATACAAGCAGTCAAGCAGAAAAATATGCATCAGAAATGACTTACCGTTTGATAATGAATCCGTAGATACCATAATGTTGAATTATTCCTTCAGGTTTTATTCTATAAATTAGAATATATATCACTGTAATGGACTCTCACAAATGTATTAACTGATTACTATTGAATATGAATTTCAGCCAATGTATTCTGTCTTTGCTTTTTCTCTTTGCATCACTAGCTAATATTTGGCTTTATGAACAACTTGGACCTGGTAGTATGGTGGTTTTCACCGTATCCATCGCAATTTGTTGAGGCTTTTATCCTTTGGTTACTAGTGTACTGCCTTTTCGTAATTGTATATACTACTTTAATGTTACCTAAGATATGGAACAAATAACAGTAATTATTTGTTTGTTTAATATGCTTGAGAGTGGTGTTAAACCTGGTGCTTCTTAATCATGATTTGATATTTATAATTTAACGGTGAAATAATGTTAATCATGTTCCTTTTCTGTGAAGTGAAATGTCCTTTTGCTTGCATAATAATTGCTATTCTGTTAAATAAAATAAAACATCTTAAACATTAACAATAAACAAGTGAAGATGTAATCATTAAAGAGAATAAATTTGCATCTACACACATACGATTGTTTCGCACTTATGACTGCTGAAATGAATGTTCAGTGAAAGAGCCTGTACACTTCAATAGTCCTCAGAAAAATGCAATTCAGACTACTTCTGAGTTCAACAAATATTGGGATATCCTTTTCTCTCAACTGAGCTATGGATCAATTTCTATAGTAGACAAATGATCACCAGATATTTGGAGAAGAGACTATCGTTTCGAGCCAGCTGCTCCTATCCAGCTTGTTATATTCGCGGCAGAAGACTCATTTTCCATGAGCATTTATGAACATTACCCACCACAGTTAGCAAGAGGAGAGATTAAGAGAGATACTCGCTCACACGTTGAGTACTTGGTGTACACAAGTCATGGAGCTCCATCACATTCGTCTTTTGAGATAACCTACAATGTGAGAGTGGGTGGTAATGGTGTAATGTGTATGCTCAAATTTTGAGCCCTCTAGCTTCAAAGTGGATAGTAAATCAATATTCACTTCAACAGTTAGCAAATCTCTAGTGATTTCCCATTAAGGTTTCTGCAAAATTGATTTGTGAAACAAAGGAAAATTAGGAATCAGATATGATTATCTAGCTGAGCTTATCATTTTCACCTGTATTTCATTATGCATGTTCAGACAACGCTACGTTCGTTTATTTCTTAGTTGACTGCTGAATTAGTCTGATTAAACGACGAAATGTAATAAATGCATACTGATAAAAAAGAAGAATATTTCGCTTTCAATGACTTATAGGTTACCTTTTCGTAAGCATCACTCATGCAGTGTGTTTAAAGATACAGGTGAGATTTTCGTGTTCCCGACAAAATTGACTTTTGACTGTGTTTACTATACTCACCTTATTCCATAAGTGAAGTAGGTTTGATTGTATGTTCCCTGTGGAAATGGCTATATGATATGAAACATGAACTATGTTGTACCACACCGTTTGTACTGTGCTGAGAATAATACAACGTTAATCAAGGAACTAGGCACGTCATCGTTCAAATCAATTTAAGTCTCTGCTTATCTTGTGGTTTTCAAGGGTGATATATTTTGTATATCTGAAAGCGAGTTTCTCAATTTCACTCTAAACACAGTGTAGTGACTGATAAGTTTTCAAAACACGTAACAATGCAGTCCAGGAACAACGACACAAACTACTGGCAGTATTTAAAGCCAGCAAGCTAGTGTCAGCTTAATGATTTCTGTTCACTGAGAAGTCGCAATATGATTCGTTTTTGATCATGCAGTGATGTTCCTTTTATTAGTGAAAAATGGCTGATTAAACAAAACTGAATTTCGATAAATAATTCGACTAGTTGTAGGGAAACGTATTTGAACGACTCTACCTGTGTGAAATGTGAAATCGATATAGTTAATCATGCAAAACGTTGAGTTACAACCATAAGGGAATATAAAAGTTGCGTAAATGTCCAACTTGTTTCGTTAATCAACAAAATGATCACAATATTGATATACAGCACGCCGCATTGTCTAAATAACATAGACTGAGTTCGAAAATTCACCGATGAACTTCTTTGATCGTACACACCATATATCTAGCTGGACACCACTCGTAAATCAAGTAAATATACGTGAAATAAGCTAACTAGGTCTGTTTTGAATTCTGGTCAGTGAACAGCATAAACTAATTACATTTGAATGTCATTAGATGGTTATTCTCAGACAATGTGATACCATTTCACTATTACTATCTTCCATGATTTGCAGTCTTTAGCACAATATTTTTTCGGTGGGCAAGTAGTTTGGACTGTGTGCTTACTGAATTCATGAGATTATTCAGACGTTCCATCTGTACTCGTTTCTGCTTATCAGGTCACCAATAATGATGAGTTAACCGTTGCACGTTTCCTCCTAACAGTTATCAGTTTGATCGTTGCTTAATGTTCAGAGTTCGTGTGTTTTGAAAGCCGTTTGTGATGTAGGGACATTACAGAAAAAGGAAAGGAATAAAGTTTAGGCGATTAATAATTCAGATAAAGGCTCACTAGTAGTTATCATGCATAGTTCCGATTGCGGAGACACACTGATGACATTACACAGAATAAAATTACCAGCCAGAGAATAGCACAGACTTAAGGTAGGTCGTTTTTCTTAACAATTTTTCAAGTAGGGCATATTTCCGCGAATACAGCCGACGATACTCTGCTGGTGGTTCGTTAATTCTTTCATACTATTCGATTCAGCCATGCTGATAAAGTTGGTTTGAAGCAAAAAAGATGACGGAGGCCAGATTCATGACGTTGCTGGCAGTGCAGCTAGTTAGGACATAAACAATGATTTTAAAATGCACGGTGGAAATTTACGTACCTAGAAGTTTATTTAATACTCACAATATGAGCAGTTGGGGATTTCTTCTTGAAACTCTTCATGCTGTATCAAAAGCACGCTCCATTTGGAACACGTTTCACACTTATTCATTCAGTGAATCCGAAGAAATAGTCAAGGCTTAGGCTTCTTATTTTTAATGCTACTAATTTATGGCCTTGTTCTTTTGATTTAAAAATTGACACAAATTGAAGATGTCAGAAAAATTCTTTCACATCATCATATAATACGTACATTATTACCCCAAAATTGTTTTAAAAATTTCAAATTATTCTGATAGATGATCTTCGTGAGTTACGTATTTTCAAAGATAATACCTGTAATGAGAGGCCCCAGCTTCGGGCCCTCGGGCTTCAAACTTAAACTGGGCATATTAAAACAAGATATTTTGTCAGTTGAGAGTATCTGTAAGAAGCGAAGGAACATGGAATTACATGCTTCCACAGTTTTAACTGTTTCCTCACATAACAGTGTGAATCAACAAAGGGTGGTGTAGAAGTCATTAGTTTGTTATGTTTTAATAGGCCAAGGGAAGGATGATGGCTGTATGAACTTCTTTGGAATGCATAGTTTAGGTTTATTAGTTCGAATGCCTATCGCCTCAGCTGTGTGAAGTAGACGAATCTTCCAGTAGACTTCATATTCGTTATATTTGTAAAATCTCGACGAGATTGAAATGAGTAATTCCAACGTATCGTTCGGCAATCTGATCCGAACTTCTCCAGGGAAATTAATTGAAATTAACATAAAAGAGGTTTATATATAAAAGGAACATGTCGTGCTTTTCAAAACTTTGTCCAATCATGAGTCATTAAACGGGTGACAACATGTGTACTAAACAAAAATGTATGAGCTGTAATCAAAATTTGACCTCAAACTTACAAATATTGGTCTACCTTTGTTAAACACTTTAAACAGAATGTGTTTGTGTGTATATCGGTATATAGTTGTAAGACATTTGTTAACGTCTCCATAAGAAAATATAGACAATCGGGAATTTTGACCAAGTATTAATAATTAGTGATACATCGAGGTCAAATTTTGATTACAGCTCATAAACTTTTGTTTATTATACATGTTGACACCTGTTTCATGACTCATGATTGGACAAAGTTTTGAAAAGCAAGACATGTTCCTTTTATGTATAAACCTCCTTTATGTTAATTTCGATTAATTTCCCTGAAGAAGTTCGGACCAGATTGCCAAATGAAACGTTGGAATTACTCGTTTCAATCTCGCTGAGATTTTACAAATATAATTATTTACAAATGTTAAAAGTGAACTTAGTCTGGACATTCATAAGAATACGAGTGCGTCGTTGGCACACCTATTAGGACGCTCACCCACCTTGCACATGGTCTGGGGTTCGATCATCGGCCGACGCATGCCTTTACCATTATTAAAATATGCTGGTAAAGAGGAAAGTTTGGGCATGACGCTAGCCATGGGAATACGATGATCTTGTAATTCATTGGTGTGTTGCGGTTCGTGACTCTGATAGTAAGTATCTGAATGTTACCCTGCACCATAAGTTACAACTGCTAGGTATTTAAAGTACAAAGAAAAGCTAGGGAGGATGCAAAATCGCAAACTACTGAATGTATACAGAGGCAACAAAAGCGCCCGTGGACACTTTACAACATGGTTAGCGAAGGAAGAACACAAAGACATGCGCAGTTCAGTAACAGAACATTTGGTAAATTCAGGACATTCCGCCCCATTTGAAAAATCCTTTAAAGTCAATATGCATCATCGGATCAAAACTTATTACAAGGAGGGAACTCAAGGTTTCCAGGAATAGCTTCGGCACCTATTTTCTAAATACTACGTGCTTAATCCATAACTATACGAACTGACAAGATTTTTCCAGTAATTGTAATTTTATTTTGTCTTTTCTAACAGATCTTCCTGATGATTACACTTTGTAATTTTATCAATTTGACCTTACCTCAGAAATAATTCTTGAACTTTCTCATAGATATAATACCAAAGCAACAATGTACAGCCTAGCTGATGACCACGTTGAAAAGAAAGTTCTCTTCGAGACAACAGTCTTTTTATTATTCTATTTTTTTAATTAAGCACAATGATTTCTGTGCACCACAACATTACACTCGTTATTGATCTCGCAATATGGGTTGGTGATAATGATGGATAGGTTATCAATGTGATAAGTATTCATGAAATCTGTGATAATTTCAATCTGATATTCTGTATCGACGAGATGAGCCCAGTAAAGAGCAACGTATCGGCTTATTCAGGCCTCTGCCTAATTGTAATGGGTTTTGTTCAGAAATGTGACGATAAATTTAGCTAATCGTGCACCCAGTGTACATACCTAGAGAAAACGTGGTGGAGCAGCAAACACACCTCATTCCCATCTTCTGTCATAGTTTCCTATTAAAACTATTATTTCAACTTGTTTCTGTGAACACCTAGTTCACACATCTCTTCGTTGGAATAAAACTACGCCTCTCTAATGTTCCTACGGTCATTTTACCACAAACTGTAAAAGAACAAGGATTTGCATCAAATTAAGGGTTTTCACCATCTGCCTCACTTTAATGAATCGCTTTCGTAACAGGAACAGAATTGTGACTCAACACCATGATAATTGTCGCATGAGAAACAAAATCTCTCACGAATCTACTTCTGAGTGGCTTTGGAATACCACTGAGTTATCTTGTTTCACAGAGTTTTATTTCTAGTTTAATTTGTCTTTCAGTAGTTGCCATTACTCACATTCATCTCTTTCTGACTTCCAACTTGCTGTTATGGATTTATCAGATCAAATGAAGAAAAGATTTCTTGTGAAGAACTTTGGGAATTCATCAATGTCCGTAATCATATTGTTCGAAACGATGCTATTAATATTATTGTAGTAGTTGAATTTATTTTACGTAAAATGAGATATACGGGGGACTAGTAAAAGCTAAATCTCAATTAAGGTGCAAGTGGTTGGCGCAAGAGCATTAAAACATACCACATATACGTAATGAACTGAGTGAACAATTTAATTATTTTCCTGAGCTACCAATTTAAATGACTACAAAAAAGAAAGATGATGCAGGCACATATAATGAAGGTCACATAGAAAATTATGCTAACAACCTAAAATCAAGCGACATAAAGTGATGATTCTTTGTCAAGACCACACCACTGTACAACGTGATACAGCGAATAGCAGACATTAAGCAAATAGTTTCCTTCATTGGATCGTAGAAGCATCCAGTCATATTAGCCATTTTCGTTTAATATTTCCATGTGTTATGATTCGGTTTAGGAATCCCTCCCTCTACCTGAATTCAACATCCTTTTTTTCTGACTGTGTCACATATCCAAAAGACGATTTCATCGTCAAATACACAACCTCATAGGAAGCATCAGATGTTACTGAAATTCTCTTTATGAGTGATAGACAAACTCATGCAAAACACCATTCAGAAGAAATTGTTGTACAAATACAAAAACGAAAGTTCTAGTGAAGAACCAATAATTTATTGCATAAATTGAAAATGTGAACTGTCAATTAGTCAGGTAGTTACATGAACAATAAAATGTGTACGTGAGCACAGAAAACCAATTACAGTGAATATCCCTCGACACAATATGATCGATAGACCGATGTGCTATTCATGTTATTTCAGCAAGCTAGCAAAAACTACAGCCAACTGAAAGAAAAAAGTAACAAATAGAACAACATGAATTCTATAAGTTTCACTCACATACATGACAATCTGTCGACTTAATATTGACTCCTGATTTACATTTATGAATAAAATCAACAGTGAGATCTATATGAATTGTGACTTTGTAGTAACTTCTCCCACACCATGGAGGCTTGTCAAGGTAAACTTCGCCTCTGTTACAAATTGTTTATATTTTGAAATGATTTCTCATCTCCAATGCAACATCACAGCTGATTCAAAATAAAATTTAAAAATACACAACAAAACTGTGAACTTACCAAAGCTATGGCAGTGTTCCAGAAGCCGCCAGCCAATGAAGAATAAATCGGCTGAAATATGTTCAGATAAATAACAATCAGAATGTTTATCATGAGTTACAGCGGATCAAATTCACAATTCAAGTAGAAGTAATCTGGCAATCAAACTGGATGTTGTCAAGCGGAATAAAGCTAAAGGATCTGTATGTATATGGAAGCAGTTTGCATGCAATTTCAATGAAGCAATTAGATGAGTGAAGGAGTTCTGAAACTAATATTTGCATAAAATTTCAGGATAGCATATTTTCTCATTATTATAGATTTACATATCATTTTTAAGTTTTACATATTAAATAACTGAGAAACCGTTTCTGAAACAGGCGAATGCACTGTAATTAATGAAGTGCCTCAGAAAAAACCCTGCTTTCCCTTTGTGGAGTAGTGCATACATGTACGATCTCAAGATTACAGAGATAAGCATAGCGTTTGAATTCCATTTCAGTAATAATGATATTTAATTGATAATTCTAGTCACTACAGAAATCAATGTTAAAAGGTTAGAATACAGAAGATCATTTTACATTTCAATTCACTTACGTTACTCATATCGAAATAAAACAAAACTGCTCCAGTTATCAGAAAAGTCATCGATAAAAATATCAGAAGTATCATCACCGCTAGTTTGAATCTTTTGACAAAGATGCAGAGAATGATTATTAACAAGTCTTCAACACTGATGAAGCCCAACAAAAAGTAACATTGAAGAACAGGCTTTCGACAAAACAAAAGCCAGATAGCTGCAGACCATAATGCAATCTGTTGGCAAAATAAAATAGACATTTTCACCATATGAGTAAGAATGTTCTGATATTATTCACAAAATTAAAGCCTAGTCTAAAGTTAGTGCAAAGTAACAGCAAAGTACAGTTAAAATGTCCTTACAGTGTTACATATGGTAATGTGAGAAATCCACTCAGAAACTTAAATGTGGGTTTCACTTTTATTGGCTGTGGCCGACGTTGTTCAACTACAACCCCTTAGGAAAAAATGAACCCTCACAGTCTCGCATAAACGTGCAAGAGAGATGTACAATCTATCCGTCTCACTACGTTTATCAATTAACATCGACACATACACAGGAAGAACCCATATATCTGTGCAAGTAAGTGCTACAGAACACATTCATTAATAGCTTGAAAATCCGATATCTTTACTTGATTGAATTTGTTATCAATTATGATTGTAAACCCGTTCATTCAGCAAATTGGGTTATTTAGCTTAATTTAGTGAAGCCTTGTTCATAGGTATAAGTTTACTTGAGATTGAGTTAGATGATATAGGTTCGTTCACGTTGGTTTCAGACGGTCACTAAAGTAGAGGATGTATATATATATATGTTTATGTTAAGCTTAAAGGTGGCTCATGTTATAGTGATTACCAGACCTACACCTCAGTTTAGTTCCTACAAAGCTATATTTTGTGACAGCATAAACGACAAATGGTATGATATTTAAGATATGTGGATGCTATTTTTATTATATGTGAAAGCAAATCAAAAGCGGAAAAAAGTATCAGTAAAATTAGTGTTATGCCATGTGAATCTTAATCTCACATTGAAACACATGGAAAATAATTTCAATCTCATACTCCAAAATCTAGAAGAGCCAGAACAAAGCACGCAAAATCTGTTCTAACAATACAATTGGATATGAAATAAATAGTCTGGTGAATATCTTATCCAAATTATGGTGTCGTGAGTGCTTCATAATAAGTATTCTAAAGAAATAAGCCTCAGTAAAACCATCCAAATGGTTTCGAAGAAAACTGTAAATATCAATCTGTCATGTGAAGGATATGGCCTACAAGATCAAGTGGAACAAAGACTTGATAAATCTATAAGTAGAATTAATTGTGCTGCATAACTCGTGTTCTTTGACTGCACCAAGTGAATGCTTCAACAATCTGAGAAAGAGCTGTCGCCAATCCTCTGAATCCATTATGTAAATTTATCTTACTTATCAACTGTTTTTATAACTGTACATACTTTATTCTACCTCTTATTATTATTCTTGATTCGTATGAAATCATCCTTCGTTAGTAGCATTGCTCACAAGATTACCAGTGATAATGTTATCAATATTATTGAGTTTGCACTTTCACCAAAATTCTGCTATAACCAATCTCTGAGGAACTTACTGTGATTCCTATCAGGACCATACCAATTTTTAAATTCTTTCTGAATTTGAAGAATAGCAACATACACAGGAGCACAATCAATACTCTAAAAAACAAATAGAAATTAGCTATAATAAATTTCAGAAGATGAAGTGAGTTTAATTTTGTGAAAACATTTAATAGCCATTTTTTACTATTTCCCATGCTAATTTATCAAAATAATTTGCTATTAAGAGAAGAGGAAGTTTCCACATACTTAGAACGGCTGAGGAATGTTATCTAGTATATGCTCACTCATAAACGTTTCATAAGTAAAGCATTTTTTATGCATTTATTGATCCGATACGTTGTTTAAGATCAGCTGTACTGTTCGAATATTCCAAGAACGTCCACTTTGTTAAGTTTCGTTAATTATCAGTTAATGAAAAGTCCAATTAATCCTTTCAAATCCAGCTTATTCACTGCTAATAACATTTAACAAACAAAAGCTCAATATTTGTCCTGAGGAAAACAATTTTCTGTACTCTTTCTGTTTGTGTTCCTGTTAGCAGCCATATTATACAGAGTCTTTGCATAGGAGAACGGCAGTCAGAATGGTCTTCACTCAAATGACATCTCAACGCATTCACAATTGATGAACCACTCAAGAATAATTCACATGGAGTTAAATTCAAATGCATAATTCAATCAAACCACCATTCACAACAAACAGAAGCGCTTAGTGCTGTATCATCGCCGGTTAACCTGGACGACGCCACTCATCCGACTAAGACAGTGACTACATCAGCAAGAAAATACGTCACATCTGTCGTATTCATTAGTTAGTTTGATTACTTGCTTTATTGTCCCACTATTTCAAGATTTTAATTTTGAGGTTATAATCACGAGTTGATTTGAAGGTATTTCAAGTCATTTACTGCTAATAGTGTAAACCTCAACGATTACGGAAAAGCAAACTTACAGACAAGCGATTGCTGCATAATCCTGCCATTCAGTAATAAAAATTGCATATGCCTGAAGAAGAAATATTTTATACATGTTGGTAAAATTTCTGATATCGTTCACATGTAACAGATTCTAAATCAAATCAAGAAAGCTATCATGAAGTGTTGTTCATGGTGGTTACAAATTTTTCAAATGTTGATTTAAGATTAAAAATATGTCGTTATTTCTCAGCACGAATGATTTAATGCATAAACATTGCCTGCATAAATGAGTGATGTCATTGACGAATATGTTAATTGTGCGACAATTTCATATCTTGGGAAATTCAAAAATATAAGATCGAAATATCTCAGAGTACAAAAATTCGGGCTGGAATAACTATCAGCATACACGTGGAAACATAACAGCCCTCAGTGTGTGAACTGATAGTTTCAATTTAGCACAAGAATTCCTCCAAACACTTGTCCTCACATATGCAACATGTTCGGAATCGCAATCAGTAATGGGATACGCATACACTCACCTAATAGAAGTCACGTCCAGGTATGTTGCACTTTATTTTAATATAATCTGATAAATATTACGCCAATGAAATACTTTAAAAAGATTAAAAAGACGTAAAGGAATGGATACTCTGATATTGCGGTGGCTGCTCAATATTGATATCAAGTATTAAGCCTCATAAACCATGAAATCATAAAATTAGAATGCTTAGAATTAAACGAAGAATGCAGCCATTGCAATTCTGAATAATGACAAGAAGATGATAGTAACTACAAATCACTGGAAATGAATTGCTCACCTGCAAAGAAACAACCATCTTACACTAGACGTTATAGAATGGACTTAAAATGATACTCAACTTATATGTGAATATATCCATTTCATTCTGTGAACTTCGATTCAAATTTTTTTACATTCATAGTGAAGTGTTTGAAAATTGGTAGTAAAAACTTACGTTCACATCGAAGTGGTTTTTGTTCAGAAACATAATAAATTCGTCTCGCAGTTTAATGACGACTGAAAATAATTTACTCTAAACCATTTAATAATAATTATAATAATCTACTTTGTTTCAAAGGCAGTACTTAAACACAGAATGCAATTCTCAGCATTTGTTACAATATTGGTATTATTTGGTATAAAGTGTTTAATTCATAGAACAATGGAATATTGAAAAGGCAAAAAAATGATGTTAAATTAACTTTATTCGTGCAAACGTTTTGTTCCTGGTGAATGTTTACAGGATGACTATGTTCGAAATCGTCACTGCGTGTATTTTCTACTAGGTTCCCACTGAATTCTATACTTAACATTTTGAGCTCCAGTCTGTTGAGATCTTATATATATATATATATATGTCAAGAACACAATATTCAGCGAAGAGACTTTTCAACGAATTTATTATCAAGCTGTACAATCGTGTATATATATGTAGTTTTTAAATTATATCGTTACAGACTTCTAAAGACATCTTAGGCCTTGGCAATTCATGACTTTAAGCCAGACCTTTGTAGGCAAAAGAAGTATGTACAATCCTTACTTCTGCCTCGGCCGTAATGGGATAGATATTCATTTATTTTGTCTATTTAGTTATTCAATATACTCTTCCCTTATTAATACGATTAATATTAATAGTATTATAACTATTCTCACTCTTAATCTTTTCCACTTGACCCACTTGACATTTTAAACCCAAAATTATAAATTTATATTTTATTTTTACAATATTGAATTCTATCTTATCAAATTTCACAATATGTCATGTAACTTTTTATATTCGCCTACTAATCTTATAATTATGTACCCCTTTCCAAAATATATACACCTTATGTATTATTTTCTAGATGACATTAATTATTTTGCCACTTGACATTAAACTATGATTATAATCACAAATATTTTAATTGCATTTTATACTATTACTATTTCATGTATTCACACCTTTGACCTAATTCCCTCACCGGATATAATTTCTTAAAAACAACATTTAAACGATTGTACAGCTTGATAAGAGTCTCTTCGCTGAATATTGTGTTCTCAATGCTACAATGTGAATTATCAAATTATATATACATATATGTCAGCTACACTTTGCGTAGTAACCGTCGCTTTCATTTTATTGACTGACTTTATCAGATTGACATTTCTCTTCGGCTGTGAAATCCACTATTATTTTTACGTACGCAGTGAATAATTTTCAGTCTTCAGTAAAATTACAATTTAAGTGGAAATGTTAACAACAGTTTATTACTGAATTGGAGAGTGAAGTGAGCTGTTCACTGAGTATTTCACAATGAGTTAGCAGCTTTACGCCTTACACGTTTCTCATAACATAAAATGTGTGTCAAATGAGGTATCGTAGAAATTTTACGAAAATTTGAACAAACATAAAGTCCTTAATGGCCACTAATATTTCTTCCTGCTGTGATCTAGGCAGAGAGTATTTTAAGGAGAGAAACCTTTAGGAAATGAAAGAATTATAGCTATTTTATTTATTCAGAACCCAATAGTTAGAATGAAGAACTGTTTTCAACAAATTCTTCTTCTTGCTCTATAATTATAAATCCATTAATTTAAGTATGTGTCAATACCTATAGATAGGGTAAATGGTTATACCATAGATCGGAAACGTCTACTTCTTAAATTAGACTACAAAGACAAAATTACAGCTGAAATTCTAAAACGTCAGTGAGCAGAGCAGTACAGAGAACATTTCCATCAGCTAAACTGGTACTCGACGTCTCAACTAAACCAGTACTAACAAAACGAGACAAGGATAAGTTACCACAGATGTCCTTATCAATGTTTATTTATGAATTCAACTGCTCATAAGCATCTAGTAACATTGGTCGTACTTGGAGGGCTTTAAAAAACTTACGCGTGAACTTGTACCTCTACGGTTGTGTCAAGGGGTAGTTGTTTTGCTTGAGAGTTTCAGTAATGTTTGATATTTCTTCTTCTTTTTCTTTCTCGTCGGTTATCAGAAAGTGTGCTCGTCTAAGAACACTCGAAACAACTGAAATCTATGCGCCGATAGGATGTGATGATTTGAAGTCTAAATATTTATTGGAGTGAGTTTTCTTCCTGAATATGGATGTAAGATCAATTCAATTCCTATCCTTGAATCAAGTCAACCTGTCCCGGATCAGCCTAGCATTGTTGCAACACAATTATCCATGCCCAACGTGTCTATCCCACCTTGTTTAATTAACTGTGTATGTGTGTTTTTACTTCGATCCTTTTAGTCAGACAGTTGAACTCATGACCCAATCAGAGTATTTTGTGAACTGTTATTTTGCTGACCCATGTCTTATTTGTACTATTATGTTGAGTTTATCTTATTTATTGATTGGTTAAGTAGCCAATTAAATTCTATCTTTGTGCCTATGCTCTGTCTACCTCTTACTTGGGTTCATTCTTCTACTGACTGCTTACCTGAACGGTCGTGTCTGATCCGGCTAGTTCGTAATTTTGGCTTTAACGTTATTCCGCTCTGATAGCGGTTCTTTGCTTTCTGTTAAGCATTGTGTATTGTACTCTTGAAACCGTTAAGGTTTGTTGTATTTATATTAATTGATTTGTTTATTAATAGTACCGTAGAAACAGTGACCGGCTTCTTGTTTGTTCTGGACCGGGATAGCCTTTATCTACGCGTGACTTAATTTCAAGCGATATTGCGCTTACAATGGATATACTAAAATGTCTGTTTTCCCTTTTCCTAATTAGGCAGTCTAGCAATGGTAGTTCACCGACGTCTGATTCTGCTTCTGAAGTAAACTGGATTCTGGGAGATACACATAAATCACAAGGAACATCTAATATCAGAAGCACTTCATATCAAGTGGAATCCAAATTGTCTGAATAGGAATGATGGACTAAAACAGAATCTGACCTGGTTACAACAACTCCCTCCCCCATGAAGTGACAAAATCAACACGAATGTGATTAACAAGTTCACTCTGTTAACACACACTGCTTTTATAATTTAACACACTGATCAAATCTAACAATCTACACTTGGTTTTGTTATCTTAAACAACTGACCAACTTGACAACGAAAAATGACCTCAGACTGACGAACGATGATCAAGTTAGTAAACTCTATTTTGATATCATAACAGACGTACTGTTAGTTTTGCTATTTGGTGTAGTGATCTTCATTGTTATTTTGACTTTCAATGTGTCCCTTTAACTTGACCTAAGTCTATTTTCTCACCTCTTAACTCTTTGTTATATATATATGCTGAGATTTTGTAAATTCCGGTTCAATAATACTTTGATAAAGCTATTAGGATTAAATAGTGAAACGTCAATGAAAACAATATCGTTTTGTTTTTCATTCATTGGGAAATATAAAACACCTTTATATCATAATGAGTGTTATCAGGTTGTGCGAGACAACATGAATACCACAGAAAAGAAGCTAACGAATGGGGCTGACTGGACATCAGTTCAAGTTTGAAAATATCGACAATAAGAATGATTGGAAAATAATAATGATGATGTGGTGTAAACTTACAAGTACAATTGGTGAATGATTGTCAAATAATAATAATAATGATTTAATGAAGTAGAATGAACATGATTTTGTAAATGCCATAATGAGGTAGAAAAGCACCACTTTAACTTCATGTAAAAAAATCATAAGAAATGTCGTGGATTCATAAAAAGTCAAAAATGAACGTTTGTCACTTAGATCATTGGGAAATACGAGAAAACCTGTATTGTAATGAATTTCATATACGCAATGCCTAAATTTTTCAAACTGATGAAACTGAACTTGGTTTGGACATGTATAACTGATTACACTCACTCTCGAAAACTGCAGTTAGCTGACTATATGCATACATATACACACATATCATTAAATTATTTCATCCTATTTTCTCTCATGTTCTCAATGAACATGCATATTCAGCAGCTAACTGACTATTGTTCCATCCCAACTTACTTCTACTTGTTCCACAATTCACACTTCTGATATGATTCTAATTTGTCTTACTGGATATAGTATGCTTAAGTTCAATTATGGGATTTATAATTCTCGACCCTCAAGAAGAACTTATTGAAAACAACTGTTCGCTCCTACTTTTTTGTTCTGAATTAATTATGGGAATATGAAAATCATTTTATTTATGATGACTCTGATGAATGTGCTTTCAGTTGACATCCCATAATTTTGAAACTAAATTTAGTGTTACTCTACTGCTAATCTCTAGTTACATGATCAGTTGTTAACGTTCTTCTCATGTATTTTGAAGTTAATCTCAACGAATTATTCTTGGATTCACTACAGTTTTTTCGATCAGTTGCAGAATTGCCTATTCTATTGAAATAAATGGAATATATGACAAATTGTAGGAATTAGCAATCCTCACTGCTGATTTTCATGAAAAATTATGTAAGACTGACATCTTCAGGCCATGATTAGGAACTAGGGTCACAAGGTTGTCTTTGAAATGCAGCTGATTCGTCAGTGTTGTCAACTGCCTGTCTACAAGTCTGGAAAATGTTTGATGCAAAGGTGCGATTGTCTAAGCCTTGTCTACTGTGTTTGTATTTAGCTGCATAAGGGATCACACATTTATTTTCCACAAGCTGTGAATGAGGAGAAAGTTATAACTGTCAAAGTACTTTGAACCTCTGCTTCAAACTGATCATTTGAATGCTCTCTATGTGGCGTGTGATTGGTAAATCACTACAACTGTTTTACGTGTCTTTATCTCACTTGGTACTTGAAGTGGATTTCGGAGTTTTTGATTAGTAGTTATGTTGGTGAGCTGCATTTTCATGATCGATTTGTAAGGTGTTACCGTATACTTGCAAGGATTTGATTGTGACAATGATTTTTGAATCACTTAACGAATGTCTAATATTCACTTTCTTAATAGAAAACGTATTCGCAAATGTTATGTGAGAAGCTGAAGAAATGAGAACTTATTACAAAAATGCAGACATGGAGTTTGATAATGAGAATTTCTAAGTTGAGATGATGCATCCCACTTTTTTTAAATTGCACATGCAATCATAATGTACTTTGCGATTCAGCTGCGAAGTGAAATTTATTACAAAACTTTAATTCAATCTGTCATTGTCTTTCGTGTGTATATGATATTTTCAACAACTCGGTGTAACAATTTGATAAGTTACCTTGGCGAAGAAATATACTTTTGCTAACACCTCAGAAATTTTTTAACATGTGTGCAAACTACATTTAATTATTTGCAGTGAAAAAAACTAAAAATCTTGATTAGGTCACACAAAAGAGAAGACGTTCAGGAAAGTGGTACACTTTGAGGCGTTGTCATTCTTAAGATATATTATCGTATAAATGTTGCGAATTACCTTAACAATAAAAGGAATATTTCCAAAAAGGCGTAATTAGAATTGTTAATTTCATATACCAATATGCGTTATATATAAAGCGTTAATCTGATAGAAGCTTAAATAAAATAAAATGACTAAGTTGATTGACGTAATATAATTGACTGGGTTGAATGGAATTCAACTGACACTGCAAGACAATCAAGTTAATAACAGCGACAATAAGAGGATAGAGATTTAATACGGGGTAAGGGACTAAAATAATACAATAAAAACGAAAAACAAAACTTACGCATTTGATTTGAAGTAAGTCAGACCCACTATAGATCTAATGACTGAACAAACTTCTTTGTTATTCACAGTTCAGGAGTTAACAAGTGAATCGCCATTACTTCTGTGGTTTGAAGAAGTTTGATTTGTACTCCTTTAGCAGTTGCTATTCAAACGTATCGTCCAACACTTACATGGTTTCATAAAGAAGTAAAAGGATGCTTCCTTTCCGCAACTCCATTCTAAAACACTTGTTGAATCTGAACATGAAGCTTACCCACAAGTTAAGACTGAAAATAAATACAGGATATATAGGAATCTCGCTCAAGGTGTATGAATCAAACTTCTTCAAACCACAGAAGCAATGTCGATTCACTTGTGAACTGCTGAACTCTGCATTACAAAGAAATTTCTTCAGTCATGAAGTCTATAGTAGGCCTGATCTACTTCAAAACAAATACGCATGTTTTGTTTTTCGTGTTGTAGTTGTATTATTTCACTCCTTTACCCAGAGTTAGATCTCTCTCTCCTTATTATCAATGTTATTAACTTGAGTGTCGTCCACTTTCAGTTGAATACCAATCCACCCATGCAATTATATAACGTCAGTTAACTTAGTCATTTTATTTTATTTAAGCTTCCGCTCAATTAACGCTTAGTACTTTCCTTAATTTTTTGTCTGGAATTTACAATTCTAGTGACACATCTTTGGAGATATTCCTTATGTTGCTCAGACGATGAACTAGGTATATGCGATTGCACAGCTTGATGATGATATAGCCATAAACCTTAACTCTTCGCTGAATTCCTTTTCATTTATTTGGCCGACTGATTTATGCGATAAGATGGTCAGGCATTTGTCTTTCTGAAGAGAGAGTTCATCTCATAAGAACAAGTTTTGGGTGTGTGGTAACGAGTTCGTCAAGAAATATATCCATTTTGAATGCTTATTCTCAACAACTATACATGGTTGTTACATGGTCGCTTTTATTATTTAAGTCCATGTAATAACTGCGGTTATGATAATTTTATATGAAAGTTTGAGGTGTGAATATAAATCACAAATTAATCCAAAGAAACTTATATAAAACCATGATATAACTGGGAGAAATTTCAAATATTTATTGAATTAAGGTGGAAATAGGATCAACACAGGAGCAGAATGATGACACAGAGACAACAGTTTCTGTAACCGAAGATGAACAATCTAAAAGGAATGAGGAAAACATAGATGAATGAAGCTAAGGCGTGGAACAGAACTATGTGCTGAAATTTCCATTCTTTGTTTCCTCATATCCTTCAGTTTCTTCATCATCTGTTATGAAACCTAATATTTCGATTTGTTGATATTCACAGGTCGTCCAGATTTGTCTTGTTTAGAGGAACTATACCCCCCTAATGTCCTGATCGCTACTTCCTATTAATTCAGCGTTGTGACAATATGCGACTCTTAACATGTAAACCATTCTTTTGATAGGAGAGAAACAAGAGAGATATACTTGTTTGAAAGGAAACCAGGGTCATCTGAAATTACAGCTATCTTTTCAATCACATTATATGATCATTACATTACTCATTTAAGTTATACTACCTATGATATGTGTGATTTCATTTAGAGCCTATTATCCCAGGCTTCAAGGGTGAAAAGTATTCTTAAACATTTAAAGCGTAGAAAATTTGCCGCTTCAGATGTGAGGTGGCATATTTCTGTATCCAGCAATCTTTTGATGAGTTTTAACATTTCCAAGATACGTCGTGGGAAGTTCCAAAGACGCATTCTCACGCAGGTTTAATTCAATCTCTTTGAAATATTCAACACAATCAACTAAATGCCTCAATGTATCTCACTTAATCACATAACCTTCAAAGAGTGAAGACATGACAGGATTTGTATTGATTCTAGCAGACAGTAAATGGATTGACAAATCTGAAGACAATCATCTAAAAAGCACATTATAAAAAATACATTACATTGTTCTTTGAACTCACCACGTTTCATCAAAAAGCAGTGAACGGTTCAAAGTTAACCATTTTCAGTCTTGAAATAAAAGACGACGAATTCGTGCATTAATAAAAAGTCTTTGAAGTCGAATGTAGCCTTTCGTAACGATTAATAGAAACTTCATCGTGTATTTAAAAAAAATGAGAATCAAAGTTTAAAGAATGAGATGGATATATTTGCACATGAGTTGAGCATTTCTTTTGGTGATTACTGTAACGACAATAGTTTGATGGCTACCGTTTCTCAGGTGAGTCGTTCACTTTTTTATCTTTTGTCATTGCCACCATTTACTGATCATCATTCAAAATCTCAAAAACTTCATTCTTCGTGAAATCTTATGCCTTCGGATCTCATAACTTCACAGTTTATGAGATCTATAACCAGTCACTTATATTGTTACTGCAAATGAGAATATGTTTCTTCTCGGATTTCCTAATTCTGTTCATTTTGTTGACTAAGTTTGTATCACATTATTATGCATCCTACATAACGACTTGTACTGTCCACAAAAGAAGAAGTCAATCATCTTGCGATGCTAATTAAGATTCTGCGTGTGCAACAAACATGAGGTGCGTGAAAAAGAAGCCCATATGTTGTGAATTGGAATGTTTAGTTCAAACACTGAGGGTCGAAATTCTAATACAATCATCGCATTCTTCGATGACATCCCTTATATTTCCAAACAATCTCTTTGCATCAAATATTTAAGCAGACCAGTTGAACATGACGAGTAATTGGCTGGTCGCAGTGTAACAAGTCACAGCCTTTTCATCACCTGGTAAAACATTGCATAACAGCCTCCTTAATTTTGTTTATGGTAGATTATATGTAAATGTTGTCAGAATTTTACATCAATGTATGTTGTGCTTGTTTTATTCTTTAGGTAGGCAAAACATTTTTTCTGGGATGGCAGGGATATATAGCGATTGCTGGCATGTAAGTATTGCTTCCCACAACCTTTGTAATAAACATTATGAGTGATATATGGCTTTAAATAAGCTTATGTCAACTGGTGATTATAATCTGAAGAATCAAACCGTTCAAGTTTGAGAACATTATACTCAAGCTTAATACTTTCCTTATTGATGGATGACACTTGAAGTATCATGGTAGTTAAGTATTCGTTATTCTAGCAGAATATTTAGTGTCTTCAAGTTTCAAAGGGTATGATATATCATTAGGTCTGTTTGAATGCGGCAACTGGTGTGTTGACAGTTGTAATGTGGAATATTAGCACTCATAGGAATGAAGTCGAAGTGGTTATGTTGTTTACGCTTTATGTTCTTATTGTGAATGCTTAATTCCTTCTAGACAATATCTTTAGCTTCAAATTAACAGTAAAGTGTAAATTTCGATTTACGCATCATTGATTTATGCCTCTTAATATTGCTTTCACAGTCTTTGCTTACTTCGAGCGTGTTCTCATTATTTTAAACGTACAGTTATTCTTATCTCTTAGTGAACATTAACAGACGCACAATGAACGACTCAGCTGTAATTGATTTATTTCACTATTGACTTAAAGAATCTCAGTACTTTGTAATGAAGCAGGCATTCTTGTTAAAAGAAGTGTAGAATATTCCAACAGTATCACTTAATCGACTTCATCTCAACTTCAACAAGTTATCGGACCGACAAATTTAATTTAATTTTTTCCAACTATTGAAAGTGTGTCAAGAATGGTTTCACATCCTTCCAGGGTATGTGGAAGTTGCTGCTTCCTATACAATAAACGAATCCCATGAATGAGATTTAAAGCTTATTAGGACTAACGACCACTTACCTGAGACGGTATGAGTAATCATTTCGTATTAAACTGCATCCAATAATCAACGCTCTGTTTCCATGTAATTACAAAATGTGGTATGCCACCACATATCATTACAGTATTGAATGACGTTACATGTATAATTTCATTTCGGATTTCGGAATTCATTAGAGCTTTTCTTCTATTTGTATTTTAGTGTGCTGATTTTGGTCCTCTGTATATTACTATTCTTCAAAATCAAGTATAATGTGATAATCAGGGTGATCATGTCTGGAACAATGGTAAGATTTTCAGAGTACCACGTATATCACTTGATTTCTCTTCCACAAAATCATTTCGTATTTGTTGTGCAATTCACTCGGAAACAGATCCAAGTAAGATGAGCAACAAACGATTATAAAATAAGGTTTAATCAATTCATGAAATTTTAGTAGTTTTAATAATGGTAATAAAAAAATATTGGAACGAGATAACTTATTGATAGTGATTATGGAAATTTATAAATGAATCAAGCATAATAACAATGAGGTGATATCGAATAAAGAACAAATTGTTAGCATCAGTAAGCATCAATAAGACATTTTTCCATGGTACATTCATTTTGATCACCATCCTCTGCTGCAGACAGAGGTCGGGTCTATAAACTCTACGTTCACATGCCGCATACCTGTTGCAAACATCTTCATGTTTGTTTGTCTGCTAAAAACGGTACATCACTCGACAGCAGTAAAGTCATATCACTGGATAAATGAAGCTTTGTCTCTAAAACTTTCGGTTCTCTGAATTCAGCTGCTTTCAGCTAGTATCCCAAGTGATGCATTATTTCACTCGGTAATCACCTTTTCGTATAACGTATGTAATTGGTACCTCAAACACACTTCAAGCTGATAGACGCAGTTTGCAGTGTTCACTACTGGCCCTAGGTTTTTCCATTATTCTTGGAATACTCCCTTAGTAATGTTAATGAACACAGGTTTTTGAGTATATCGCATCCTCCATGTGGCTCTATCAAGTCTTTAGCTTGCTATATCTTGTATGTCATCTTGTTAAGATGGTAGACTGATCAATACAGCATTCTTAAAACCTTATTTGGATAGTCTTATTAAAATAGATTCCTCTGGAATATTGATTGTTAGGCCTCCCTGGATATCCGTTTCCAAATAAAACGTTATTCAGGGTGTTTATCCCATGATCATTTTGTACTATCATGTTAAATTTTGGATTCACTGTTGCACATTATTCCAATCGAGGTCTTCTTAAACTGGATTAGTGATATTCACCTCTCATATTGTTAAGAAGTTCTCTCAGCGTGGATTGAATTCCACCCATAAGTTTCCCTTTTTTCTATTGACTTCAACAAAAAATAAAAACCAATCCACCTATGTTCGTTTTAATTCCCCTGATTGCCAAAAAATACATTTTGTAAATTAAATAATCTAAGTAAATTGAGGTGTGAAATCGCTAAGGACTTAACTAAGTAACACGTTTTGAATTTACTCATTTTAACCGCATTTATATGGTAGAAGTTAGAATTCATGAGCCATTGATTCAGGCCCCGGTGGCTGAATGGTATACGAGCTTGCTTTGTAACCGG
Source organism: Trichobilharzia szidati (assembly GCA_944472155.2). Taxonomy (NCBI): domain Eukaryota; kingdom Metazoa; phylum Platyhelminthes; class Trematoda; order Strigeidida; family Schistosomatidae; genus Trichobilharzia; species Trichobilharzia szidati. Next base: position 92,078,180 of record OX235276.1, read on the forward strand.
AAGGTCCTGGGTTCGAATCCCAGTGGGTGCGTTCTGCCAATAATTCCTGAACTGGGATGAAACAGCAGCTGTCCAGTACTCCCTGGTTTTCAATGGTTCTCTAACTGATATCAGTCTGTGATCAACTAGTAAAGCATATATATCGTCAAATATTTTGTAAAATTCTGTTCAAAGGCCATTGAGTCCATAACAGGATTGAATCTGAAGAAATGTTCACAGCTGTCTAATAGATGGTTTATAAAGCATTATTGAGAACAATGTGATAACTTGTCTCTAAGGTATGCTAAGTGGTAGATGATTTAAGTCGCATGCTTACCTGGTTTACAGCATTATTGGCATTTATCCGTTGTTTCAGAAATTAGGAAAGGTCTTCTGACATATAGCACAAATGTCGTGCTGGTAAGTACTAGACTTTTACCATACATCAGTATATTTATTGTTGTTGTTTCACGATGATAGTCAGAGCTGTTAAGTGCGAAATCGAGATCCAGATTTCCTTGTGGCCTTGCCACATTACCACATGCAACAAGTAGCATATGAGAATCAAGCTTTGGTGTTTTTCCACAGGAAACTTATTGAAGACATAGATTTTGTGAAAAGTAGTAATATATAGATATTCACTCATTGAAATTGTTCACTTTATTTTGCTGACAGATTGTACTGTGCTCTGCTATTACGTATTCTCTGTGTTGCAAAACGTTTTTATCTGACTGTCATATTTTATTGGGCTTCATTATTCTGGAAGACTTGCTAACGTTTATCTCCTGCATAATAACTAGAAGATTCAAACATGTAGTGTTCATGGTTATGATGACCTTGTCGGTGGCTTTTGTGATAATTGGAGGGCTTTTGTTAAATTTCGGGAAGCATAATGTGAGTGAAATGAAATTTCAAATTTACCCTTTATATCCATGATAAATTAGTGTTATAACTAGAATTATTTTGATTTGACTTCTACTCATATTTAATTCCACATCTCATATTTATTTACCTCTCTACTTATGTCATCAAACGTGTATGCCCTGGCCAGCGAGGTGTAAAAATTCAGAGTACTATACTATCAGTCCATTCGTCGCAGTACACTCATCCATCTGCGAAACAGCATCTCATGCAAATCTTAAGTAATGTGAAAACATTCTATTAAGCTGGAATTTTAATGAACAGAAGCATATCAGCAATCCTTACGTCATCTCATTTACTCGCTGAAATAGTACGGAAATTCGATTCTTGTACATGGCATACAGGTTCATGGGGTCTCTTCTGGCAGAACTCGATTAATCACCCAATTACAATGATCTGAATTATGCATTTATTCCACTTCAACTTGTGATCAACTTTGTGAATGTGATTTCCCTCATCGTATTTCAGGAACTTTTGATTTCATTGGCCGGTGGCTTTTTGAACACTGCTTTAGATGTGGTAAGTACACACTTTGATTTGAATTTCTTTTGAAAAGGATTTCTGTGTGAGATATAATTCGTCATTTGAAAGGTGAATTTTTTTTGAAAACATGAAGAATGTAAAAGAAGTAAAGTGTATGTTTGTATGACCACATAATGTTGACAATTATATATTTCATGGCCATATTTCATCTAAACTTCACCACTGAATTCATTCACAAATATTAATCACATATTGTTTTCAACGCAGCGAATTAACAGACCTACATAAATGTTGCCTATTCTCTCTACATTTATGATGTTCTATTTTGTTTTTTGCAGGCAGCTTTGTATTTTGCCAATTCTCTGAAATTTATTTCATATTTAATGACTCCCCTGTATTATGTTAAGCAATTTTCTACTGAAATCCGTGTTTGATGGAAACAAGAACTTTCCACTTTACTTAAATGGATGATGGTTCGCATTTTACGTTTTTGAAAGAGATTATTCTGTGTTCGCTAGAAATGTTATTTTCACTTCTGTGCACCGATTTCTTCACAAGGTAAATACCAGGATTATACAAGACTTTGTTGACTTTCTCTTCGAGATAATTGTCGTCCTTGTTGATGTTTCTCATTATAATACGTCAGTGCGTCATGATGAAGAAACCATTGCCTAAATATTTGCTTAAGTAACAAAAGAAATGAGGTTGAATTCCGGTAGCCATTTAATCGTATAATTCAACGTCATTGTGGAGTTCCATAACAAAGTCTATACAATTAGAAATACCAGGTAACAATAATTGGATCCTCTTAAAAATCGATCACAGAAAAATATTGGTGATCACTTACTACTGAAGATGTAAGGTACTACAGTGGGTTGGTGTTGATTATCACTTTATGTTGGTTTCGTCCTAAGAATAGTGCTGTCGTCTGTGCTCCATCCACCATATATGACACTTTCCTTTATTTTACTTCCTTCTACTGCATAATGAAGTATTTACACTAGTACGAGGAGCTGAAGAAAATTCCGGAAGTTGTTGACTTTAGCTCCATCGTTATAAGTGATTTGTTTTCACGCGGTTACTTCAATCGCACTCAAGTACAGGCGACAAGTGTCAATAATTTTACATGACGTTGAACATAGAGGAAATTCAACTACTATAATACTCCTGTGGCCAACATTTTGAACTATATGCTTATGCAGACTGATGAATTCTCAGCGTTCTCCACGGGATATTCTTCCTTCATCTTTTTTTGTTTAGAGCGTAACAGCAAATGGGAAATCAAAAAGTGATGCGTATGAGTAACGGTTACTCAATAAGTACCTAACTGGAGTACAAATATAACACAGTGAAAGTGAGTGAATTTCAAGTAATTTCTCGATACCAAAGGAGGTAGCTCAGTGGTGTTTAGTAGTCACTCAGAATTAGATTTGTGATAGATTTGGTTTTACATGCGGCAGTTACTGTATCAATAAATAAAAGTTATTTTTTTCTTGTTCAAGAAACTAATAAATTAAGGTAATTCCAGTATGGATAAGTTTTGTTTTGTTAAAGCTTCACAGTGTTATACAGTAATGTTTACTGATAACGTTTCGAGCACAATTAATTGCTCATAATCATATCATATCATCATCATATCATATCACCTTGATATGATTATGAGCAATAAATTGTGCTCGAAACGTCATCAGTAAACATTACTGTATAACACTGTGAGACTTTAGCAAAACAAAATTTACCCATAATGGTAAATTCATATCTATCGCCGTCAGTCCTCACAGCTGAGATATCCACTTCTGTAATAAATGCGTGATGTCATGAACTAATGACCATCGTGATACAAAGAAGGAATGTGGAAGCGACTGATAATTTAAGGGAAATACACAAGATAATGCAACACAAATGTTTAATTCCTCCGGCTAAGTTGCTGATATTATGATAGCGTTCTCCCTATAAAATGTTTAATTTGAATAAAACCTCCTCGAAATTATTACTTGAGTCAGAAAGATTCGTGAGTTTCGAAATATGTATCTGGATGAAATATTTCATCTACCTAAAATCAGCTTTAAAAATCCTCTTTTCTGAGACCTCAATGATCTCAACCAACGAATACAGTGAGAGTAGGATTTGGGCGCTGAACTAAACACACCATTATTGATTATCGGTTCAGTATTGTACATATGCTAATACCTAATAGATGATATCACTTTAGTTGTCTCTTGCAATCTCATATGGCTTATTTATCCAGTTGATTTTCTAACCACATTTTATCTAACTCTGAATTTACATGTGTTGAACACGTAAGGATAACTTCACATTTTAACACAGTTAATGTGCCATCCACAAATCTCGATTATCATAATCTATGAAGTAGAATAAAAGTTCTGCTAGCCTCAGTTTCCCGGCTTTCTATAAATATACTCACTACTACTGTGGATTTTTCGGATTCGACTGTCACATCATTTCTGCTATTGAACTGTTTCTTTTGAAACTCCTGTGCACTAATGGCCTCACATAACTGAATATCTAATCTTTTCAAAAATCGTGAAAAGTGTAGGGTCTTTGAAGCTCTCTTACACGCTTGAAACCCAGCAAGAGAGTGGAGCAAATTTAGAAAACTGAAACGTAATACAGTTACGTTATCCGAGTGACTAATCACGAAATCTTTGTGCATTGAATGAAAGAACGCTAAACGCCTGCAATAAAAATGATTGCATTAGAAATCGGTAGGGAGTAAGATTGTATAAAGTATGTCTGGGGAATATGTGAGTGCGCTAAGTGACTGATTTCTCCTCAGAAATTTGCACAGAAGCGTATCAATACGTGTCGTCACACTCCATACAGCACGTAAAGGATGACAAAAGAGATTCGAAAAAACGTTAGGCAGCAGAAAACTGAGGGCAAAACAATAGTTACAAATGAAGACAAAAGTGTTTTTATGGATCTGGGAAATCACAGAGAGTGAATGCGTTTGCGATAGTAAGGACGTTTACGTACCACGTCACCGATCGTCTACAGTCAGTGCTTCGTAGAATATCCAGACGCTCAACTAGCAATCCTACAACTCTATCAGTAGCTTAAATTGACGGCAATTGAATCCATTGAGTGACTCCTTTTTTCGTTCAACCATCACCAATCCTATGTGACCTGACACTACCCATCAATTAAGACGGTGTCTATGCATGCACAACACATGTGCTGGACCAAACAGTTCATGTAGCTCCACAATTTCTCCAGTACACTATCCCTTCTTGCCTGGCGCTTGATTCTCAACCTCAACAACAACTATCGCCTATGAATATACATATATATATATATATATATATATATATATATTTAGTATTCAGAATCGCTTGAGTGTTTATCAAATTACAAAATAACAAAGAAACCATTAGGAAGTCATGTTTATTTATATTTTCAGCACAAAACTACTTATATAATTAAAAGTAATAAACAATGTTCATAAATAAATTTCAATGAAATCCAATTTAGTTAGTTGTCTACTTCACTGTCAACTGCATGATCATCTACCTATAGAGAAATGTAATAAAATAATCAATGTGGAACTTAACAAGACTCATTGCATTATGAGTACTATAAAATTTAACAGTGAACAGGCTGCAGAACAAACGGCAAAGGGCATCAGAGTGATGCAGCTAGTGTCATGTTCTCATTCTCTTTAACATGCACATTTCACACACTGTAGTACGATTTGAAAATGTTGTTTCTCCAGGAAATCCAATCAAGTTAAATATATTAGAAGATGCTTCCAAATGATTAGTTGAATATGAACATCGTAGTAGAGGAACTCTCTCTCTCTTTCTCATCATCAGTATTATATCACTCTTCACATTTCATCTTCAACATCCCTATTTCAAAATAATAGAAAACAAATGAAACACAACCGCTGCTCAAATGATGATGGGCCAATACACGAAATTTTGATTTTCCTCACGTTGTCTGTCGCTGCGATACAACGAATGAATCAATGAAAAGACGGATTTTATTAGAAGAAAGTCGGCTACTAAGAAGGAGATTACTTGAAAACATCTAATTAGGAGTGGCGTTTGCCACAGTTTTGTGCGAAATATTTGTGAAATGAATCATTATGTTCAAGTTGGATTGTATGTGCGAAAAACATTTAAAACTACTGAATTCGACAAGTTACAGAAAAGAATTCATGAACTGTTTCCTTCTATGCAGTTGATATTGTCGATCTCAGCAGATATATCATCAGGCTGATTACGATGAAAGCAGAGATTTCATCAATTTACACTGCTGCCTTACAGTTGAGGAACTTATTAGGACTGGTTATTGATGTTGCACTGGTTGAACCCTCTCCGAGCACGTAAGTGGTCAAGGTTCGATTCACAGTCTGCGCAATTCTCCGCCACGCCTGGACTGTAGTTGGCTGAAAAGAAGGCTAAGGTGGGGTGTAGGGTTGAAATATTCATTCCTTGAAAATGACACAGCCTCTTATGAAACTTCAAAGTCCAAGCATGGAAACCTGTGTTTACTCGACATAGAGAAGAATGAATACATATATATATATATATTATTGGTTTCAGTGTGGTTGCAATGACTCTTGTTTATGAGGTTACTCAGAGATGTTACAGCTTTTTCGGTGGACATTTGCGATTATTACAAATGCGTTCGTTTGTCTTTCAGTGGTGGGCATCACTGTGAAGTTCCACAAAGTATTATAAAACACCAGAATACGACGTTATATACACTAAGCTGAAGTGGAAACCAGCAAGTGCAATGTAAGTGAAAAATCTTATATGCGGCTACTCATCCGCAACTACTCACTGCTGACATCACCCTAGTTTACCCGCACAGGTGGATAAACATGAACACGAAAATAATCTCAGGGATAAGCACAGTCGTAAATATGCGAACCAGTTAAAAACTGTGCAGATAATCACTCACTGCAAATCATCTACCTGCATTCACTCTCCGGATTTCCATCTCGTTATAATCTGATTTAAATTCAGCAACATGTTAGTCGAAAGTGGCAGAGAAACTTGACTACTGTGAAGATATTTGTAGAGTCAGGAATGTGCTAATGTATATTATGTGTGACTTGTTGATTATCCCGTTCACACTTGAATCAAATACTCTCCAGTAGTCATCTGTTGCTACTGAGATATGTGATATGATATTAGACGCAGCTTATATTCTCTGCTACTCTCCACACATATTTACAAGGTTAATAATAATAATAGTAATTGTTATTATTCGACCTGGATTTCCCAGCTGAAAATAGGGCTTTAGTGACACATCATCGTTTCATTCTGTTCCATGACATCATGTTTAGTTGGCTCCACAATTACCGACTATTTCTCATTTCCTCTTCACATGGTGTCTCCCATATGACTCTCGTAGGCTCAGCACATCACGCCATACCTCCATTCAGGTCCCATTTTGGTGCCTGCCTCGCTTGTTTTTTTCACTCAATAGTCTTCTGAGAAAAAAATCTCAAATATATCTCCATTCCATTCTGCTCCACAAAGTTTTACTGTAAATTAAACTTAAAGGTCTGAGTGAAGTCATACTTCTGTCATTTGTATATTTTAGGAGCTATTTACATATCTTTCCCTAATCTGTTTGCTTACAACAGAATTAGGAATTGAGATATTTAGTTAACTACAAGTAGAGGCATTTCACTCACATCCCTCAGTACAGTGGTGCTTTATTTATCATCTCAATTGTTTCGAAAATACAAACGAAAAAATTACTGCTTTCAGTTATGCAGATTTATGTGAAAGATTCTTGAAAAATTGTGTCAAATAAAAATTAGCCGTAAAGTAATCTGTGGTAAGAAAGCTTACTTGTTAGGACGACACCATGCCAAATTGATAACACTGAAAATAAGAGATTTCGTTGACAGAAACAGTTACACAGCATGATTTAAAGTTTTGGTTCTTGAACGGTATGCGAATGATGCTCATTTACTTCAAAATTATTTCAAAAATGAACAGCAGACATGATATACCAGTTGACTCAAACAATCACTATGTAAAACCACTTACCTGGATCAAACCAAACTTTCCAGTAATGTGTATCTTTAATCGAAACAAAAGATGTTGGTTAGATTAGCGATGGCTGACAGTTTGCAAACTGAAGCACTTGTTGAGTGTCACACGTCAACTCAATGACGAAATACAGTTCTGTAGTCTGGATTATTTTCATCTTCACAGGATGCTAATATTGTTTTGTATGTTGAGACTTGCATTCGCGAAGTCACAACTTAACCAAAATGTCATCATCACCTGCGTGAAAATTCCAGTACTACATGTTCAATTCATATTGAACAGATACTGCACAGTGTAGCTTAATCTTTCACCGTGTGTTATAAATTCGAGTCAACATTCATGTCTGACTGAAGTAAACAGTCATTCCCATTTGCACAACCCAATCGTAGACTTATCCCAGATGTTCACAAGTGCAGTGGAATAATAAGAATACGAATATCGTTTCACATGCCTAGTGTCGTTTATTCAGCCGATCAATCGTTTCCAAAACTCTCTAGCATACCGTTGTGTTGTAGGACAAAAATCCTTCAACTTACACGAATCGTCGTGCTTCGTGGCGATAACCAAATTGCTTTGAGTGTTTCGAAAAAAATACGAGGAATGATAAAAGACGTTTCTGTAGTGAAAATATATGTAGCAGATGTTTATGCTATTTGCAGATTGGTGACATTTACAAATGAAGTGACCAGTAATTAGTGCATGCACGTGCTGCACTACAAATAAAATGGAATGAGAAAAGCCAGACTGTAGGCCGGTGTCCTTATATCTGAAAGTATATGTCTTCGACTCATACTTTATCAGCGGTGAGATTAATCGGAAAGGGTATTCTAACCATGCTCTACTCACAGCTTCAAACCTGCTAATTCTTCTTCAATCACAACTTCATTTCAGGTGATTATTAAAGTGAGTACGACGGCAGTTCAAATGAATCGTTCAAATTTGTTGTTGTTGTTGCTGGATGAATGTGAAACAGAATGAGACAGTATTTAATATGATTTCCAGTGGTGTATTTGATTCAGACTGCTAGCATATAACAGCTTTATGAATGTCACTTACCACGGAATTTCTCCTGTGCTTTCGTCGTTTCATAAACTGTAAGACATAAAATTGTATGATACTGAACGTGTGAACACACATAAACACCCATAATGTACATTCACGTTCACAATATATTAAAATAAATGTCTGTTTCACGCTAAAATTCTTTTCTACGAACTACATAGTCCAGAATATACCTTTTCATCAAAATTTCTTTACAACGAGTAGTCACATAAATGCAGAAAATCTACCACCACATTCCAGTGTAAACTAAGGCCTGTTACTGCCAAAAGTAGAAGATGGGGCATACCTATCAAGATGTTGTGACAGGTCACTAGGAACGAAAACTAAACAACAGATAGAATAAAATCATTTTGTAAAATGGACAGTGGATTAGAAATGAAGCTAATTTTCTACTACACCATTTAACATCAAGCACACTTTTGTAAAGCGTAAAGTAGATATTCCACAAAACCGTCTCCAGTAGCTATTAATAGCGTGTCAGTGAAAAGCCTATTCAAAAAAGGGAAGATCACTGTTTCAAAATGTAGCAAACTCTTACAGTGAGTATCTAACTTGTTTTCATCATCTGAAAATAAAATGGAAGACAATGGCTCAAATGAGATTCAAGAAAATGCTTTTAAGAAAAAGCACAACAATCAGAAACATCTAAAAATTGCACCGAATGATAAAGCAAGTTAGTATTAAAAGGAAAACTTCGCCTATTTAACTAGACTGCTAGTTTTCTAGCCGTGGCGTGTTCCGTCATCATTAAAATGTATTGATTTCCACTTGCTGTTTGAGGGAAAGGACCCATTATGTCCACGGACCATAAGTCACCAACCGCCGTTACGGGTATCGTTTGTAGCTGTGGTCGAATGCACCGATCACCCTTCATCAATTGACACTGTGGGCAAGCGAGTACGTAGTTTGCAATATCGCCTCTCATGTTTGGCCAGTGCGCACTCTGGTTCACTAGGTCGTATGTTCGTGCAACTCCTGTATGGGCTAGTTGGTGGCATTCTTGAATGACCCCACGACGAAGGCTTTTTGGTATCACCGTAAACCAGCTACCATCACTGTCTTTCCAAGTTAAGACGCCGGCAGCGTTTAGTTTGAGTCTATGTTTTTGCTGCAGTAGCATCTTTAACTCGCTATTCTCTGCTACCATTTCAATTTCTTTCCCTTCAGGTATCATCTGAATGACTGTCTTAAGAGTAGGATCCGACTTCTGGTGGCGAACAAGTTGTAAGGGAACTTGCTCCAAAGCGTTTACTGCATACGCTACCTCTGGTAGTTCAGTCTCATTATCTGATCCCGACAAATAGTCAGCTATTACATTTTCTTTTCCTGGAATATGTCCAATCGTGAAGTCATACTCTTGTAGGCGTAACATCCATCGTGATAACTTCCCTCGTCGATCCCGTGCTGTTTTCAACCACTGCAGAGGTTTGTGGTCGGTCTCAATGTGGAATCGGCGGCCGATCAGATATGGTCTCCATTTTTCTAGTGCCCATACGATAGCTAAACACTCCTTTTCCACCGTAGAATACTTCTGTTCTGCAAGTGTCAACACACGGCTAGCGTATTCAGCAACCCCATCTGTTTGTCTTAAAACAGCACCTATACCATAATCACTGGCGTCTGTCGAAACTGTGAACTGCTTCCCCGGCGCTGGCAGTTTCAACGTCATCTGTTGACCATCTAACAGCTCTTTAATTCGCTCAAACGTTTGCTGTGCCTCTTCCGTCCACATGAATTTCGCGTCACTCAGCAACGTATATAGCGGTTTAGCTATCTCATTGAAATTTTTGACAAATCGGCTGTAGAATGCCGCTCTTCCCAAAAACTGTCTCAGCTTTCGCTTTGAATTTGGCACTTCGCTGGTTTTGACCGTCAGGATTTTCTCCGGCAATGGCCGTATTTCACCATTACCCACTTTGTATCCCAGGAGTACAACCGTGTTTTTAGCTATTTGGGACTTGTTCTTATTAATCCGCAGTCCAAAGTCATCAATTCTCTTTAAGATAGCTTTGATGTGGTCTATATGGTCGCTTTCCGTCTCACTATACACCACCAAGTCATCTCCATAAACTTCTACGTTCTTCAGACCCTTCAGTAATAAGGTCATTAATCTTCTGAATGTAAATGGGGCACCTACCAATCCAAATGGCATTCGTTTAAACTGGTACTGTTTCTGCCTAACTGTGAAAGCTGTTTTACTTCGATCACTTTCTGCTATTGGGATCTGCCAGTAGCCCGATCGTAGGTCGAACACGGTGAATAACTTGGCTTTATGAAGGTGATCAAGGGTTTCTGTTACGGTAGGCATTGCACACTGTTTTACTTCGGTGAGGCTATTCAGCTGTCTGAAATCGACACAAAATCTATATTTCACGTAAGCTTTCTTCACCAAAAGGATTGGCGAACTGTACGGGCTGTCGGCTTCTTCGATTATTCCGTCGTTTAACATTTCTCTGACTTGTCGGTTAACTTCTTCTTCAAGGTGAACCGGAACTCGTCGCGATGAAAAGACTGTCTTCCCCGTATCCTTCAGTGGGATGTTATGCTTTACCTTATCACAATAACCGTATGGGTCTCCATCACTAGTGAATAAACCGGCATATTTACTCATCAACGTGGTTAGACGTGGTGCCTCTTGCGGAACAATGGTTGTGGTTTCCACCTCAGCGACTTCACTATTCTCATGTATCGCGAATTGCCCGTGTTTCGTGACCACTTTTCTATTCTTCATATCGATTACAGCTCCTACTTCTCTGAGAAAGTCTGCTCCCAAAATCGTTCGTCTTATATCAGAAGTTACAATAAACGGATATCGTATTTTTCCTGCTCCAATCTCTACAACACAGTCTGAAACGCCAAGAATGTGCAACGGATGTCCTCCTACCGTCTGAACTGCTAATGTGCACGGCCTTATTTCTTTTTCTTTTTGGTTCACCCGTAATCACCGTACACTGAACCTCTTTCGACTAACACGACCACCTCCGAACGCGAGCGAGAAAAAGAAGGAAGACTGTACGGTATAAAGTTTTTTTGTCTTCCTTTCAGGCAGTTTCTCTGCCAGTGACCGGTTCCTCCGCAAGCAAAGCATCTGTTGTTTGTTCTTTTCTTTATCTGCATAGCCGCCACCTGTTGTTTCAACTCTTTAATCTGGTCTTCGATCTTCTTGGAATCTTGGCCCTCCGACATCACTGGAGCAACATGCGAAGTCATTATTTGCCTTGTCACCTTGGCCATTTCATAGACATCCATTGGCTGAGCTGCGTTAACTAGTTGCAACTGATGAGCTATATCTGTCGGGACGCACTCGAGGAACTGAGATGCAAGCAGCTGCTCCCAGGAATCTTCGTCTAGGGTGGGTAATGCGCGTTGCAGGTGATTCGTCAGCGTTACTGTGAGGACCAATGGATCCCCATCCTGGCCAAGTCTCAGCGTCCGAAACTTCTGCAGCGCCTCTTGTCTGTCCGCAGGGCTATCGAACTCGCACACGACCCTTTCGACGACCTAGTCCCACGCCGCCTCACCTTCCAGCTCCCGAGCGTTGTCGTACGCAGCCTTCGCGCGGCCCCTCAGCAGCGTTCCCAAGACAACCAGCTTGGCCTTCTTCTCCTGCACTCCAATCAGATCCGCGACAGCTTCGAAATCCCTGAGGAACGTCCGCACATCTCCCTCCTCGAACACCTGCGGCCATGGCACCTTCATCTCCGGCAGAGGCAGCGACACCAAATGTAAAGAAGACAAGACTGAGGAGGCTGAAAGGAATGTTTATGTGGTGAAACGTATGGTACATAGCTAAATTTGGAATACCATATTCTCAACCGGCCATTCGCACATCATTTACCAGATCCTTGAGGAACTTGTCGAATATCGTCTCATTCGATAGCTTCTTGAATTCTGCATCATATGGCAACATTCTTCTCATGGTTCCCTTCTTCGATTGCTCTTTCCAGTGTGCCAAACATATTCTTACTTCGTTTCTGATATACTACTTATATCGAATTATAAGAAGGACTCACCACAGGGCTACCTCGTCAAACTGCCACAGAAGGACGACTTACGTCTCACTCTTCAAGATTTGGCAGTGAATAATGCTCTTGTCCACATCAAGTAAAATACTAAGTCACATCATCCTGGAGAGAATAAAGGATGCACTGGATACAGAATTCCACCCCACTGCCCTGAACAGGTTGGATTCAGGAAATGTGAATAATGCGCTGATCAAATTGCAACTCTACACATCGTTATCGAACAAAGCATAGGATGGTAGCCAAACCCTTATCTACACCAACATCATTGACTTCAGAAAGGCCTTCCACAGCGTTGACCAAGAAGTAATTTGGAAACTACTTCATGATGAAACATAATGGAAAACTCAGCGAGGCGTTCGAAGTGCATACAGAAGTAGGACAAGCCGGCTTCGCATTATCGCCGATGATATCAGTCGTAGTGGGCTGGATCATGCGTCAGACTGCGCATTGCAGTAAGAAAGTAGACAGAAATATATTGGACCATCAACAAGAAGCGTCTAGAAGATCAGGATTTCACAGATGAATTCGCAGACTAATACGTAAAACAAAAATTGGCAGAGGTGTCAGACAGCAAAACAGAAATGTAGATAAACACAGAGAAGATGGAGGTGATCAAGAAAACCAGAGAACTGCAAAACCAAACAACACATATCACCATTAAAGGAACAGTTATAACAAAGGTTCTTTGTGTGGTGGGCGGAGTGAAGTCGATGGTGGTTGATGCATACTGCTGGATGGATTATGAAGACTGGGCTGGTGGATTGACAGGATTGGAGAGGGCGAGTGTTGGGTGCATAATGAACTCACTCACCTGCAGTCATAATCATCCAGTTATGTGCGTTGTATATATATGAATGTCGCTTAACGCATTAGTGTAATACTTACGCACTCAAACAAAATCTGTTGATGAGTGTAGTTATGAGCTATTTCTTTAAAATCGAAAGTACCATTCGAAGTGCAAAGCTTTCCCATTGAAATTCAAGGACGAAGTCACTTAACAAACTGAAATCGAGAGAAGTTAGAATAGATGAATCATAGAAAGGAATACATGAATTATGAAAACTGAAACAAAATAGTACGATGTACAATATACTACTCGGTGACAGATACGAGTAGTTCACCACTTTTCATATTGAAATTTGGTCACTGCTATTCAGATAGAACCTGAAACAAAAATTTAAGCTACATATGCTACTGTCATGATGAACATTCCTACAGAAAGATCTAGTTATCACCAGCTGCTTTCATTTGCGAAATTATAACAAGAAGATCAACTTTGACATGTAAATGGCAATGATTTTGATTTGTGAGTGCGGAATACATTTATCAGAATCAAGTACCTCATCTACTTCATAGACATGATTCACGTCATAATATCTCCAGGTGAAGGTATTATAACAAGGTAAGGTGAGGGATATCGTCGAATATACCGGTTGTATAAGACTCGTATTTCGAACACTAATATAAGATGAGTGCTTCCATTCGGTTCAGAGAATTGACACGCAGGTCACGCAAAGTGATTCCAACAAGCTGCAGGCTTCTATCAACGACTGTTTTCCCTGTCTCGACACTGAAGATCAGACGACCAGCCCGGATTATTAACAGCTGACAATTGAAGGTGAAATGATATGAAACAGTTTGTTAAATTCAAGACCACTGAGAAACGTTTTGCAGTTTAAACAATAACTACTAAGCAGTTATAAATAATTCATGATGGACATGTTCTTGGTTGGAGTCCTCGGGATGGTGGGAAACAATGAAGTCTGAAGACAATTAGTGACGTAGCTCAAATCATTCACAATGAGTTACGCAGATGCATTGACTCTTTGTGACTGGTCATATCCAATAAAACACTATTCTTCTTATTCTCCTATATGACTATTCTTTTCCCTCAGTCACACTTCTGTTTATTATCTCCCTCGGTTGAATCACTCCTTGTAGCCTCTACTTTTACTGTGAGTGCTGAAGAAAGGAAGAGTGAGGACAAGAACTTGTGCACATGCGTACAGAGTAGTTATATGATGAAACCATTCATTCAGTCATAGACATGTAATGCGTATTCCTCGGCACTGAAATAAACCTTGAGTGAAGACAAGACAATGGATGAAACTGGAATGACTAGATGTCAGCTAAATCAGATACCAACCCGTCTGCGATTGACTTGTGTGTTCCACTTTCTGTACAGACTATCTCGGATCCTACCACCATCAGCCGAAATTTTCTCACATCAGTTCTGTAGATAGCATGATATAATAGCATGACAGCAGCTTTGTCTGAACAAGAGTTAAAATGAAAATAAAACAAGTAGGACGAAATAAGTTTATTTGAATTCATGGCTCCCCTAAGGCTTTCAGACGGCTGGAGAACAGTTAGGTTCAGGGTGTAGTCAGTTGAGAATGAATTGCAAAAAAGTCCCATATAATCTTCGTGGATTTGTTGTTAGCCGGTTGCCAGAATTTGCGTAGAATATAACTGCAATGCTATACATTTAAGAGACTCCAGTTTGACTCTGTGCGATGTTTCATAGATGACTCCTTACTTTGCTAACTAAAAAATTATTTTATCAGGTTACAGCTGGCGTTCTCCATTCTTTCTATGAATCCGACAACCGCCTCATCAATAATACGCCATAAAGACAATTGTTGATATATCTTCCAAAATTGTGAAAATAATTAAAAGACGACACCACATTTCATTAGTTAATTCATATTTTTCACAAACTGATAAACATATGCATGCAGAGCACAGTGAAACCTGTCGGTACAATTAGTTGAAGATGATTTATTAAATGGAGCCGATTAACAAAATGTACGCTTTATATAGTTTATTATAGAAGTAGCGTCAAATTCACACTCACAGTGATGAGTTGCCATGATTTCGAATAATTCTTTCTGAGATTAGCTTATTGAAGAATATGAGCGTAACACTTATGAATTATCCTTTAACTTCGTATTTGAAGCAATTTGTAGGAATGCTTATTTTTATTCTTATTAGAACTTGTCAGTTTGCTATACTCTATACTTCGAAAAATGACTGCTACCACGGAGATACACAGAAGTCTCATATCATGCCGTAATGGCATATGTTACTACTAACTTAATTTTCATAGTACTCCATCACTTACTGGTGATGAGGAAAGCCAGAACAGTGAGTCTTAACTTTAAGAAAGGCAGATTGGATTCTCCCATGTGACTTAACGCTGCCTCTGATTATGCGAAATAGCCTGCCAACAAGAATAAACTGTCTTCGATGAGATTTGTCGAAATAAGGCAGATACATCAGTGAAAAATGACTCTGCATCCAAGATAGTATATGAACAAATAAACTGTAATTATATCTGAATAGTTTACGCACAGTGGTCATTTTTGTTTTTTGAAAATATTTTGAGCAAAATTACTTTCCGAGATCACACCAACTGCAGGAACTGTTTTGTTTTTAATTCACACGTTTATGATTCCCTCGAAATATTACCAAAAAACAAATACTTATCATTGTTTGTAAACCAGTGAAATTTAATTATACTTCATTTGATCCATTCCACAATGCTCAAACTTTTTATTGACATTGACAGTATATGCATTTTTGAAGTGTTGATTGGGCATCACAGTCGAGTGAAAATTTAATTGTCGTATTTGAATCTTGAAAGTGATCAGAGTGTGATGAAAACTATTCGAGGAATGCAATAATCTTTCACCAATGAGCATTGAATTGAAATACTAAACCGAACAGTAACAGCAAAAACACAGTAGAATATGGTTCGGTGTTTTACGGGTTGTCGTATACTTCTGCGTATGTTACATCAACAAACTTACGCTTGATTCATAATGAAATATCTCTCATGCGAATAATATCTATCTTCATTGATTTGGGCTGTATATACAATCAGAGAAACGTTTTTGCTCCCTTATGACAAATGAGATGTATTCTGGACGTGGCTGGATTAAGATGGAGAATATTTTTTCGAAGTGGTTCAATTCACTGTATATCATTCTAAAGGTTCATATCTGAATAATTTACTTACAAGTTGTCTTGTGAATGGTACAACAAAGAAGAGAATCAATCATTATATGACTGAGCAACATCAACTCAGCCTTTTGTACTTTTAGTAAACTTACCAGTATTGCAACGATCGAGCAAGTGACTAGAAATTTATGCCTGAATTTGAAGAATAGTGTTGAAACAAAGGCCACTAAAACCAGTCTGAAATACCGAAATGAAGAATTACACAGAATGTTTTGGTGAAATGTGTTTAAACTGAAATAAAATGCAGTTGTTTATTGTCACATTTACTGTATTGTAACAACCGTAAGCTAGACGCAAAAGCCATGGTATATTTTTCATTTATACAGTTTCTGTTCTTTAAGCGATCACTACGCGTTTGATTTTGGTTTTCATTAAACGACATGAAATAGAATAATCAAATATACATATTATTATGCTGGTGACGCAGTTATGAACTGTTTGAAAAGTTCGGTTTTGTGAGAATCATATTCCGCTGGTAATAACTGTATGCATCACACCACCACATGGTAAATTATCGAAAGGAATTTATCTTCGGGAATCGCATAATTTCACTTGACAGGGGAATGGACTGTATAATTTCGAGTTTACATTATTTATTTTAGTGCAAATAAGAGATCGTTCTAGATACTAAGATGGTAAGCGGAATTAGTTCATGCGCTTATTAAATAAACCAAGCCTTGATTGGCACTCTACGAATGCACTTCGTTGACTAATATATGACGGATATGATTAGATGACATTATTAAGGCTTGAGGGTATTCCTTATCACGGTAGTTCACCATTCTAACTAGTTAGCATCTTGGTCGCCAGTGAAAGGTCAAATTCAACCGATCTTTTATACACAGAAATGCGTGACAAAAAAAAGTAAAAATATAACGTATGCAAGTGGTGTACAGTTTATTTTCACGGAAAGCCATCAGTGAAAATAACACAATGGCAATTGGAACACTATTTGAAAACTAGTTATTCACAGATATTTGAAGCTAACACCAGTCCGTCATTCGTATTGCCGATGATTAGCTATTATAACTAAAGAAATTGTAATCACAATGTAACATAAATAAAGTAATCACCACGCTGCATCAATTAGTTGTTTTTTGTTTTAAGTACAGCAAAATTTAGAACTCACATGCAAATTATTGCTACAATGTACTTCGCCTCCATTGAAGATATTTGTCTGAAGTAAACAGAAACACATACATTCTAAGTATCAGGCAAATTGGCGTTTAGGATACTAAAACGAGAAATATACATTTTCAAGAGAATGGATACTGAACAAAGAATACTCTTTTCGATAACTTCATCATCACGCCCCACAGTTATATATACGTAATATATCCATTTATTTCTAGTAGCCTAATCGGTGGAAAGCTTCCAAATGATAGGTCAATGTCTGCTGATCATGATTATAACGAACTGCCGTAGTTACAAATCGGAGCAGTTCAGTGAATGGTAGGTTGTCACTAAATTAAACGATTTCACTATGAGATATCTGATAGACGAATGAATGCAATAACTTGACTGTTTTCTTAACATATAATGGTTTAGAAGTGAAAATTAAAAGTTGAAAATTACGTGGTACTCAACGGAACAAAGATAGAAATTTGATAAGGTTAAAATTGCTATTAAGTGAGGATAAAGGTATTTGAGTGTCAATTTAACAAGTGTGAAGAGGGTGTGAAAATATACAAAAGGAGCATATGAGAGTGATAATAGTGAATTAATTATTAAAGCGAAAGCTATTTAAAAGTGAAATTAGAATGAAAAGAAAAAAAATCAAAATATATTTTATTTACAAGGAACGATTAGTGAAGAGGTTAAGACCAAGGTAGAATAAGAGACTGGACAAACCTTTTCTGTATACAAATTTCAGGGTTGTATTGATGAATTGCTAGAGCCTCCGCCATACACAAAAGCCTAAACCTGACGCCCTTTGCACCATTTGGCTTCACTTTGTAGATGATCTTAAAAGACGATTCTGGTAGAGCTACGTGGCCTGAGTTCACCAAATGCTCGAGAACTGAGCTAGTAATTGCCTCACATTGTCCCTTTGCTAACCATGCCGGATAATGCTCAGAAATGGGTTTGGAATGCGTGTAAATAAAATATATTTTGATTTTTTTTCTTTTCATTCTAATTTCACTTTTAAATAGCTTTCGCTTTAATAATTAATTCACTATTATCACTCTCATATGCTCCTTTTGTATATTTTCACACCCTCTTCACACTTGTTAAATTGACACTCAAATACCTTTATCCTCACTTAATAGCAATTTTAACCTTATCAAATTTCTATCTTTGTTCCGTTGAGTACCACGTAATTTTCAACTTTTAATTTTCACTTCTAAAGCCACTTCTGAGTAATTATATCAATTATGTCACCTCCTATTACTCAATAATAGACTACTATATATTTTTGTAAGTATTATGGTTTAACTACTAATGTTATATTGTGATTGACATCTTTGGAATTTCATTAAATAAACTGGTTATTGGTTTAAAAGTGAAGCTGTCATTCAAAAATGTAAAAAACATAAACATTATTTTTGTATGAGCAGTTGGGTTCATTATGTTCATCCTTGGGAAGCTTATTATAATTGTCTCCAAAAATACAACAGAAGTACTCAGAATTTTTCATGCAGACTCCCTAATAGTACTTAACTAAAAGAAGCTTAATAAACAAATTCTTGCAAACAACCAGACATTATCATAACGAGACATCATAAGAAAAGCATTACTTACATGTGATTAGAGTGGTAGTTATACGAGCAACATGAGTAAATAATACGTGTGCACGAATATATCCATCTCATTCTTTAGACTTTGATCCAAAGTTCTACATGAGCATATAAATGGTATAATCTTTTATCAATAATAGTGTAGCTGTTTATCTTTGATCGAAATATCGTTTAGTTTTCAAAAATCGTATATAAAATACAACAGTCATCAATAACGAAATGAACGAAAGTCACATTGTATCTTATATCTGTCTTGTTTGCGGTGGATGTTCATTAAATCCAAGAATATCATTCCGTGAATGCACTATTTTGACTACGAATTTAAAAGTCACATTTGATGAAGTGTAGTTTAATTTAACTTCTGGATAATATAGGATCAAATAGCGAAAGGTGAAGATAAAATCCAGACATGGTAAATTGTCTCCGGACTTGCTGTTCCAATGACATTTTTGACACTAATCACTTTGTTTAAAATGTAATTTATCAGCATGATAAACAAAGTATACAGATATCGTTGCACTCTGCAACAAAGAGGAGTGACATCAGTGGTAGTAGTCATCCATGGGTTATTCACATCTGTGAATCCCTCTGCATATTGCATCATCACATAGCATCTGAATAATAAACTTTTGCATGCTGTACTGTATATTGCTGAAGCTATTTCTAAATTACTCCCTTAAAGTCTATGAAGCTCAGGTTTACAGTAGAATGTTACTCCACACTTCAATCAACCTTAATTACAGCTGGTAGTTAGAATCATTTTATACACTTATTATCGCTCATCCAGAGGTGCTTTGGGAATATTAAAATCTTTGTCTGAAAACGTGGAAAAGCTTTCTGAATGGAATTAAAAGCAGCATAAGTTAACCTATTAAGGACTGTTAGCAGTGATTCGATGAACATCCACTAAAAATTGCAAACATAAGAATAAAGATGAACTTATCTGAGATCAATAATTTTCAGTTCTTTTATATTTCCTACTTTCATGGTGTTGCGCAATGTTGCAGTACTCAGTATCAAAGGATTTTCGTGAAAACAATTTTACGCAAACATTTATGAGTAAACATTTCGATCATGGTTTTGAAGAATAAGAAGGATATATTCGAGTATGAGTAAATGTAAGCATGTGAATCGTTTAACACGATGTTTTGTATCCATAAGTAAGTCAGCCAACTTCTAATAATTGCTTGGAATATAGTTGCATACTCATCCATGAGTATTCTTTCGAGTTAATATCCTTCATAAGCATTTCTAATGTGAAGAGTTACGCAGAGTCTCCGTATCTCGATATTATCTGAATGTCATGAATAGTTCCAAGCTAATGATTGAAAGTATATAGATACGGTCAAATTAGTTTCGTTATGTGTGTTAAATAGAAAATCAGCATTGTGTAGAAGCATGAAAATACGTATTTATAAATTAATTATCCGTTACTTTTGAAACATATATAAAGACCGTGTTAAAATGGGGTCTTTTTCAAAACTGACAGGGCCAAGTAGAGCTAGTCCTATAAATTTTAGTTGTTTGAGCTCCGCGTTTTTAAATGAAAGTGTAACCCATCTCTGAAAACAAATCTTTGATTTCATTCTTAGAATAACGAATAATATTATCACGTTTTCAGAAAATAAGAAACCTGTATTTCATCAGTCAAGTTTACTGAGTAATAAGAGCTTGAGATTCAAGGAACTTTCCCCATTCGTCAATATATTAGTACAAATGAGCAGCAATTTATATATATATGTATATATAACACTAGAAATATAGTCAAATATACTTAATGAAATAAATAATGATTTTCTTATTTTTTAGGTGAGTAAAATGTTCACAAATAAAAGGCAGCTCATCTTGCAATCAATGACATGTGAGTTTTACATTCTCCCATATTCCAGTCAAATAAACCACTTATACAATTTAACCTGAATATATGATGGTTGAAAGATGATTTAAAGGATATTAAAACTGGTTAAGGGCGAACTCCACTCTACTGAAGCCAAAATTCAACGAGTGAATTTCAACTAATAATCGAACTCCTTCCTTTGCAATTGAAACATAACACGTCATATGTACAGAGGTATTTTTCAACCTGCACAGTCATATTTATGCTGAGAAATATGTGAAAAAGAATAAGGGTTATTACTAAAATGTGGAAGGTGGTAGATTTGAGTTGGATAAATTAGCGGAACCTTAGAATATCAATGAAGAAGTGAATTGGTGTTAAGATTTTGAAATAGGTCAAACATCCTCAAAAAATTAAAAGTAGGGTGCTGATAGCAATAAAGAAGGTGATTAGCAAGGGAACTGTAATTGATTCAAGTGTTAAATTACAATAAAACAACAATGACATTAAGATAGTGAAGGTGAAGGAAGAAGTTTGAAAAACTGTTTTCGAGCACATAGTTCAAAGTTTTGTCGATGTATGGCTAAATCTGCCTCTCTACATATATTGAGAGACAGCAGAATTTCAGAATGACTAAATATGTATTCTCCTTAGAACCAGATGTATGCATAGAAAATCGGCTATATGGGAATCATTGTGGAAGCCTGACACACGAATTATAATGGACACGATACGATTCTTCAAAGATATTGTGATATCATGACTTATATTTGATTCAGAGACTAGTTATATCACTAAAAGCATCTACAGCAGACTACAGACCCTTGAAAATAACTGCATCTGCTGCCTTGATACTAAAAATCATATGGCAAGCTGGACACAAAGGACTCTGGCAAATAATCAACGAACAATGAGGGAGATTGAGACAGCCAGAACTCAAGCTTGGGAAAAGAAACGTTGGGTGACATCGTTGGCAAGGTCAACTAGTGGAACCTGTAGCCTACATGGCGAATAATACATTGATTGGAGGATGACGCTGAGGACATTACATTAAGAAATGAAACCTTACGGTCAGTCATACAGCCAGCTAAAGAAAGCTCCCGAATAATAATAAGAATAATATTAATAATAATTTGCCTTATTCCAAAACAGTGTATGTGATACAGAATGGAATTCTCAGCATTTTATCTACAGTATTGCATCCAGTTAGCACATTATTAATAAACAGAATTCTACATAGATTTAGGAAATCTCAGTACATTATTACAACAACACATTGGGATGTCGGTAGCAAAGGTAAAGCTGAACAGTGTTTGAAGGTGTTAGAAAGGTAGGAGCTGTCATATTTACTGGCGTAAGCGAGAGAAAGAAACAAAGTGGCATATAACGGAAAAAAAGGGAGAGAGAAAAAGAAAAGAAAGAAAGAAAATGTTGTACCTATAAATGATATGAGTTGGAAACACAAGATTCAGTTGTACTACTGACTATTTAATGAATTATAAGTGCCACGTTGGTGGCATAGTGGTTAGGACGCTCGCCGACCATGCAGATGGTCCGGGGTTTGATCCCCGGTCGGCGCACTCCTTTGCCTCGCTAAAACCATTAATAAGACTGGTGAAGAGAAAAGGTTGGGCATGAGGCTAACAACCCCATCCTGTAAAATAAACCCTGCTACAGAAACTTCAGGCCTCTAGCTTGAAGCCCTATGTTCCAGTGGGGAACGTGAAGGAATAAAAAAAGTGTCACGTCTTATGCTTTCTTTATCACACAGAACACGAGCTAAGTAGGGTATGGTTAAGTTTTTGTACTTGCTGGTGCGAGCATATAGTTTCCTCTGTAGGCTTCTGGCTTTGCCTGATGAGATGCAAGGGGAGAGTAGTGAGTGAAGACGGTGGTGTGAGTTAGATAAAATGGATTCGGCCCATTTTTTCACATGAGTCCATGTGCCTGTCAACCGGGATATTAACAAGCTGGTTAAGTGGCACGTTGCTTACCTTGCTGACAACATTTAACATCCTGCGTAATATGTTATGGTCTTTCTTCAGTAGCCCGGGAAAAACTAAGGGGGAACAATCGAGAATAATAGGCAGGATGCGAGAATTAACGAATTGTAGGAGTAAGGGTTGGGTTATACCAGAATGTTTTAACTTCTTGATGTAGAAGGTAAGACGGAATATTTTCTTAGAAATCGCTAAGATATGAGACGACCAGGAGAGACCAGCAGATAGAATGAGGCCTAGGTATCTGATTTCCGACTTGGTTTCTATTTCACTGCCGTCTCTTGCACACCTCGTGACAGCCAACCAGTTTGTCTAGGTCAGATTTATGCCTTAAGTTGAAATTGACTGTTTGGGATTTGAAGGGGTTTAGGGTAAGACCGTTTTCCTTGGACCACTGTCTGATTTCTGACAGAAAGCCATTAAGTTTAGAGCAGTCGCTTTGACATTTGACAGGCAAAGATACAGTCAGATCGTCAGCATATTTGATAAAATTAATTTCATTTGAAGATGGTAAGTCATGTAGAAAGGAAGAAAAGAGAAGTGGGGAGAGTACAGAACCTTGGGGGACTCCGGCTTCAGTGAGTACAGCAGAGGATGATTTACCTTTGTATACGGCATACTGCTTTCTGTTAGAGAAGTAGGAATGCAGCCAGTTAGTGAATTAGGACTCAGTTTTTGTCAAAGAGAGCTTATTTAGGAGGAGACATCTATGTACAGAGTCGAAAGCAGAATTGAAGTCGAGAAACTTGCAGCGGACATATTTGGCACCTTTATCTAATGATGAGACGATACTGTTGTGTAAGACGGCTGCAGCATCTAAAGTGCAATGCCATCTCTTTGTCTAAATATCCTATTGATGAAGGCTAATTGAACATTCAATGTGCATCTCAATAAAAGTTGTTTGAGTTGAACTGTAGGCAAACCTATTCATGCATTATGTGTCTCAATATAATCACATATATAGCATGCAATTTCCATGGAAGCTGCATCGGTGAATAGCGGAGTCACATCAAATGAGAACATGACTTTGTTTGAGACATCAAAATCTTTAATAATCTCAATAAATTTAAACGTCTCATAAGTGGAAAACTTAGATAATTGCCTTCCAAATGGTTCCATTATTTCAACTAGCCACTGAGCTATTCCGTGATAAGGAGAATCCGCCATATCGGGATTTTGATGGAGGAGTAATCCTGTCCTGTGAATAGTACTTTTCTATTACATTAAATGGACAGTCAAACCATTTCGCTTCCCAGCACATCTATGGATAACAAAGCTTAATAGTTTTCATGGGTTTCTTCATTTTCTATCAATGGAGTGTCTGTTTACTTTTCCCTTAGTATAAGTTGTCCATTCCTACCAGAGGACTAGGTTTTAGGTATTGTTGACTCAGGCTAAGAACTAACAGGTTATCTGTATTTAGGCTGTTGTACCAATTATACTCAAGTAAGGGCTCTACGTCTTATATAAAGAAATTCTATTGTTAAAAATTTGAAATTCACAGGTCACTGAATTCCAGCTCAGGTAGTCGACTGTGAGACGAGCTAACTGTTGTAAACTCTATGTCTTAGCTTCAACTCCCATTGCATTTTTAGTTCCATACTGCTGTTGCACAGAATGTGATGAAACAGCTATGCAGTATTTCCTAGTCTACAATGTTTCTCTAAATGATGTCATTTCATGACTTGTTTGGTGTTGAGACTAATTCTAATCCCACAGAAACCATGAAGCACGCAGAGAGAACGGTGAACTAAACTGGCATCAACACTACTCAGGTGATGAATTTCCCTTTGGATTTGACAGAGTGAAAACACATTCTTCTCTTTTGTACCATTCAAAATAACAAGACATATATTCTGAATCTCTTGTCATCTGCAACACCGAAGAAAAAGAGAGTAATGATTATTATGTTGTGTAGCAGGTTGAGTAATAAATATCCAGGATATGAATGAAAATCGCCCTCTTGTGTAAAAAGAAGTCTACACATACAACATACAAGTGGCAAACTGAGAAAAATAATGGGGTGTTATTATTCTTGCACGCCTGTCCAAGTGATCACAGTTAACCAGATTGGAAGGAGATTGCTTTTCTCAGCCTTACTGCAACGTTTTATTCCTTGTCCGGTCAGATGAAACAACTGTTCCAGAGAAGTAAAATATGTGGACAATAAAAATTTTACAAACAATAAAAGCACTGACTTTAAGAGAATGTTTTGCATCCAGGCCGTATTTTTGGTAAAATTGTGTAGTTTTCAGCAAGTAATATCGTTAGCTCAGATTTCGCAGACCGACTATTGATATCAGGTGTGCGTAGGCAGAGGATGTAAACCCGGACCATGTGCATGGTCAGTGAGAGTCCTAACCGACGTGCCACCGACGCCGACTCAATTACATCTTCAATATACCTGGCATATATATGGCTACATTAATTTGATTTCATAGTAAGAACAGGCTGCAGTTTATTGGTTCAAACAACCAACTCACTCATGAAAATCACCGGAAAATTGAGACATTTGAGGTAGACCCTGGAAAGTTAATCAAACTTCTAAACTGTACACACACACACGAACAAGAAGAATGGAAACATTAATGCGGAAACATGCAGTGTAGATGGAGCAGTGTAAAAACTGCTGGTGATTACTCACTGCATATTGCATTTTTTTCTGATTACAAAAATTTAGTGATATTCACACTTACCATCAATACAGCGAAGATGATGATGAAAGCAGGAGAGATGGTTGGAATTATCTGCAAGTAATAGGGTTAAAGTATTATGATTGCTTTCCAGATGGTGAAAAATATTTATTTCATATTATTTAATATATCAGTGGTATTGCACCCTCCATTTTCAAGATTGATCACGAACAGTTTCCAGTTAGAAAACCAAAGAAAACTATGGCCTACTATACATTTGCTTCATCTTTGTTTAGGACTAATCAGCAGTACTCACTGGCAATTTAAAATCCAAGGATTGAAGTTATCGTAAGAGTCCATGATGAAATATTCCAGTTTCGAGACAGCTGTAATGGCAGGTAATCTGAAGGACAACAATAAAACCTATGATATTTAGACAAAACATATGAATAAAAAATTATAACGGTGTTTGATGTGATAGATTCACAGTGATATGTTCTTAGAAATGGGATACATTGTTAATATGCAACCCCAAAATAATTCCTTTATTATGCTGTTCAAAAAGACACAACCTGTGGTGTCTTCCCTTAAAATAACCATAACCGGTCGGCCTACATGTTTAGTAAACTAAATACGATGTAATGCTGAGGTTAACGGCACACACTTTACCCTCGGAAGTAAATCAGTCGTTGCTCATTTCTGTTGTTAATACCTTATGGTGTTCACGTAGCGCTTATAATGTTATCAAGATTATTTTGGTTTCCGATTGGAACATTTGCCTTCAGCAGTGAATTTCAATCTGACCCCCTCCTCTAGAGTCTTCTTCAGCTGGCTCTATGATTGCTTATAAGTTTTCACCTCTTCATGTAACGTCCTCAGTTTCGGCCTCCAATCGCCACTTAATTCGTCGTTTCTCATTCAGGTTGCACTAGGCTACCTGGCGTATGATGTCATTCAACTAGCCAACTTTGCTTATGCTCTGTCTGTCTCCGTTTCCCATACTGTTCGTTGATTAGTTGCCAGTTTTCTCTGTATACGATACTGACTGGTTTGCTATATGCACCTCACTGTCAAAGCAGCAAATGCGGCTGATGCAGAGTGTTTGTAGCCAGCTGGAAGTGCTTCCGATGATGTGACTAGTCTCTGAATCAAATATAAGTGATGCGTTTACATTATTATTGAAGAAACTCCTTCATTGACTTTGAATAGGCCTTCAACAGTGCAGCGTCGATCAAGATGTGATTTGGCGACTACTTCGCCAATACGGGGTACCGCCAACAATTTTACATCTCAAACGGCACTTGTACGAAAATGATGCATGCCAAGCAATCCACAACGAGAAGCTCACGGAATCCTTTGAGGTGAACACGGGAGGAAGACAAGCCGGCTGGCTGTCTGCTAACCATCTTCAATGATTTTCCTGATTGCGGTAGACAGGATAAAGTGACATAGCGTGGACAATGAGGAGACAGGCATAAAATAGACCAACGCATAATAATTGGAGGATTTGGATTCCGCCAATGATGTATGTCTGATTTCCTACAAACTGGAAGATATGCAAGTGAAAAGCAACAAGTTGTAGAAGAAGCATCGAAGATAGGACTTCAGGTGAACATAGAGAAAACAGAGGTGATGAAGATTCCTGGGCAACACCACCAACTGTAACAACAAAAACAGACAACGATCAACATAAATGGAAGAAACTTGAAAGAAGCAACCTCCTTTACCTTATTTGGAAAGCATTGTTTCAACTACAGATGGAACTGACGAGGATATCGGAGCAAAGATTTAGAAAGCAGACCAAGCTTATATTACTCTCACCAAGTCTGTGTGGAGGTCAACTGCACTCAGCATGAAAAATAAGATCCGGATTTTCAACTTCAGTGTAAAATCTTTGCTACTTACTATGCGAATCAGAGACTTGCCACCACGTCACGAAAGGCACTTCGGACAAACTACAGACCTTCATGAATACTACTCAACGTCAAACGCCTAAAAAAGATCAGCCACAGGGATCTCTGACAATGAGCAAGCCAACCCAGCAGGAACCAATTGTGCAACAAATATGTAGGAAGAAATGGAGTTGGACTGGCCATACTCTGAGAAAACCGTCAAGTGACATTACAAGCCACATCATTGCTTAAGTGGAACCCGAGTGGAAAGCGGCAAAACGGTCGTTAGTGAGAGGGTGACACGGAGAAGGTAAACTGAAAAGGAGATGAAAGCATGTTGACAGAGTGAAGCGAGGTGTAGACATGAGCAGAGGACCGAACGGAATGGTGACGTGTGACTGAAACCCTTTGTTCCTCTGTGAACTAAAGGAAACAATAATCATAGCAATCTGTCTGTAGTGGTTGTTCGTAATTTCATTGTTTTGAAAGTAATGTATCCTAAAACTTTTAACCGTTTTCAGGGCTCATACTCTTACATAAATCCATTTGAACTTAATTTTGCCTAAAACCTTAAAGTAACCATTTCAGAGGCTCTCACGCAGTGACGTGATCCCTTTGTTTTCCATATGTTTGGATTGCTGGATTCCTATTGTCTGTGAATACTTTTAGTGCATCATTGAATTCCTGCATTTTGAAGGTCATTCAAACTTCATATATACAGAGTTTCTGTTCAGTATGTTGACTGTTATTTGAGACGGTAAAAGCTCCGTTTTCTATGAAGTTGCTGTTTATGTGAGATAATGAAATATTAGCCAGTGCACTAAGTTAGTATTAGCTTGTCATTTACCATGTAGCAGTTCCTGTTACAACAAATACATAAACTCAAACAAAGTATAGTTAAAAATGTAAATAATTTGACATGAAATATAAATCACTTTGATGCAAGGAGTTGAATTATATGTTTGCTGTTATCTTACAATTAATGTAGAGTGGCATGCAGCTTCGTCATTTTCGCACGTAGTGATGAGTCAGTAAATAAGTTCAAGTATTAGCTGTCAAGTATACCAATAAAGTCACATTTCTTAAAAATGAGCTAATTGTTTTTGTACCTTCTTGTTGCAATAAATAAATGTGCACTTCCACGTCCATACTATTCACTCACAACATGAGATAACCTGCATTCCCGACAACACTGAATTACAGCGGTTATTATATTTGTTCGTGCTGCCAACTTTGTATACATTACAATTATTATCTCTTGATTTGTTTGCATTTACTAAGCTTAGTTTAATAATTAATTATTAAATAAATTCCCGCTTGCTTTATCACTTTGATACTACTGTTATTATTCCCTGTTATCGTTTCTTCTGTTTGCTGTGAACTGCTTAACGTAAGATCGAATAACCATTCCACGACTTCTTTATTATTTTGTACTACACTTTATGGACAATACATAAATTCAGTGACGTGATGCATCACTTCAAGAATAAAGACTTAACTCTCAATCTCTTATCATCTATCGCCTTTTTCACTGTTCTACAGGTTTTCCAAAATCAGTCTTATTTCAAAATACGTAATGACGACAGATACTGAATTGCAGCAAAAGATGTCATATTCTGCAGTTCTTGACATCCATGACCTTCCTCTTATGTGAATTAATTTTGGAGGAATATTTAAATCAACAACTAGAAATCAAAGATTTCAAAAGACAGTTAAGTTGTGATTTACTTCTATGATTCTCTTCAATCAGTCTCTTACTTTTGTGTAATGTTTAATCATAATTTAATAATATATTACTTTTCTGTGTTCTAGGCCGAATTATGTTCATTAGGAATCTCCATGTTATTCAGTCATCTCGGTTTGCTGAATCATTGCTTATCCTAAAAGGTGAGGACAGTGCTGATGGCGTGTCTGATTTTCTCAGCTCTACGACTTTCTTATTTCCGCAAAATTCTAACTTTTATACTTTTCGCGCTTTTGCATAGTTGTAAAACCACTTGAATCATTCTCACACTGTTCAAATCACAACAGATGAACTTCAGATTACAATCAAAGCACCGCAATTAGTTAAAAGACTTCAGTGTTCACATCATATCATCTTCTCTCTTTCATCTGACAAATGTCATGCACATAAATTTAATAAACATTTTTCATTTTAACACACGGAATATTACATTTCTCACATAATGGCAATTATAATTCCAGTACTGTGTAGCTGATTTGTTCGGAACAGTCTGTAAGTCCACGCTGACATATTTAGCAATCCCAAAAAATAATTATGTGGAATCCTAAAATCATGAATTTTATGAGTTTATATTTGTAACACACACACAGTCCCAACATTAGTTTATGTTTCGAACGCACAGTGAATGCTGTGAGCTGAATGTAATTCATTTTCTCTCTATATATCTTATATATTCCGCATATATTTCTTTTATTCCTTCACGTTCCCAGTGGAACATAGGTCTTCAAGCTAGAGGCTTGAAGTTTCTTTACCAGTGTTTATTTTTACAGGATGAGGTTGCTAGCCTCATGCCCAACCTTTCCCCCTTACCAGCTGTATTTCTGGCTTAGCGAGGTAAAGGAGTGCGTCGGCCGGGGATCGAACCGCGGACCATGTGCATGGTCGGCGATCATCCTAACCACTATGCCACCGAGGCATTTCGCATATATAATTTGTATTATTACTGATTTCCCACCAGGATAGCTCAGCAAACAACAATACTCGTTTCCGACCGCCCCACTTGACATGAACGTTTAGAAATGTTTTTTGCGAAGACATTCAATAAGTTTAGTCATCACAGCTGACCTTGTGATGTCGATGGAACTCAAAAACATTACGTGCAGAAACTGGTTCACTATGCTTCATCGATTAAATCTCTTAGGATAATGGTAGCAAGGAAAAAAACGCATAGTCGAAATGAGCAAAACCTCATCAAATCCTCTCCATTCTTTAAGAAAGGTTAGCTCAATATAGTGAACATTGAAACAATTATTAGTTAAAAAAACCTCAAGAAAGGCACACTTGACCGAATTTCATTGATGTTTTCGTATCGACCATGAGCACAGAAAAATGCTTATTTAATTCTTTCTCAAGATCAAGGTTCAAGTATTCGCAATAATAAACTGAAAACAAAATAATAACGAAACAGTACTATATAAATGTTCACTGACTAGTTGATTTAAGAGAATAAGAATATTGAAGGCATGCTAAGTAAATTGTGTGTGACAGTTTTGTTATAAGTTTCAGTTTTAAGTAGTGAGATTTGCGTCTTCATAAACTTTATTTACGTTTCCTTTAATATACAATTCTTCGTATGCACCATGCACATTATCTGCTTTTCATGCTCATGAACACCGATCGTGAATGTTCTAGATTCTGGGTATATGTTATCGTGTGAAAGAGCGGATTCCTTTCATTGAAAATCCTGTACACAACAACAGCTTCTTATGGAAAACAAACGACTGATCACTGAGGAATCTGAGGGAACAGGACACTTAGTTTCGAAAATGGTGAATACTCTAGTCGTCACAAATAAGACAACTTAGTGGTATCTTGATGTTTTCTTCACCAACATCCATGGTGATCTGAAAGAACAGTTACATTGGCTGTACATAATTATCAATGTTATCGAACCTCTGATTCCTTCTTTGAATGAAGTAATATGACACGCAGCAAGCCATATACATGCCTGCTTTGGGCATTTGCCACAGAATAGAAGTTCAGTTAGTTAAATAGATTCACGCTTTGTGTGTTTACATAGCCTCCACTTTCAAGTACACAAATACTCGCTTTTGATGATTCGATAAGCCTAATTGACATATATAGAGATCTATGTTGTCTTGGAAGGATACCTGATCAAAGACAACAACAACTCTATATTTTTACACACAATTATGTAGCTGTCACAACCAATAAAGTATCATTCCGCACAGTGATCCAAACAAAATTTTTCTCGAATTCAATGTGGCTGTCAGCAATGATCGAAACATCCTTTGAGCAGCAAATGAATCTCACAGAAGTCATCAGCCAGCGTATCTCAGAAATGAGTCTCTTATTGAATAGTAATTTTTGTATTGTTAAATATTACTCTTCCCACGGGTTCCGATTGCAAAATTGGCCTTCAACATCAAAACTACAACTTGTTGTTGATGTTGTCCTTAGCTGACCACATGGCTGTCCATAGTCTTTTATCTTCTCCCCTCAACGTATTCCCTGCTTCCCTCTGGAAGCCTTACTCGACATACATCACTCGGATTACTCTAGAGGACTGTAACTGCAGATATCCTCTGGTCCTCTGAAATCTGTGTCCAGTTGACTGTGAGTCTACTTTCTTGAGCACCATTGCTTTCTGTTCTGTTTGCCAAGTGAAATCCACGTTGTTTTGTGTATATCCTTGTGTTTTCATTCCCAGTCACTGAGTGCACATAAGTCAGTAAATAGTTTTTCATTGTCATTCATTTCTTGACATTCCTGGAGAGCCTCTCGATTCATAAAGTGTTATATTCAAGCATTTTCTGCTTCAAATTCGGATAAAATGCATATCGCCTCTTAAGAATAAAGTGTTGTAGTTGGGGATGTTGTTCATTACTGCT
This sequence comes from Trichobilharzia szidati, assembly GCA_944472155.2. NCBI lineage: Eukaryota > Metazoa > Platyhelminthes > Trematoda > Strigeidida > Schistosomatidae > Trichobilharzia > Trichobilharzia szidati. The sequence goes on from OX235276.1 coordinate 92,110,404, forward strand.
TGCATTTGTCTGTGGAAATTGTCCCTCCTACTTTATTCCAATCGGTTTGTAGGTGCGTAACACTGGATGATTGTTACCTTACTTAACTTTGAGTTGAATATTGCTGTCATAATCCTGAACAAGATTGGTCCATACTGCATTGAAGCTGTAGAGGCTATTAGTGACATCGTCATAGAGACTCCGTCATTGTGCTTGTTTTTTCATATGCTGTGTGGAGTAGAATCTCTAGTTGACAATATAAGGTACTCACACCAGTCACATAACCAACACTGAGAGCAAATCAAGATGATGGAAATTAGATAACAGAGACACATAGATCACCATCGGATTGTTTTGTGAACTGGGAAAATCATTTTAACATCAGTTGCATTTTCGAATTTTCATTTTGCGAAATAATGTGTTTTCTTCACCATTCTATAGATCACAAAATGTCAGGCCAAACTGTGCAACTCAACCGATTTAAAAACTCACGTTTTAACATGGGACCAGGGAGCCTCTTACACTTCTTCGTCTGGGTAAGAAACTGCCGCATTCTTCTCAAACTGCCCAACAAAGATGTTAATCGACACACTAGTGATGCTTTTAGTGACACTGACCATGGTCGTAATGGTGAACAAAATGTAAGACTAAATTTCACTACCATTTTTACCACACGATTCCCTCCCTGCTATAGCCAAGGACTTTGTCAATGGGTTACAGCACACAATTGGTTGACTATTCTTCTCATGTGAGTCGATTTCGTGATTTTTCTAGACAATACACTAGGACATACAGCTATCTTTATATTTCAGGTTTCAAACGTGGTCCATCAATTGATGTTATAATTTACTGAAGATAAGATTCCCTTAAATATTCCCCCTTCCGATTTCGCTTTATGTTGCTGTCTGCCTAATGACTGTATGAATAATTACTGGCAGCAGGTGTGAAATATACTAAATACAGTCAATAAGTGGGTTATCGTGGTACATGTTGTGTATTGCAACAATACCACACTACGTATTCACTGAAGAAAACATTTTTTCCAACATAGCATGCTGCTTTGTGAATGAATGTCAGGGCGACATACATCAAATATATGCTGTTCCTGATAAAATGTTATGCTCGATTTTTTAAATAAAAACTGTAGTCACAGTGTTAATTAAGCTGGTATGAATTATTGCTTTTCAGACTTCTCGGAGCACTTCCAGTTCTCGTCCTTGGACTACTCAAACTTCTTGGATATCACCGTGAAATTGATCATTTTTTGATAGCATTCAGTGTACGTATTTCAATCCGGCTGTTTCACCTTCACTAACTAAACTATACAAAGCATTACAAACAAAGTGGTTTTTCCACTCATTAAATTAACACAAAAATACACTTCCTTATGTTCTCATGACAATGTTTTGTGTATATTAGTAAACACAGTTAAATACTAGACATATTCCAGAAAGTCCGAGAGGACAAGTGATACAAGCATCACAACGACTGAAACAACTACACTTTCACACATGCAAGGAAATCAGGTAAACCATAGTGCATTTGTTATTTCTCTGTATATGTGAATTACGGGATTATGCAATATGATTTGAAAACGTAAGTTACACATTTTTGAGGAATTCAGCGACAATACGCCTGTCTATATTTCTGGATGACATGTGTCGTTCAACCACGTGAATCTAACAAATTCTTATAAAGGTAATGCATTTCAGGCACATTTATTTTATATTGTTTGATCACTTCGAAAACATTATTTCCACAATTAGTTGTCTGCGCATCGTACACCCGTCTATCCAATTTTCAACACTTTTTCCTGTTTAGAGTCGGCCATGCAAAGTCAGACATCCTTCAGAGTTGTATGAATAGATTCACAAGTAAATGGATCCACTCTCGTACTTATTAAACTTGTGTGTGTGCAAAACCTTTACAGTGTACTTAAAGTGTAAAAATAAAACAAATGATGATGGTATAACTTTCGTAATGAAAACCGCCTTACGAAATTGATGTGGACGTTTCGGCGTCGTCCATATTTGAACACAAAGGAGATATTGAAATCCATTTCAACGATTTTGAAAAGCAGAAGATGTTAAGTTTTGTTAAAGATATTACTTACTGCTGGAGAATGTATCTTGTGCTAAGGTATACATTTCAATTCTTTATGTATATATCTAGATGTATTCATATATCGCAAAATAAAGAAGTTCTACAAGGTGATTGCAGTTAATGAAATGGTGTTATCTATGATGTTCTATTCAGGTGATCATGTATTGTTTTGTAGTTTAGTGACGACAATGAGTAGTCAAGGGTGTAAATAAAAGACTCTTAACTAATACTTCAACAAAATACTACAATACCATAATAGGATCAACACAATCAGCACATCTGCCTCTGTTAATATGTAGTTCATGACAATAATCTACCAATGCAATACTTTCTTTCATTTTAGTTCGTACTATGTTCGATGGGTTTCACCACCAGGTTGAATACTATTGATTTGGTGCCTGCTTTGGCAGCGATTGGTTCGGCGCTCGCCTTGGCTGCACTTGTGATCTTCCTGGCTCTATACCTGAGAAATGTTAAATTTCGCGTAACTATTATAATTTTCTCACTTTTGTGTGCTTCGGTCTTGATTGGACTTATTTTGTTCATTATAGAATTCAATTTGGGAAAAAAAGAACAGGTAAGGTTCAACAAATGTGACATGAAATTCGCATAGACAACTGAAAATTTTGATTGGATTTGTGATATTTTCATTGAACATGAGGTGAAAATCAGTGAATTGCATCACCGCTTCTGAAACTCTTTAATTGATTTATGACGTTAGCATTGTGTATGAGAGGTTGTTCTACTGACATTAAATAAATATAAAGTGGTTCGCCACTGAAAGTCAAGTAATTCGAATGTTAAGCATGCTCAGCTTTCAGGTGTTATCGTCAGGATAATGGACATGATCTGCTAAATGATGGTATTGCAATTCTGTCCTTTATTGTTCCTGTTGACATATGGATTTTCTGAAATAACTTTTGCACTGCGTGACGGTTGTCACAAGAATTACCGAGATATTTTTAAGCTTAGTATTGTAAGCGTTTATGGTATTCTACAAGACACCCTACAATGAACTTCGCCGTTGGTTTCATTACAATATTTTTGATACACATCAGCGCTGCGTTGCTAATTATTACTTGAGCTCATTAACTATGCAAAATACGATATGGCAAAGCAATTTTTGATGTGTAACTAGGGCAATTACTCGCCATGTTCACCTATTAAATTTTGTTCATCAGTAATTTCAGTTTTGGAGATCTGAAAATTTGATACTTCGGTTGATATATTTTAACGAATTACCGCATGTTGTTTTCATATTTCCAGAAAGCACTGTGGATATCCGTTGGGGCCTGCTTCACTGTCGCTATGACTTTAGTAAGTTTCTTTCTAATATGTTCATAAAAAATTAAAAGTGCCTTATCAATCTCCTCCTAAACAAGGACGATGAAGATTGTGACTGCAGCGGAGTTCACCTCACTTGTATGTTCTTATTATTCCGCATATATATTTAAGTTAAAAATGTCTTATTAACTTTACTATTTCACCATGAAATTTCTGAATATGAATACTTTCATATAGCTGATTAGTCGCAATTAGCATCATTGCTAATTCTCTCTGTCTATAAGACAGAAAGTTAAGCTGAAAAGCGAATACATTGAGCAAATGCATTAGTAGTTACTCGGTAGATTCTTATCATGTGTATCCAGTTGATTATTCGTTAAATCGAATGCTCTTTTGTGGTGTGTGAAATACTGTCTTGTGCGAATCAGGTTAGATAGATATTGATGAAAACATTTTTCTGAAAGGTGTACAATCATTTGAGCTTTTTATATGCAATGTGTATCTAGCAGTTATCATATTTTAATAATATTTAACAATGAGGCAATTATTTTGTATAAGTAATGCTGTCTTGACTCCAAATTATAAATTATTTGATGTCGCTTAATCGTCTTACATTGTAGGCTATTTTCTTGACGGTGAATAGAATACGTTTATGCATCTCATTTAAAGATGTATATTGTACAATAATATTTCGAGCATTCTGTTTATGGCTGGAAATGCTTATATTGTTTTCAGCAATGTATGCACCCTTTGAAGGATCGCACGTGTCGTGTTCAAATGCATGAATGCACCCGTTTTTTCACCCTGATTATGAGAAGTCATTTGTGTTAAATAAATGTTTACACATTTTAATCTCTTCAAGCTTTTGTTCAGTCGCATACTTTGACAAACTCTGGGCTGGTGAGTTTGAAGTGTCATGTAAGTTGAACACACAGTAGATTTGTTTATAGGCGACCTGCTTAATATGGAGTACATACAGTTCATTGATGAGAGCAGAGATAGAGACATGCGTGAATTAACTATCATTGATGTGTTAATGTTATATATATATATATTCATACGTGTGTTCCTATTAGCTATTCATAAGCTTTATTCCATCAAGTGCATGGATGTTGTTTGATGCCAGCTTACCACGTTTCTGAACTCCAAAGTCATTAGGCATTCTTGAAATTTCCTAGAAGGGGCGTAGTTTTTAGGTTGGTTTATTAACTTTATTTTAACAACATAATTCTTTCATGAAAAGTGACAACTCATCAAATCTATTGTTTTCACTATGAAAAAACTTACGAACTTGGACAGTGAAAGTGATATCTCACATTTCATCCAATCTTGTCAATGATGATTGCTTACACTTAAACAATATTGCTTGAAATATTAGCATTCAAAAATACAATTCTGAGATATTCAATCAGGAAAGGTTCGAACATGCATCATGACTTTCATATATAATCCTTCTCAGGAAGCTTCATTAAAACGCAGTTTATTTACCATTACTATACAATATCCCCACAAGTTCATCCCGTTTTCCGTGGTCGCCTCTACCCACTCACGTGATCATTCTAATCTCCTCAATTTGGATGCAAAAGTCGTTGTTTCTGATGCAGAGTCAGCTCGAGCAATAAACAAACCCTAAATGTCATTCAACGTTCTTCAACACCATTTTTTCGGCACTTCTGTTAAACAACAAATAGTTCGTTGGTTCTTTGTCGCAGTTCCTGCTTGCTAATTGCCAAAAACTTTGTCATATTCAATAGTACTATTACAAACAAGCGCATAACTCACATGTTTGAGCTTTGAAGCTTACTGACTTATCGCATAGTGTGGTTTATCTTGGATATCGCTTAGGAAGTAATGCGCATCACAGATATTCCTAGGGTGACTCAGTCGCAGGCCACATTGCTGAATTAAATACGTCGTTTTAAATGTTACTGAAAAAAATATTTCACATTTTTATGTTAAGTACATTATGATGATAACTTGTTCAGATATTCGTTTTCGTTATCGAGGTGAACATTAACGTAGTTATTGAGAAAAATATTCACTGTCAATGAACTTTTTCACTTGACAAATATCAGTAGATAATGTCATGAAATTTAAATTATAGGGAAGTGATTGTGCTAGATTATTCGTGTAGAGTAAATATGTTAACCATTAGGAAAACCAAGTGCAACAAGTATCCTGGAATGTGAAAGTGCCTCATTCAGCTGGCATCAGAAATCATGATGCATATCCATCTGATAAACTGCAACTGTCGAAATAATTCATCTGAAGTCTTGAATGCAATCAAGCTTCTGACAGCTGGAAAAGCAGCTGGACCAGATGAAATACCCCCGGAAGCACTGAAAGCAGACCCGGAGGCGACAGCAGATATGCTGACTCCATTATTGCAAAAGATCTGGAAAGAGGGAAATGTGCCTATTGACTGGAGGAATGGTTACCTTGTGAAACTACCAAAGAAGTGCGACTTAGGACTCTGCAGGAACTGGCGAGGAATCATGCTCCTGTCGACGCCAAGTAAAATTCAGAGTCGCATCATCCTGGAGAGAATAAAGGACGCACTGGATACAGAACTCCGACCAGAACAAGCTGGATTCAGGAAAGGCAAATCATGTTCTGACCAGTTTGCAACTTTACGCATCATCATCGAACAAAGCATGGAATGGCAATCAAACCTCCACCTCAACTTCATAGACATTGAGAAGGCCTTCGACAGCGTTGACCGCGAAGTAATTTGGAAACTACTCGAGTACTACGTCCTACCCCAAATATTCATCAACCTTATTCAACAGCTGTACGACAACGGCACATGTCAAGTGATCCACAACGGAAAACTCAGCGAGGCGTTTGGAGTAAACACAGGAGTCAGACAAGGGTGCTTATTATCACCAATGATATTCCTAATTGTGGTGGACTGGATTATGCGTCAGACAGTGGGAAACGAGAAGACAGGGATATCCTGGACCGACGTGAAGAACCTAGAAGACCTGGATTTCGCGGATGATTTGTGTTTGATGTCACACAAAATCGAAGACTTACAAGCGAAAACCGACAAAGTGGTCAAAGCAGCAAAGACAGGTTTCCAGGTGAACATAGACAGACGGAGGTTATGAAAATAACCAACAACAACAGCAACAGCAACATCCAGCGCCAATCACCATCAACGGAAGGGATTTGAATGGGGTTACTTCATTCATTTATCTAGGGAGCATTGTCTCAACCACAGGAGGAACGGACAAGGATGTCAAATCGAGAGTCGAGAAGGCGAGAAACACATTCATCAACCTGAAACCAATCTGGAAATCTTCGTCACTCAGCATCAACAACAAAATTCGAATTTTCAATACAAACGTCAAGTCAGTTATTCTATAAGGGTCAGAAACTTGGCGGGTTACAAAGAATACTTCCAACAGGTTGCAGACATTTATCAACAGCTGTCTTCGCTCTATACTGAAGATCAGATGGCCGGAAAGAATCACAAACAAGAAGCTATCGGAACAGACAAAACAAAAACCAATCGCTCAACAAATATGCGGGAGAAAGTGGAGATGTATAGGACACTCGCTGAGGAGGCCGTCGGGTGAAATCACGCGTCAGGCCTCTCGAGTGGAACCCGAAAGGGAAGCGACGAGTGGGACGTCCAAGAGTGACATGGAGGAGATCGTGTGAACAGGAACTGAAACAGTATGGACTAACATGGATGCAAGTGAAAAGTACAGCAGAAGACAGAAGCAAGTGAAGTCGTGCAGTTGAAGCCCCATGTTCCACTAGGAACCCAAGGCAACAATAATAATAATTTAACTTCATAATATGATCTTACCAATACATGAGATAATATTTGATTAGGATAAAATCATTTATCGCATTACAACAATTCAATTTTAAAAGAAAAGTATCGCGTCATAAACTAGGATGACAAACGTAATGAAGCATAGCACTACACAGATGATTTTTTAAAAAGGGGTCCATATAATTGTCAGCATTCATGTATGATAAAATTCAAGCATCCATTTAAAAATCGCCAAGAATTCTTAAGGCACTTATCTTTCCGTGAAACTAGTCTTATGCAAATAAAACTGGAAGATCTCATTCAAAACCATAGTTTTATATTAAAAATGTGACATGGGAATTTCGGTACAACAACATGAACCATGCGCAGTTCGATGTATCTATCACCAGAACAGGTGAATTCCGATGACTATTGGAAGAGAGGTCGTAATACAGCCAAGTGACATAAAACTCATTTAACAGTATCCATCATAATCAAAGCAGCCTACAGGAAAGAAAACGTGAGAATGTTTACAGCTGCAATCAGTTGAATAACTTTCCATCTTAACAAAAGTCAATCATAAAACTTTTTAAGTTAATTTAAGAATGTTCTTAATGTGAAATATGAATCGTAATTGTTTTTAACGCAGTGAAGGATATGTAATACGGTAATACGGAATGAATTGAACATTGATCCTGAACTCACAAGTAGGAATAAGCTCTCGGTTGATGCCATAATATTATGTGTTCAGTTATGTAAAACCTCCACCGCATAGAAATTTCAAATCAAGTTATACAAACAGAAGAGTGTGGTGTCGATGGAATGATCAATATTCCCAATATTGGTGTATATTTTTTATTGAATAGCTGGGAACATAAGTCTCTTAGGACGTTCAATCCTTCCCCAAGATTAAAGTAGAGATTTGTGGGTGCTACATTTACTGTGTCGAAACCTGTACATATCTCTCAGTTTCTCACACACAAATAAACGCAATAGTAAACGGAACCAAATTCACATCTCATTTGGCCAAGCTTCAACAGATACACAGCTTTAACGTGACGTATTCAGAATCGGTAAACAAAGGTTCAGTTAAATGTCTTTATAAGTAACGAACTTGTGCAATATTATTGTCGTTCACTTGAGTTGCCAGTAGAACATAAGAATTCAGCAAAACATCTCCACTGTGTTCTTTTTCCAGCCATCCTCTTCAGCTGGGTAGACGATTAACTACAATCTCTCACCTACTTCTCGCGCAACCTCCTCCATGTCACCCACCCTATGACAACGAGCCTGCTGCTTTCCATTGGGATTCAGCTTCAGCGCCTGACGTGCTATACTTTTAGGCGGCCTATCAACGTATACCTGATACATCTCCATTTTCACCTACATATTTATTAAGCAATCGCCTCTTGGCTGGTTTTCTCGCAGCCAGAGTTTCTCGTCAATAATTCTTCCTTGCTAGCTATTTGATCTTCAGCCTGGAGCGAAGGCAGCTGTTGATAAAAGTCAGCAACCAGTTAGGAATCGTTTCCGTGACACACTGGCCAAGTCTCTGACCCATACAGAATAAGTGACTACCTTGTCATTTGTGTTGAATATCTGTGTCTTGTTGATTATGCTGAGTGAATTTTTACAAATTGATTTCAGATTGATGAAGGCGTATGTCAATTTGCGAATTTTGGCTGGTTTTGACATCATCTCTTCTGACTGCCTGCGGGTGAAACCATGCTTCCTGGATAAGTGAAGGAAGTAACCTCTGTCAAATCTCTTCCGTTGATTGTGATTGGTGCTGGTTGTTGTTGTCATTGCTGTTGGTTGGTTATCATCATCAACCCAGTCTTCTCTATGTTCAACTGGAGTTTTTTCTTTGCCTTCAGCCTCTTCTTTTTTCTCTCCTGTAACTCTTCGTTTTGGTGTAAGATTCAACATAAATCACCGACGCGTGAAATGTATATCTTATAGTATCTTCCTATTGGCCCAAATTATTCCTCTCTTATCTCTATCTGCACATAGTCTGACGAATAATCCAGTTCACCACAAAAAGCAATATCATTGTTGGTGGTGATAGGCAGCTGCATTACTCGCGTATTCACTTCAATGTCTTTTCTGAGTTTCCACCTGTGTATCGTCTGAAACGGGCTATTTTCAAGTAGCTGTTGAAAGAGGCTGATACAGATTTGGAGTACCGCAAGCCGTCTTGCCAAAATAGGTACCAAACTAATTCGCAGTCAACATTGTCAAAGGTCTCCTCACAGTTTATGAAGCTGAGATGGAGAGAAGTTTGACTGCCATTCTCTGCTGTGTTAAATGATGGTCCGAGGAGTGGCAATTTGTTCAGCGCATGAAAAAAACGTTTTCTATATCCAGTGCTTATTTTATTCTCTCCAGGATGACGCGACTTAGTATTTTACTTGACATGCACAAGGGCGTTATTCCACACCAGTTCTTGAATAGGCCTAAGTAACCCTTATTGGTAGGTTAACATGATAGCTTCTTTTCCACTCGATGTCAACTTTCCTTCCTGCCAAACCGTTTGCAATAATGACATCTGCGTAGTCTCTGGGTCCCTTTTCAGTGCTTTGGGGAACGTTCTGTCAGCTCCTGCTGCCTTCCCAGCTGTGCATTTGCAGCTTGATCTCATTCAAGATTTCTTTCGTTAAGGGGATTAGTGTCCACTTGCAGTTCTTTGCGTACTTTTGTTAGTATTTGTGACTGATCAGCAGGTGGTGGTCTAATCAAGAGTTATATGAAGTGAACAGACCATTGTTTTATTTGTGTCAATTCCTTCGTAGTCAGCTTCCCATAAACATCTTATTATTGGTCTCATCTGCATCTGTCTCTTCCCGGATACAGACTTGGTTATCTGATTTAATATCCTGAGGTCTGTTTTGCCTGTTGCATGCCTACTATGCTTAAGTTTCAGGCCAATCGTCGTAGAATTGTCTTTTGTGTCTCCTGGAACTCTTCTTCACTTCTTCATTCAGTGCAGCATACATTGAACTCATCTTATCTTTCTGTTATCAAACTTTGCATTGAGTCGTCTCCTGTGTTCAACATCACCCTCTCTTCAAGTAGGTTCCAGGTTTCTGTTGAGAGCCATTCCTCGATAATTAGCTACCTTTGAACACCTTCTACAGGTTTCATCAACGTAGTGCTTCTCACTTTACCGTGATATATTCAGTGAATGCATCCTTTTAAGTTTTAATCATCGGTTTTTAGTGTTGATCTTGAATTGTAGTCTGTCTCCAGTTATTCGGAAGTATTTCAGTTTGACCTTGAAAGTTCCTAGAACTAGATGATAGTCTGAGCACAGATCTGCCCCTTTTTCTCCACTCTTTGTACAGCAGAATGGCTGCGTCTCCACTTCTTTGAGCAGTATTAAGATGAAATCCATCTGGCTTTTGTTGTGTCCATCAGAAGAGGCCCACTTTGTTGTGTGTTTATCCTACAGTCACCTAATCACTGAAGGCATATAAGTCTGTGAATAATTCTTCGTTCTTATTCATTTCACTGAGTCAGAGCCTCTTAACCCATGACGAGTACTCTTCCTGTATTTTCTGCTCCCAGTTCGGCTCGCATTCATTTCGCTTATAAGGACTTTGATGTCACTATTCGGCACGTCGTCCATTATTGTTTGCAAATGTCTATGAAACTCGTCCTTCTTCTGTTGTTCCGCGTCGTTTGTAGCATTGTAAAACTGTGACCTTCCTTCCTCCCTTTTGAGCTGATTCGTGCTGTCATGATTCTGGATGAAATTGTTTACCACTGCATTATGGCTTTTGCCGCCACTGGTGACATAATGATAGCCACTCACTGCCTCATTGTAATCATGGTCGTCGTCCGGGTGGTGAGTAAATTACTAACTCCCCAGTTGGTAAACATCATTTGCACTTGCTCTCGCAGATACCCAGCACTTCTATGCCATTTCTTCGCATTTCGTTGGATACTTCGGTAGCCGTCTAAGCGTCGCACATAGTATGCTATTTCAATATTCCTGTTCTTATTCTTACTTTCACAGAGATATATAGGACACATAGGCTGACTGGCTTCCTTCAGCCTTTCTGCAGCGAAGAATTCTTTTCTACATTTCTGTAGCATTTTGATTGGTTTTATATTGTAAACTCACTGGCCACATGCCTAACCCTCCCTTTTTACCCACATTTGGGGCAAGCTTGAAAACTTGTGAGAAATAAACTGAGAGAGGTGAGATAAGTCTATTTTAAACATAACACAGTGTTGCAGCATCCGTACTTGGATGACGTTTTGAGCATTATTGTTCATAATCATATCAATTTATTCACACAGTTTCACATGTAAAAACTAGGGGAAATTGGAGAGGGGGAAAGAGCGAAAATTTCTGTGAGATAAACTGTGAAACCATATGACTAATTTGACATGATTATGAGTGATAATATGTGCTGGACACGCAATCCATATGTTCATACTGAACCACTGTGTGATATTTAAAATAAACCTACATAACAGTGAACGCTGTTTAAAGTGTGATGGCACTGATATACCGACGGGAAATATTCGAAATTTGTTGACGTTTGTTTTTAAATTGAGCAAATTTAAACTTATTCCAACTCACCACACATACAGCAGTATTCCAGAAGCCACCTGCTAACGCACGATAAAGATCCTGAAATATATTAGTATAAGTGACATTTACTGTTCTCATCAACAATTATAAAAAAAGTTAATTATCTAAGTTCTTATATGTATTTTAAGTCAACATTACAAACTGGCAAAGTCACTGTAGCTGGACAAATGATTATGTACAGAGTAGGATAGAAAATCCTTGTTGGAATGATGTAGTGGGACTAGAAAAAGTGCCATTTATACATCAACACATCGGGATCATTGTTCATCACATTATCTTCCTAATTATGAGGTATTTTAAATCTATTTTTGTTTTTGAAAGATTCAAGCAAGCCATATGACTCAGAGGACGTCGATAACTCTAATTCATAAAATATTTCGATAAGAAGGAAAACATTACTCAGAAGAGAGGTTTTCTCACAAACTCATTGTCAACAGTACTATGATTATTATTATTATATGACTATTTCCTTGCATTCCGGGTGAACATATTGTTTCAACAAAACCTCTCCATTTTGTTCTGTTTTCTGCCGTCCTCTTAAACTGGGTCCACGGTTGACCAAACTCTCTAATTTCTTCTTAGCACGATCTCCTCCACGTCAACCTAGGACAACTCACTCTTCGGTTGCCATTGCGATTCCACTCGAGGGCCTGGCGTGCGATGTCACTCGGCGGCCTCCTCAATGTATGCCCTATCCATCTCCATTTTTCCTACATATTCATTGAGCGATGGGCTCTTGGTTGTTTTGTTCCCATAGTTTCTTGTTGCTTATCCTTTCTGGCCATATGATCTTCATTATGAAGCCACAGAAGGCAGCTAATTATGAAAGTCTACAACCTGTTAGAAATCTTTTCCATGACACGCATTGCACGTTTGTGACCCGCATAGAAGAACAGACTTCACATAAGTGTTAGAAAATCGAATCTTGTTTCTTAAGCCGAGTGTGGAAGATTTTCGAAATGGCTTTAGGTTGATGAAGGCGTATCTCGCCTTGCCTATCCTGAATTTGAAATCTTCGTGCCTTCTGCCTGTAGTTGAAACGAGGCTTTCCAAAGAAGGGAAGGAAGTAACCTCTGTTAAATCTCTCACGTTGATGGTGATTGGTGCTGGGTGTTGCTGCTGTTGGTTGGTTATCTTCATCACTTCTGTCTGCTCTGTGCTTTCATGGACTGGTTCGCCCACTGATTGCCTCTTAAGTCATTTTGTTGGTTTTCGCTTGCAAGTCTTCGAATTTGTCTGACACTAGATATATATCATCTGCGAAATGCAGATCTTCTAGAGTCGTCTTATCGGTGGTCCAGAGTACCGCTAACTCCTCTCTCCTAACATTCTGACGCATAATTCAGTCCACCACAATTAGGAATATCACCGTTGATAATAGGCAGCCTACTAGTACTATGGTATGTTAATATATATATATATTATATATATATATGGATCCAAACGAAAGATGTATATACTGTTTTTACCGATAATCATTCAAGCTAAGACACTGTGTTTGTTGCTAAACTTATAGATTATTCCAACTGTCCTCAAGGTTTCCGCTGTATACACCACTGAAGCTTCTCTGTTTTTGATGGTTTAAGCCGCAAGGTTAAACTTGAGGAGATAGCCACCTAATTTGTTGACGGATTTCTTCCTTTCTTGATAAGTTTATATTTTCAGATGAACACAAGAAAAAATCTAGGGATTCATGTCACACTGGACTTTAAAATACACTTACGTGATGCATGTTTAAGAAATACAATATTGCGCCTGTTATACAACACAACACAGCTAGAACTCCCAGTGCAACAATCACTTGTTGTTTGAATCTTCTTTTCAAGCTGCATAAGCTGATTGTTATCAAATCTTCGAAAGCACAGAAGCCAATTAATAGTAGACAGTATAATTCCCACTGTAAGCAACACACCAGACAGATAACTACGGTGCACAATGAAATCTGACAACAAACCAAATTAAAGATGTTTACAAAACAGCAGAAATTAGATTCACTCAAAAATTATGTGCATAAAAAGTATTCTGCAGTAATTTATGTATCAAATAGCAAGAGGTAACATTTTTCACTCAGATGTTTGAACTGACTTTTAGAGGAAATAAAATGCTAAAGTGTGCCTTAGAATGACATTTATTTCGGTTGAGTATTTTCCTAGTGCGGTGCACTGGCATCAGAAAAATAAATTTCAGCCACATTTCATTATAGGTGCTTTGAGGTCGGCATCAATTAAACCCGCACCCTGCCTTTGCCCTTATAACTAGTATAATTTATTTATTTATTTATTTGATTTACAGCTTGATTCCACACCGTATTTTCAGTACAAGTATGGAATTTTCAGCATGGATATCGGTTGCCCAAATTCAGGCATACCATAGATATCGGGTGTGCGCCGGCAGGGGATCGAACCCCGGACCATGTGCATGGTCGGCGAGAGTCCTAACCACTGTGCCACCGACTGAAACCTGAAAATTAAATAGGTTCACTAGAATATTTTAGATCTTTTTCTCCTACTGTATCAAACCAAGTTTCAGTGAACACAGCTCCATAACAAATTGGAGACATACATCACAACATATTGCCTAATGCTGTAATTTTCATGAATATTTATGCGTAAGGACTTTTCTTAGGTAGCTTCATCAGAATGAATTATCTTCACACAATTCGATCTCTTTGTCCTATTCGCGCAACCCATTTTCGCTTATTAAACTTATGAAAAAACTTTTGGACTTCCGAGTGAACCGTACCATGGACAACAAATGAATAGCACTCAAAAAATTGTGATTATAGTAGTGAGGCTGCTTAGAAACTTACAATGAGCGCCATAAGGATCAATGCCACTGAGAATGTATTCCTCAATATGAAGAATAATAGGAGGAATAAGACAATGACTCCTCTAAAATATGAATAAAAAGAAGACCATATTGATACCTGAAATGGCAACAGAGTAATACTATTATCGTTTTCATTTGTTTGGATTGCGAGTGAAATATTGAGCTCTAAGCACGGAGCTTTGAATTTTAGTTGCTGTGTCACGGAGTAAAGTTACCAGCCTCTCGTTCAACTTTCTTTCATTACTGGAGTCATCATCAGCTAAGTGAATTTAGGAGTTGATAGGACAATGTTCCGACACTCGACTCAGTGTTTGTTGTTAGCGAGCATTCTAACACGCTGATTTAAAGCACCAAACAGTCATATCGATATGGGTGCATACAAAATCACACAATGACACTGTATTATGTACTAATGACAATTCAGGCGAAATTTATTGTCCACCAACATGTTGCGCAGTAGTGCATGCTTAAAAGTAGGCACTTTATCAATACATACTTGTTTGATAGGTTCGAACAACTAGATTTTCGGTTCCTTAGTTATCCACTCTGATCCAAATCACAGAAAAGAATAAGGTTATGCGTACGACTAGCAAATTTGTGGATAACGACAGAAAGATTTAAATATTGATGGACTACATAAACGCTTGACTGGGAGAGGACAATAATATCAGAGAGTTCACCACAAATTAGAAAGCTCTCTTAAGGCGAAGTTAAAGATTTTAGAGATATCCCAGCGGTATTCTGAAGATTAAATGATTTGTTGATCGCAAGCAGCACATACAAGCACATATAAGGGAACATGGCTTTCCCCCCCCCCAAGTTACACACAAAAAATCATAGACTTCAACTCGATTGTGTTCATGGAAATGGAGACTCAGTCTAATGGGCTTATATGAGCTCAGACCTTTATCTAATGAACACAACCCTCAAGAGCAAGCTAGAAGCCTTTAGAGAGACTAGCGATAAATCACGTTTCAAGTTCAACACTTAGGGAAGAGTGAAAAGGACACATTCACGATGGCCATCAAAGTGATGTTGGAGACACTGTGTGCTTTCACTGAAAAACCTGTATGAAAGAAAGTTTGCACTCTCTAAAATCGATCTTTGAGGAACACGTTCAAGTGCTTCCAGTATAAAATGGTGATAGGAAAGAGAATGGCTCTCCTTGGACACCTGGAATTCAATAGAAGAGAGTGTCATGGTAAAACAAAGGATGAACTTATGTGAAGATGCACAACAGATGGAAGAGTCTTATTCGGTATTCGACGCTATCAGAACAGAAGACAGTCATTGCACTGGTAAAAGGAAACTCAGAACACTGAATGTGATAACCATGTCTTTTTCTGGGAAAGATCAAAATGGATGCCACCACGAAATAATGTAAAGGAGAACGTATTTACCAAAGAGAAGTGTCAAAGAGGACAATGAACTGATCACTTCTCATAAGTCCTGAATCAACCATTATCTGCAATTCATTCAGAAATGGCACCAGCAGCCACAAGATGGTCTGTGGGCATCAATTATCCAACAAAAGCGGAAGTTTGGATTGCAGTCAATTATTGAAGTCCACAATGCAGCAGATTTTAAATAGTATGCACTTAACATAAGTAAGTTATTCAGATTGGCAACGTCAGAATTTAGTCAGGCAGTTCTTCTATATGGCAAAGAAAAGCATCTTCAAAAGGTTACTACAGTTGTTTTATCAAAGGCTGCATTTGCTGGCTCCATATTGACGATGAGCTGACCAGGAAGAATTAGAAACAAGGAATTCAGGTGGCTAAACAACCGAGAACCTATTGATCAAACATTTTCTGACGGAAATTAAGATGAAGTTGACACATTCCAAGGAGATCGTCCAATAACATAGTGCTGCAGGACTTAGCTCTAGTGGAAGCAGGTTTAAAGTTAAATAGTTGAGTGTCCGTTGGTGACTGGAAGGAGGTCATGAAAGGACGAGAATATGAGAAACTGTTCGCAGTCTTGGGGTAGGTTGTAGATGACAACAAAGAACAGGACAAATCGTGATGTCCTGTTGGAGCCAAATGTTCAACTCGGAACCGAAGAGAAGTGAAGTCATTATAAATTATTTTCATGCATTTACTGAATGGTGTTTTGAGTGTATTTGCCACTCACATTCACAAATTTTAAATTATTTCGTAACCTTATTCTATTTGAACCTTTCCGGTTATCAAAGTGATTGTAGAATTTCACTTATATTCAAAGGGCTTGGTGACGAACAAGTTGTCTGCTGTGCTGCTTTTTGTTAACGTTTTGTCCATAAATACTCTAAACTCTTATGCACCTTTTTTAAGCAGAGCAATATGCGATTAAATTATAAGAAGCCTTTTTAAATCTACGTTGCTCTCAGTTGTTTCATTAACACCTATGATTCATATACAGCATCGTGCTCAGACCAATGAATACATCACCGACATCTTCGTGTATTTAAAACTTATAATTAAAAACACCAAACTGCATGAAACGTGACATTTTTATTCAGTGGAATGATGACCACTAACACACGTGAACTGAATTATAAAAGAACATCTGAAAAGTGTAGGAGATCTCCATTTCACAGATGATGTATGTTTAGTTTCACACAAACCAGAAGACCTACAGACGAATTCCAACAAAATGGTTGAAGAGGCAGTCAGTGGAGGAAGGTTTGCAGGTGAAAATAGAGAAGACGGAGGTGATGAAAACTGCCAGCCAACAACAACAAGAGCAACAACCGGCACCAATCACCTTCAATGGAAGAGATTTACCAGAAGTTACCTCATTCTGTAATCTAGGAAGCACCGATTCAACCAGAGGTGAAACAGATGAAGATGTCGAATTCAGGATCGGAAAGGCAAGATACATATTTATTAACGTGAAATTGGTTGGGAAATAACCTGCAGTGGACAAAAAGTAAAAGATTCGGATTTTCAGCACAAGTATGAAGATATATAGTTCTTCTATACGGGTCAGAAACTTGACAAGCATGACATGAAATTGATTTGGAAAAAGTGACAGAATTTGTCAACAGCTGCCTTCTCTGGCTTCCTAGTAAAGATTCAACGGCTGGTCAGAAAGACCTGTCAAAAAGAAACTCTGACAAAAGGCCACACAATAATTTGGAAGAAATTTGAGATGATTGAGACACATGTTGATGAGATAGTTGAATAGGATCACACGCCAATCCTTCGAGTGGAATAACAATGGGAACCGACCAGTGGGTCGTTGGAGGATGGCATGGAGGAGATGTATTAGAAGAGAGATTACGATCGATCGTGGACCAAGCTCTAGAGAACAGCACCAAATTGAACAGGCCCTACGTTACAATTGGAACTCAAAAGCATAATAATAATCTGAAGAAAACAGTTTCAGTACAGTCCATGGAGACAGACGCCTTCATAATTCATGTAGAATCCAAAAATCTACATTATACTGAGTTTATCGCTGAATATGTCATCTGCACAAGTAGATGAAGGCCACATAATTAAGCGTTTAAATTCAGAGAGAGAATTTTAACAGCATTTACAGAATCAATCTGAGTGGCTATTCATCCTCAGTATTTTGATGAATCAGTTTTATGTAATTTCCTACTCACATCATTCTGTAGTGGTATTGAAAGTTGAACTCTTCAGCTATTCAGTAGGGTCAATAAATTGTTTCCGAGTAGATTTTCATCGACCTATGTTATAAACTGGGCCTTGATTATCAGTTGACTGGTGCACACAAAAATATGAATTTTGGGTGACTGACTTTATTGTATGGTAGTTATGAAGATTTCTTTATGAAAACGTCACCTATTATGACGCTAAGAGGACATGACTGTTTCGGAAATTGGACAGTGTTGTACATCTCACTGGATGACTGAATACTCAAGCAGTGAAATTATTCGAAAACTGAAGTCAGCACTGTGATTCAGTTAGTTGAGGATGGCTTCTAAGAATGGTGATTACAAATTCTTGAGTTTTCAGTCAGTACTTTTCGATTATTAGTTTATAGTAGCACAAAAGGTTTGTTCAAATTCTGGATAATGGGGTGTTGAACTTACAAGCAGATGAATGGTGCAGTGGTCCGCATATTCAATGGAAACATTTCACCTGTGCAAAGAATTAAAAATATATTCAGCAATAACGATCAAAACCAAATTTTGTTTCAACGCTCAACATTTATCCATCATTGTATTTACGTGTTTGTGACGATTGTCATACACTAGATCATTAAATGATATCAGAGAGGGTGAACAGTTTCAGCTTCTGCGAGATCTTATTCTGGTGTCTCGATGCTTGATGACAAATATGGGAAGCCTATTTTAACGAGGCTTCTTAGCTGGAAGCGCTCTTTCTAGTGACAGAAAACGTTGCCTTGAATTTACAACCCCAGTGTATGATTCACAATGTGTTTATTTAAAGACGTGAAACGGAAACGTTGAATATTTTAAAACTGTTGGTAGCTAATCTTGCTTGCACTTAGAATCTTTCTGTCTAGTGAATCCTGTTAGTACACAAACATGTATAGAGAATTCAGCATATATATATATATATATATATGATAATTAGAATATGTTCACATCGCCTGAGACCTACATTTTCCCAGATGCCCAACTCTATTCATCAACATTACAAGAAAAAGAATATGCATGTGTGGTGAATTCAGGAAATAAACTCAAAATGAATTTTCCAACAAATGATGAAAATGGAATTGCTTAGTTCAGAATAAAGTTACACAGAAGTAGGTGTTAGTTACGTATGCAGATTTCACGATTACTTAAATACATTCAAATCATACCACATAATTCAATTTGTAGTATTTTGCCACTTATGTTGAAGTGTTTAATATTACCGACTAAAGGTTGAACACATATTCTGCTACTAGTGCCTTTCATGTTTTCTCTCAAGAAGGTAACATAGTTTGTTTAAAAAACTCCGTGAACTCATGGAACAGTTAAATATTCAAAGTCAAGCTGAAATTGATTATGATTTTTTCCAAATATCTGCACAGATTCTTTGTTAGATCATCACGTTGTGAGCGATGTGTTCTGAGTATTTTAAACTGATTCAAAATAGATAATGAAATTTATTTATTCATTCTGCACTCTGAGAGTATAATTTGAAAAAACAAATGTTTAATGTTATCTGTGAGCAAATTGGTAATAGTTTTTTTTAATTAGGGCGATGTTCATAGAATTCGAAATAGAGTTGTGTAAAATATGCACTGTTACTCCTATGAACTTGCTGAATGTTGTGCTTCTGACTTGTTTGCGCCATGCATAAAGTTATTAATATGACATGCTGACTATCCGCACAACTGTGGACATCGTTGAGCTAGTGGGCCTCAATCTTTCTCTGAAGAAGTTTGAGTAATTCGTATGATAGGTTTTCCTTCCAGGTTCTGTGATGCCATGGCTGCTGGTTCTACTAACTTCTTTCAAATTTAGCAATATCTATCCTGAAATTTTCTCCTCGTTTTATACCAAATCTCGTGAATATCACATAAGCTATTGAGATTTCATGGCATGAGAAATCTCACCTCAATCTTCCATTCTGTCTCTACTCTCCATTTCTTTCATTCATAAACTGTCATCAACTGCTTATTCATAGACGTAGATCCAGAATAGTTTAATGATGTCAACATTTTCATCGTCTTGTTTTCAAAAACATTAAACGTACTAAAGAATCAGTGGTTCACCTCATGTAGCGTATATGAAAAAAATAGAATGAGAGCGATACTTACAAGCCTACCCTTCATAAACAAAACCTCTGTTTCCTTTGCAGATTTGGATATATATCACATAGTGAAGCCATATTATCCAATGTATGATATTTCGAGAATAATTTGTTACCCATTATCGTGTAGACCGTCAATTGAAACAACTTCGAAACTTGATATGAAACAGAGCTTTAAGTAATGTAAGGTGTCAAGAAAACTAGAAACTGAGGAGTCAAACACCAGAATTTCCATTAACTATAGATTCTGACCAATATATGGAATTCCGTCGAAAAGTAAATCCAGTGGCATATCAAGGATTTTTTAACGTTTAATATTGTTTCCGATAACATAATGAGCATTTATATAAAAAGTTTCGACAATATAATAAAAAGTAATAATAGGGACGACATGAATGACACAGACTCTAATTAAGATGGCAATAAAATCAATAGGGAACGCAAACATCAGGGATTCTGTTATGGATGTAGAAGATATCATAAACCGTACAAAGAATTCCTCTCAAAACAGGATGAAGACACTGAAATTAGAAAACACACCTCGGGGTAAATTATGTCAACTAAAGCATCATGTTGAGTTGAGCGAATTAAATAACGTAAACTATCTAACAGTCTGCAACTCATGAAATGTCAAATACTTAGGTGATGGAGTAGGCCATCTTCACTTAGACTAACGGAGCACGAAAACATACTTGATCTAAATAATCTAGAAAATTTAGCTAAACTATCTGCAGTCACATAACATCATAAAACAGAATGAGAAAATATAAGACATTAGTGAAATCTAATGTAACAGAATATGTGCACTAAGGACCATTGAACAACTAAGCTGCACACCTGAATATTTTTCTACCTCCACTACAAATGGTAAGGAAGTGACGATAAATATGATTATGAGCAATACATTTTAGTTGAACAGTCATTCAGTAAATAATATCCTTCTATCGTATGATATATTCAACCAACGAATCAGTATGGAATTGTATGTTGTCACGATGTTCCGTTCTTTCACATATATGCACATAACCCTCAATACAATTTTCAAGACTGTATACCACCGCCATTTTTGCATTCCAAGCTGAAATGAAAGAAAATTAGAATTCCGAAATTGATTGATAAATTTATTTTTGTGTGACAGCAATAATATCATATACGGACGACGTCTTAAGGTGAAGTGGTAGTCGTAAAATGAGAAGATGCGAAATAAATAATTATCAACTTCCCCTTCTGGCACTCTCTGAGAAGTAAAAATCAACACCATATCCACAGTACGTATTCAAAATCGCATTCACAGATGAAACTTAAAAAAATTAAACAAAACTATTCAATCTCACGACAATCAAATGGTAGGAGATCTCAGTGGTGTTGAGGTTGTTTCCAAATTACTTCTCGGTCTACACTGTCGATGGTCTTTTCGAAGTGGATAAAGTTTAGGTACATGTCTAACTGCCATTCTATGCTTTGTCATCTGATGATGATGAGTGGAGTTGCAGTTTGATCAGCACATGATTCGCTTTTCCTGAATCCAGCTTGTCGCTTTGACGGAAGTCCGGATTTCTTTCGTTGGATGAGTGAAGTCCACCGGTAGTTCTGTGAGTGCTGTTGGTGGCATTTATGAGCGAGTCGTCGGTAGTGGCCAATTCAAGATTTCGTTAAAGTAATCAGCCCATTCTTTGATTTGTTTCTCATCCTTGTTGATGAGGTTTCTTTTAGCATCTTTAATCAGTTTCATCATCTGGGTTGATCCCCTTCCAGATAGAGACTTGGTTATCTGATGAAGCCTCCTGATGTCACTTTGCCTGCGACCTGCCTGTTCTGCTTCATTTGTGACCAGTTTTTAGTAGAATAGTCGTTTTTCTATTTTATCATTCTTCTTTTGTCATTAGATGGGCGAACCAAAAACCAAATCGACTTCATCTAAATCTCAAGGAATTGGAGGCGCAGCCTGCTGGACACAAAAGTAAGAAGAGGAGCAGACATTGGCTCATACCACTATCTGGTACAAGGGACAATCCAAATCAAATTAAAAGCTTTCAGAGAAACAGGGGCTGCAGATAGACCACAAGCCAAGTTCAACACTCAAAAACTGAAGGACCAGGACACAAAGGATATCTTCACTACAAGTATAAAAGATAAAGCCGAGACACAAATCAACACTGGCGAAGAGGTCAGCGTCGAAAAGCACTAGAACAACTTGAAGACAGTGTGGAGTCAAACCTGCATGGAAGTTCTAGGCAGAAAGAAGACACGGGACAAACAGTGGCTCACTATGGACACTTGAAAACTAATAGAAGAGAGAGGAATGGTGAAACAAAAGATTCTCCAGTGCACCGATGAGCAACAAAAACAGGATTTGAACGCAAGCTACAAGACACTGAACAAAAAGAGTAAATAAGAGTGCCAGAGAAGACAAAAGAAAGTTTCGATAAAGAAAGGAAGACGAAATTTGCAGTATAAAATGATATCATTCTATTTCACAGGTTCTCATCAGCTGCAGACTACCTGAAATTACAATGGTTATATAAATGATAATAACATACTTTAATGTTTGAGTAGTAGTAGAGAAGAGATAAAATTGACGCATCCAAAAAAAAAGAATGAAAGCATTACAATTTTTAGTTTAAGTTATCATCGTCAATTTATACACTTTCAGAGTTGAAAAGATGGGGGACGGGTAAGACAGAAAACAGAAAAATTGATTAACAGAAACAGTGTTAGCTTGTAGGTTCACATGGCAACTCCAAAAAACAAAAGCATTTACAGTTTATAAGATTCAGACTTGCTCAGTGAGTTGAGATCACTGAATTAGATGACGAATCAAAATCAAAATTCAGTTACCAAGGGAGTGAGAGGTTATTCACACTCTCTTTCTGTATGCATAAGTCTGGTTTAAATCGTTTGATTGCGATCGCTTCGGCAAATCGTAGTAAATTTGCTGTCCTTTGTCTATTTAATATTTTGAAGGACTTACAAATCTCTACGAGATGTCCGGTATCAACAATATGTCTGGTAATTGCACTCTGAGAATATTTGCTTTCTTTCAGGCATAGGTTTCTTGGAAAATGTTCAGAAAACCGGAAATCTCGTCTGGCTACATATGATACCCTCCTAAGCGAGCCTAATATTATTTGCTGCCTAAAATTCATGAATTTTATCAAAGAGCTACAATCAAAAACATCCAAGGATTATGAAGCTCAGCTGACAAAAGCGTTGGTGAAAGAGAAGCTAATCGAAGAATTCCCAGAATCACCTGAACGCTACGTCTGTAGCCTATCAAAATTACAATTAAACAAAATCGAATTAGAAGCCTTATCTCTAGGATTCAAGTTTCACGTCCTTAAGAAGCAGATCAGTCGTATAGATACAGAAGCGCAATTCGAACACTTATACCATTAACTCCACGACCTGAAACCCTTAGACGAAGATAAAAGAGGATGGCTAAAATCTAAACTTGTTGATATTGCTAATCAATACCACATATCGCCAATGGAGAAGCAGAAGATGCTCCCCGTAGAGCATAGAATAGCTCTGAAGAAACTATATGAGAACGATGAAATCGTCATATTTAAACCTGATAAAGGCTCTGGGGTTGTCATAATGAACAAAGCTCATTATATTCATAAAATGATGACAATTCTAAACGACAAAGAAAAAGTCCAAGTAAACAACAAAAAAGATGCCACAACGTCGTTTGAAATAAAGTAAATAAATGTCTCAAAGAACTTCTAATGAAGAAACTAATCAACAGCGAAACATACAATAAACTGAAGTCAAAAGGTGGACGCCTGCCGTCTATGTACGGCCTACCAAAAATCCATAAAGCAAACGTGCCTTTAAGACCAATCTTGTCAATGATTGACTCACTATGCCACAAGTTAGCTCGATGGTTAGCTGATTCCATAGAGCCAATTCGAATTAAATTTGCAACCCATAGCCTGAAAGATAGCTACCAATTCTCCAAGGAAGTTGACAACATTGACATATCAGACAAACTCATGTTATCGTATGACGTGACCTCCTTGTTCACAAACGTACCACCGATGGAAACGATTGATATCATTTGTAAACAAACGGATCTACTACCGTTACCGGAAACAGAGATGAAGCGACTACTGCTGCTCTGTACAAAAGATATACAATTCAAATTCAACAATCAACTCTACCGACAAATTGATGGGGTCACTATGGGTTCACCTCTGGGACCTATCCTGGCTGATATCTTCATGGGCTACCTTGAACAGAGATAACTAAGTTCTGCTATCAATGGAACAACCTACTATCGCCGATATGTTGGTGACACATTTGTTGTTTGCAACGACATGGATCACGGATCGGAATTATATGATCGCCTAAATGAGATTCATCCAAATATCAAGTTCACCATGGAATATGAACATAAAAATGAGTTCAATTTCCTGGATCTAAATGTAAAAAGAACAAAAGAAGGCACGATTGAAAAGTCCATCTATAGAAAAGAAACCTGGACTGGACAATATCTTCACTATAACAGCTTTTGTCCCATAAGCTATAAACGTGGATTAGTGAGGACTTTGTACGACAGAGCCAAGAAGCTACGTTCACCAAACAAGGTTGAAGAAGAACTAGATTTCGTCGAGAAATGCCTGAGGGAAAATGGATACCCTAAAGGATTTATACAGAAGTATAGCAGAGAAAAAGATAAGAAAGGAAAGCATCCAACTGTAGAAAAGAAAAAAGTATTTATTTGTCTCCCATTCAAATGAGATGCAGTTTCACAAAAGATTGACAGAAGACTGAAAGGAGCGATAAATAGAAGCTTCCCGGCAGCAAAACTCATAACAGTATACAACAACACTCCTTCCATGATCAACTCAAAACTGGATAAATACCCTGATGATGTCACCTCAAACTGCGTTTATGAGTCTACGTGCAATTGCGGGAGCAAGTACATTGGAAGGACAGAAAGAAGGGCTTCTATCCGGTTTTCTGAACATATTCCAAGAAACCTATGCCTGAAAGAAAGCAAATATTCTCAGAGTGCAATTACCAGACATATTGTTGATACCGGACATCTCGTAGAGATTTGTAAGTCCTTCAAAATATTAAATAGACAAAGGACAGCAAATTTACTACGATTTGCCGAAGCGATCGCAATCAAACGATTTAAACCAGACTTATGCATACAGAAAGAGAGTGTGAATAACCTCTCACTCCCTTGGTAACTGAATTTTGATTTTGATTCGTCATCTAATTCAGTGATCTCAACTCACTGAGCAAGTCTGAATCTTATAAACTGTAAATGCTTTTGTTTTTTGGAGTTGCCATGTGAACCTACAAGCTAACACTGTTTCTGTTAATCAATTTTTCTGTTTTCTGTCTTACCCGTCCCCCATCTTTTCAACTCTGAAAGTGTATAAATTGACGATGATAACTTAAACTAAAAATTGTAATGCTTTCATTCTTTTTTTTTGGATGCGTCAATTTTATCTCTTCTCTACTACTACTCAAACATTAAAGTATGTTATTATCATTTATATAACCATTGTAATTTCAGGTAGTCTGCAGCTGATGAGAACCTGTGAAATAGAATGATATCATTTTATACTGCAAATTTCGTCTTCCTTTCTTTATCGAAACTTTCTTTTGTCTTCTCTGGCACTCTTATTTACTCTTTTTGTTCAGTGTCTTGTAGCTTGCGTTCAAATCCTGTTTTTGTTGCTCATCGGTGCACTGGAGAATCTTTTGTTTCACCATTCCTCTCTCTTCTATTAGTTTTCAAGTGTCCATAGTGAGCCACTGTTTGTCCCGTGTCTTCTTTCTGCCTAGAACTTCCATGCAGGTTTGACTCCACACTGTCTTCAAGTTGTTCTAGTGCTTTTCGACGCTGACCTCTTCGCCAGTGTTGATTTGTGTCTCGGCTTTATCTTTTATACTTGTAGTGAAGATATCCTTTGTGTCCTGGTCCTTCAGTTTTTGAGTGTTGAACTTGGCTTGTGGTCTATCTGCAGCCCCTGTTTCTCTGAAAGCTTTTAATTTGATTTGGATTGTCCCTTGTACCAGATAGTGGTATGAGCCAATGTCTGCTCCTCTTCTTACTTTTGTGTCCAGCAGGCTGCGCCTCCAATTCCTTGAGATTTAGATGAAGTCGATTTGGTTTTTGGTTCGCCCATCTAATGACAAAAGAAGAATGATAAAATAGAAAAACGACTATTCTACTAAAAACTGGTCACAAATGAAGCAGAACAGGCAGGTCGCAGGCAAAGTGACATCAGGAGGCTTCATCAGATAACCAAGTCTCTATCTGGAAGGGGATCAACCCAGATGATGAAACTGATTAAAGATGCTAAAAGAAACCTCATCAACAAGGATGAGAAACAAATCAAAGAATGGGCTGATTACTTTAACGAAATCTTGAATTGGCCACTACCGACGACTCGCTCATAAATGCCACCAACAGCACTCACAGAACTACCGGTGGACTTCACTCATCCAACGAAAGAAATCCGGACTTCCGTCAAAGCGACAAGCTGGATTCAGGAAAAGCGAATCATGTGCTGATCAAACTGCAACTCCACTCATCATCATCAGATGACAAAGCATAGAATGGCAGTTAGACATGTACCTAAACTTTATCCACTTCGAAAAGACCATCGACAGTGTAGACCGAGAAGTAATTTGGAAACAACCTCAACACCACTGAGATCTCCTACCATTTGATTGTCGTGAGATTGAATAGTTTTGTTTAATTTTTTTAAGTTTCATCTGTGAATGCGATTTTGAATACGTACTGTGGATATGGTGTTGATTTTTACTTCTCAGAGAGTGCCAGAAGGGGAAGTTGATAATTATTTATTTCGCATCTTCTCATTTTACGACTACCACTTCACCTTAAGACGTCGTCCGTATATGATATTATTGCTGTCACACAAAAATAAATTTATCAATCAATTTCGGAATTCTAATTTTCTTTCATTTCAGCTTGGAATGCAAAAATGGCGGTGGTATACAGTCTTGAAAATTGTATTGAGGGTTATGTGCATATATGTGAAAGAACGGAACATCGTGACAACATACAATTCCATACTGATTCGTTGGTTGGATATATCACATGGTAGAAGGATGTTATTCACTGGCTAACTGTTCGACTAAAATGTATTGCTCATAGTCATATTTATTGTCACTTCTTTACCATTTGTAGTGGAAGTAGAAAAATATTCACGTGTGCAGCTCAGTTGTTCAATCGTCCTACTTGCACATATTCGGTTACATTAGATTTCACTAATGTCTTATTTTTTCTCATTCTGTTTTATGAAGTTATGTGACTGCAGATAGTTTAGCTAAATTTTCTAGATTATTTAGATCAAGTATGTTTTCGTGCTCCGTTAGTCTAAGTGAAGATGGCCTACTCCATCACCTAAGTATTTGACATTTCATGAGTTGCAGACTGTTAGATAGTTTACGTTATTTAATTCGCTCAACTCAACATGATGCTTTAGTTGACATAATTTACCCCGAGGTGTGTTTTCTAATTTCAGTGTCTTCATCCTGTTTTGAGAGGAATTCTTTGTACGGTTTATGATATCTTCTACATCCATAACAGAATCCCTGATGTTTGCGTTCCCTATTGATTTTATTGCCATCTTAATTAGAGTCTGTGTCATTCATGTCGTCCCTATTATTACTTTTTATTATATTGTCGAAACTGTTTATATAAATGCTCATTATGTTATCGGAAACAATATTAAACGTTAAAAAATCCTTGATATGCCACTGGATTTACTTTTCGATGGAATTCCACATATTGGTCAGAATCTATAGTTAATAGAAATTCTGCTGTTTGACTCCTCAGTTTCTAGTTTTTTTGATACTTTACATTACTTAAAGCGCTGTTTCATATCAAGTTTTGAAGTTGTTTCTATTGACCATTTACACGATAATGGATAACAAATTATTCTCGAAATATCATACATTGGATAATATGGCTTCACTATGTGATATATATCCAAATCTGCAAAGGAAACAGAGGTTTTGTTTATGAAGGGTAGGCTTGTAAGCATCGCTCTCATTCTATTTTTTTCATATACGCTACATGAGGTGAACCACTGATTCTTTAGTACGTTTAATGTTTTTGAAAACAAGACGATGAAAATGTTGACATCATTAAACTATTCTGGATCTACGTCTATGAATAAGCAGTTGATGACAGTTTATGAATGAAAGAAATGGAGAGTAGAGACAGAATGGAAGATTGAGGTGAGATTTCTCATGCCATGAAATCTCAATAGCTTATGTGATATTCACGAAATTCGGTATAAAACGAGGAGAAAATTTCAGGATAGATATTGCTAAATTTGAAAGAAGTTAGTAGAACCAGCAGCCATGGCATCACAGAACCTGGAAGGAAAACCTATCATACGAATTACTCAAACTTCTTCAGAGAAAGATTGAGGCCCACTAGCTCAACGATGTCCACAGTTGTGCGGATAGTCAGCATGTCATATTAATAACTTTATGCATGGCGCAAACAAGTCAGAAGCACAACATTCAGCAAGTTCATAGGAGTAACAGTGCATATTTTACACAACTCTATTTCGAATTCTATGAACATCGCCCTAATTAAAAAAAACTATTACCAATTTGCTCACAGATAACATTAAACATTTGTTTTTTCAAATTATACTCTCAGAGTGCAGAATGAATAAATAAATTTCATTATCTATTTTGAATCAGTTTAAAATACTCAGAACACATCGCTCACAACGTGATGATCTAACAAAGAATCTGTGCAGATATTTGGAAAAAATCATAATCAATTTCAGCTTGACTTTGAATATTTAACTGTTCCATGAGTTCACGGAGTTTTTTAAACAAACTATGTTACCTTCTTGAGAGAAAACATGAAAGGGGCTAGTGGCAGAATATATGTTCAACCTTTGGTTGGTAATAAAGAACACGTTAACATAAGTGGTAATAATACTACAAATCGAATTATGTGGTGTGATTTGAATGTATTTAAGTAATCGTGAAATCTGCATACGTAACTAACACCTACTTCTGTGTAACTCTATTCTGAAGTAAGCAAGTTTTTTTCCATCATTTATTGTTAAATTTATTTTGAGTTCATTTCCTGAATTCACCACATTTGCACATTCTGTTCCTTGTAATGTTGATGAATAGAATCGGGCATCTGGGAAAATGTAGGTCTCAGGAGATGTGAACATATTCTTATGATCATATATATCTAGATGCATATTAGTGTAATAACAAGATTCACTAGACAGAAAGATTCTAAGCGCAAGCAAGATTAGCTACCAACAGTTTTAAAATATTCAGTGTTTCCGTTTCACGTCTTTAAATAAACACATTGTGAATCAAACACTGAGGTTCAAAATTCAAGGCAAAGTTTTCCATCCCTAGAAATTGCTCTTCCACCTGTGTAGCCTCGGTAAAATAGGCATCCTATATTT
Source organism: Trichobilharzia szidati (assembly GCA_944472155.2). NCBI lineage: Eukaryota > Metazoa > Platyhelminthes > Trematoda > Strigeidida > Schistosomatidae > Trichobilharzia > Trichobilharzia szidati. The sequence goes on from OX235276.1 coordinate 92,140,131, forward strand.
ATCATCAATAATCGAGACACTAAAATAAGATCTTGCAGAAACTGAAGCTGTTCACTCTCTGATATCATTTAATGATCTAGTGCATTACATTTGTCACAAACACGTAAATAAAATGATGGACAAATGTTGAGCGTTGACACAAAAATTTGGTTTTGATCGTTATTGCTGAACACATTTTTTAATTATTTGCACAGGTGAAATGTTTCCATTGAATATTCAGATCACTGCACCATTAATTTGTTTGTAAGTCTAACACTTTATTATCCAGAATTTGAACAAACCTTTTGTGCTACTATAAACTAATAATTGAAAAATGCTAACTGAAAACTCAAGAATTTGTAATCATCATTCTTTGAAGTCATGCTCGACTGACTTAATCCCAGTGCTGACTTCGGTTTTCAGATAATTTCACAGTTTGAGTATTCACTCATCTAGTGAGATGTTGAACACTGTCCCATTTCCGAAACAGTCATGTCCTCTTAGCGTCATAATAGGAGACCTTATCATGAAGAAATCTCCATAACTACCATACAATATAGTCAATCACTCAACTTCATATTTTTGTGTGCACCAGTAGACTGATAATCAAGGCCTAGTTTATAACATAGTTCGATGAAATTCTACTCAGAAACATTTTATTGACCCTACTGAATAGCTGAAGAGTTCAACTTTCAGTACCACTACGGAATGATGTGACTAGGAAATTACATAGAACTGATTCTTCAAAGATTCATTAAAATACTGGAGATAAATAGCCGCTCAGATTGATTCTGTAAATGCTGTTAAAGTTTCTCTCTCTGAATTTAAACGCTTAATTATGTGGCCTTCATCTACTTGTGCAGACGACATCTTCAGCCATAAATTCAGTAAAATGTAGAGTTTTGAATTCTACATGAATTATGAAGGCGTCTGTCTCCATGGACTGTACTGAAAACTGTTGGCTTCAGGTTATTATTATGCTTTTGGGTTCCGATTGGAACGTAGGGCCTGTTCTATTTCGCGCTGTTATCTAGAGCTGGGTACACGATCGATCGTAATCTCTCTTATAATACATCTCCTCCATGTCATCCTCCAACGACCCACTGGTCGATTTCCATTGTTATTCCACTCCAGGGCCTGGGGCGCGATCCTATTCAACTACCTTCTCATCATGTGTCTCCATCATCTCAAATTTCTTCTAAATTATTGTGTGGCTTTTAGTCAGAGTTTGTTGTTGACAGGTATTTCCAACCAGCCATTCGATCTTTATTAAGAAGCCAGGGAAGGCAGCTGCAGAAAAATTCTGTCACTTTTTCAAAATCAATTTCATGTCACGCTTGCCAAGTTCCTGACCCATATAGAAGAACTATATATCTTCTTGCTTGTGCTGAAAATCTGAACCTCTTCATTTCTGTCAATTGCAGATCATTTCTAAACCAATTTCAGGTTAATAAATGTGTATCATGCTTTTCCGATCCTGAATTTGACATCATCCGTTTCACCTGTGGTTAAAACGATGCTTCCTGCATAATAAGATGAGGTAACCTCTGGTAAATCTCTTCCATTGATGATGATTGGTGCTGGTTGTTGTTCTTGTTGTTGTTAGCTGGCAATTTTCATCGCCTCCTTCTTCTCTATTTTCACCTGCAAACCTTCCTTCACTGACTGCCTCTTCAGTTATTTTGTTGGAATTCGTCTGTAAGTCTTCGGGTTTGTGTGACACTAAACTGAAATCATCTGTGAAATGGAAATCTCCTACACTTTTCAGATGTTCTTTTATAATTTGATTCCCGTGTATTAATGGTCATCATTCCACTGAATAAAAATGTCACGTTTCATGCAATTTGGTGTTTTTAGTTATAAGTTTTATACACATAGAGATGTCAGTGATGCATTCACTGGTCTTAGTAAGATGCTGTATGTGAATAATAGTTAGTTAATAAAAAGCATATATGAGCCACATGGATTTAAAATGGCTCCTTATAATTTAATCGCATATTGCTCTGCTTAAAGAGGGTGCATAAGAGTTTAGAGTATTTATGGAAAAACGTTAACAAAAAGCAGCACAGCAGACAACTTGTTCGTCACCAAGCCCTTTGAATATAAGTGAAATTCTACAATCACTTTGATAACCGGAAAGGTTCAAATAGAATAAGGTTACGAAATAATTTAAAATTTGTGAATGTGAGTGGCAAATACACTCAAAACACCATTCAGTAAATGCATGATAATAATTTATAATGACTTCACTTCTCTTCGGTTCCAAGTTAAACATTTGTTGTCGTCTGCAACGTACCTCAAGACTACGAACAGTCTCTCATATTCTCCTCCTCGCATGACATCCTTCCAGTCACCAACGAAAACCCAACTATTTAACTTTTAAAATGCTTCCACTGGAGCTGAATCCTGCAGCACGATGTTATTGGATGATCTCCTCGGAATGTGTTCACTTCATCTTAATTTCCGTCAGAAAATGTTTGGTCAGTAGGTTCTCGGTTGTTTCGTCACCTGAATTCCTTGTTGCTAATTCTTTCTGGTCAATTCATCGTCAATATGGAGCCAGCGAATGCAGCTGTTGATATAACAACTGCAGTAGCCCATTGAAGATGATTTTCTTTCTCAAATGAAAAAACTGCCTGACTAGATTCTGACGTTGTTAATCTGAATATTTTACTTATGTTAAGTGCATACGATTTAAAATCTACTGCATTGTGAACCTAATTAATTGACTGCATTCCTAACTTGGGCTCTTTTTTGATAATTGCTGTCCACAGACCATCTTGTGACTTCTGGTGCCATTTCTGAATGAATTGCCGATAATGATTGACTCACGACTTATGAGAAGTGATCAGTTCATTGTCCTCTTTGTCATTTCTCTTTGGTAAATACGTTCTCCTTTCCATCATTTCGTGGTTGCATCCATTTTGATCTCTCCCAGAAAAAGGCATGGTTATCACATTCAGTGTTCTGAGTTTCCTTTTACCAGTGGCATGTCTCTCTTCTGTTCTTATAGCGTTGAACACCGAATTATACTCTTCCATCTGTTGTGCATCTTCGTATTAGTTCATCCTGTGTTTCACCATGACACTCTCTTCTATTGAATTCCAGGTGTCCAAGGAGAGCTATTCTCTTTCCTGTCACCATTTTATACCGGAAACACTTGTACTTGTTCCTCCAAGATCAGTTTCAGAGAGTACAGACTTTCTTTCATACAGGTTTTTCAGTGAAAGCACACAGTGTCTCCAACATCACTTTGATGGCCATCGTGAATGTGTCCTTTTCACTCTTCCCTGGGCGCTGAACTTGATATGTGATTTATCTCCAGTCTCTCTAAAGGCTTCTAGCTTGCTCTTGAGGGTTGTGTTCATTAGATAAAGGTCTGAGCTCATATAAGCCCAACTTCTCGACTTCGTGCCCATTAGACTGAGTCTCCATTTCCATGAACACAATCGAGTTGAAGTTTATGATTTCTTGTGTGTAACTAGGGAGGAAATCCGTGCTCCCTTATATGTGCTTGTATGTGCTGCTTGCGATCAACTAATCATTTAATCTTCGGAATACCGCTGGAATATCTCTAATATATTTAACTTCGCCTTAAGAGGGCTTTCCAATCCGTGATGAAATCTCTGGCGTTACTGTCCTTTCCCAGTCAAGCGTTAATGTAGTCCATCAATATTTATATCTTTCTGTCGTTATCCTGCAAGGGGAGATTGGGCTATAATTTTGCTAGTCGTACGCATAACCTTATTCTTTTCTGTGATATGGATCAGGGTGGATAACTAACGAACCGACAATCTAATTGTTCGATCCTATCAGACAAATTTATATTAATAAAGTGCCTGCTTTTAAGCATACACTACTGCGCGACGTCTTGATGGACAGTAAATTTCGCCTGAATTGTCATCAGTACATAATGCAGTGTCATTGTGTGCTTTTGTATCCACCCATATCGATATGGCTGTTTGTTGCTTTAAATCATCGTGTCAGAATGCTCGCTAACAACAAACACTGAGTCGAGTGTCGGACCATTTGTCCTACCAACTCCTAGATCCACTAAGCTGATAGTGACTCCAGTAATGAAAGAAAGTTGAGGAAGACGCTGGTAACTTTACTCCGTGACACAGCAACTAAAAATTCAAACCTCCGTGCATAGAGCTCTATATTTCACTCGCAATCCAAACAAATGAAAATGATAATAGTATTACTCTGTTGCCATCTAAGGTATAAATATGGTCTTCTTTTTATTCATATTTTAGGGGAGTCATTGTCTTATTCCTCCTATTATTCTTCATATTGAGGAATACATTCTCAGTGGCATTGATCCTTATGGCGCTCATTGTAAGTTTTTAAGCAGCCTAACTACTATAATCTAAATTTATTGAGTGCTATTCATTTGTTGTCTATGGTACGGTCCTTCGGAAGTCCAAAAAGGTTTTTCATAAGTTTAAGAAGCGAAAATGGGGTGCGCGAATATGACGAAGGCATCGAGTTGTTTAAAGATACTTCATTCTGATGAAGCTACCTAAGAAAAGTCATTACGCATAAATATGCATGAAAATTATAGCATTAAGAAGCAGGTTATGATCTGTGTTGCCGGTTTGTTATGGAGCTGTGTTCACTGAAACTCGGTTTGCTACAATAGGAGAAAAAGATTTAAAATATCCTAGTGAACCTATTTAATTTTCAGGTTTCAGTCTTATCCTAATTATAAGGGCAAAGGCAGGGTGCCGTTTATTTCATGCCGACCTATTAGATAAGTTTATTTTGTATATCACACAGCAACACAGTGTTAACAAATGGATGACGTTTCGAGCACAAATTATTGCTCACAATCATATCACACGGTTTCACAATTTGTCCTATATGCATTTCCTCTCTTTCTGCCTCCCCAACTTCGCTGTGAAACTTTCGATATTTCAGGTGTAGACGTTGCGTCATTCTAATTGGACGTGTGAGGTGTTGAATCGACAGACAAAGCTTCATTGATCAAACTTAGTCTCTCCATCAACATGGCTTATTGACTTTTCAGTACCGTATCAATTTAAACTAAACTTATCCAATATAGAATAACATCCTACCACAGTCCCGAAGTTCTACAGTAACATTAAGGAATCATGAATCTGTGGAGAATAGGCGGCCTGCAGAACACATTCCTAAGTGGCTAGAAAGAAGAAATATATTCACCTGAAAGGAGAGAACATGAAGTTCAGCAAGGTTATCTTGTTGGTGACTTCACTTTCAATAGCTCTCAAATCGCATTTAAATATATTTTTCATGTAGATACAAATTTCACCCGATTCAACATAGTTACTGTGGTGAATAAAAGGTGGCAATTATTTTTAACAAGGTATGGTTTACGAGAGGCTTGGAAACAAACTCACACAATATCAAGACGAATTACAGGTTTGTACGAAATCAGAATGGGAACATCAAAATTGCATAGACCAGTTTCCCCTCCTAATCAGAGGACACTCAGCTTGCAACTTGTTAGTATTTTATGCAAAGAAATGTTCATTCAATTGTCCGCAGTTACTAAAATAAAAACAAGTGTCATCCTAGCTGTTACTTCAAATAGTCTACAAAATCTTAGAAAAATATTGAAATTTATTTTCCAATGTTCTTCATATTTTATTAATAAATTAATATCAACATTTCATTTTCTTCTTTTCTTCGTCTTTATCTGCTTGACCTCTATTCTGTGGTATCTTTCGTTTTGAATATTTAAAAAAAATATTCTCATCTAATTATCTTTAGTTAAGTCACGTTTATTTTGTCTAAATTAAGTAATGTAAGCAGTGTGATGCTGGGATGAAGCTTTGCTACTCTTCTACAGTCGATTTTTCTTTCTTTCTTCGTTTGCTTGTTGTGCTGATATTTTTGCGTTTCTTTATCCCTTGTGAATCCATTTCATACTCAGTTGAGTGCTTAGTTTGCCCATTCAGCATTCAGTGCATTCTAGTCAGTCTAATTTGTCCTCTCTTGTAAGCCAGAATGTGAGAGTGCTTTCACCAATTCACATTGTCACCATCTGAAATCTGCTTTACATCAGAAACGCTGTTGAGAGTTTAGAAGACTTTCGTCGCGCTTATTGTAACCCACGAATCGACTGTTTCTGACGAATTCATTATCCAACTCTACAATCTTGTGTATATGGTTTTCTTCAAGAGATTATGTCCTGGACGGGAATAGAATCAAAGTTGTGAATATATCAAATAATAATAGCAGGATTGAATGCAAATACAATCTTTGTGATTGCTGTCGTAGTTGAATGTCAAGTGACAAGACAATTAATATCGTATATTGAGTGATTCATGAATTGTCTATTGATTTCATTGTGAATATAACGCAGAATCAGAATTCCTAATTTCTTGTAAGTTACAACTGACGTCTCTGTAGTGCAGAAGCCCTCACAATATGCATCGATATGGCGGAGCTGTGTGGTCAAATGAAATCATTCCAACCTCAACGATACCATAAACCTAGTTCGGTAGGTTCTCTTAGCCTCCAGTTTTAACTGTTTCGTTTACTGTGCCTGTGATTTCTCCCTCTTTGTCTTCATTCAATTCATCCCATTTTTCTGTTATAAGAACATTTATTTTAAGTTTGTTCCCATGCTCTACCTGATCACATTTGTCATGCATTTAGAATAAATGTTTAAAAATTTTATTTTAATCCTGTGCATGTTTTGTGTACTTCAGGATCTCAGCTGTGGTATCGCTCTTCAATTCAACACTCATAATAAGCAGTTTGGTTTGCACCGCGTGGATTCTTTCGTGCTTCTCTCTTAACTTCATGATTTTCTCGACAAATCTTGGAGAATATCCACTCTCAGTGAGGACATATCTGAGTCATTCTATTTCCCCATTTATTGAATCGCTGGAAACTATCCTTCATATTCTTGAGATTAAAGAGTGAATGAAGTTTCTCTTTCTTTTCAAGAGGACCCAGATATAAAAATTTGTGTTCTCACCATTCCACATCAGTTTCCTGTAGAACTATCTTAGTATAGAAACACCATAAGTCCTTTTAAAGAAAACATCTAAAAAATTGAATTCTTAGTTCACCTTTGATACCGATGTCAACTGGATTGTAGGACGGGAACTATTCAGCTAATTAGTTGTTACATGTTCCAGTGATAAAATCGACGAGGAACTGAGGCGACTCAGGAAAAACCTAATAGAGAATGCATACCACCAGATTTTGTATTTATCATGATATAAATACCTACACCATATTTCATGTAAGGTAACAGTGAATTTTTGTTCACATATCTATTGTTACATATTGTTATGTGGGTAGTGGGCTGCGGAACATGGATCAAGGTTTCGCAGTCCTTGGCTCTGGTCGGCATCGCATTAATACAACCTTTAAAGGACTAACGCATCTCTAGAGTCTCGCATTCACCTGTAGGAGAGTTGTACAATATGTCTGGTCCTCTTTCAAATTCTTGCCTTTAGTGAGCAGATGAGGTTGATGCTCTCCTGTAAACCCTCACAACATAGGAATGACAATGTCACATCCCGCTGTTTCTATCAATTTACATGAATTCATTTGCAGTCACAAGTGATAGAGATGACTTGTAGATTCAATATTAGGTAGGTTTCTTCTAAATGTCAAAAAGTGATGCAGTATTAACAACTAGATGAGGTTGCGAGCACAAATTATTGCTAATAGTCATGTCAGCAATGGTCACATGGTTTCATAAATTGTCTCGTATTCATTTTCTCTCTATCTGTCTCTCCAACTTCCATTTGACCATTTTGATGTCACCGGAATGAGCGTTGCGTCATTCCGATTGCACGTGTGCAGTGTTGAATGGATAAGCAAATTTTCTGTGATTAACGTCTCTACCTCTCTTTCAACCTAACTAAATAAATGGTTCTTCTAGTGACGCATCACGGTGTGATATTTAAAATGAACTCGTCTAATATCGAAATAAATCATGAGGCAGTGACCAAGTTTTACAATAAAATTAAGGAATCATGGATCTGTGAAGAATAGGCGGCCTGCAGAACACAATCCTAAGTTGCTGGAAGGAGAAATATATTCACATGAAAGGCGAAAACACGCAGCTCAGCAAAGTTGAAGTATCGGAGATTACATTTTCAAACGAAATGATAATTTTCGAATTGAAATGGAAGCTAGGAGGTGTGGATATTGATTACGACAGTCTAATACACAAAACATGCACAGGATTAAAATAAAATTTTTAAACATTTATTCTAAATGCATGACAAATGTGATCAGGTAGAGCATGGGAACAAACTTAAAATAAATGTTCTTATAACAGAAAAATGGGATGAATTGAATGAAGACAAAGAGGGAGAAATCACAGGCACAGTAAACGAAACAGTTAAAACTGGAGGCTAAGAGAACCTACCGAACTAGGTTTATGGTATCGTTGAGGTTGGAATGATTTCATTTGACCACACAACTCCGCCATATCGATGCATATTGTGAGGGCTTCTGCACTACAGAGACGTCAGTTGTAACTTACAAGAAATTAGGAATTCTGATTCTGCGTTATATTCACAATGAAATCAATAGACAATTCATGAATCACTCAATATACGATATTAATTGTCTTGTCACTTGACATTCAACTACGACAGCAATCACAAAGATTGTATTTGCATTCAATCCTGCTATTATTATTTGATATATTCACAACTTTGATTCTATTCCCGTCCAGGACATAATCTCTTGAAGAAAACCATATACACAAGATTGTAGAGTTGGATAATGAATTCGTCGGAAACAGTCGATTCGTGGGTTACAATAAGCGCGACGAAAGTCTTCTAAACTCTCAACAGCGTTTCTGATGTAAAGCAGATTTCAGATGGTGATAATGTGGATCGGTGAAAGTACTCTTACTTTCTGGCTTACAAGAGAGGACAAATCAGACTGACCAGAATGCACTGAATGCTGAATGGGCAAACAAGGCACTCAACTGAGTATGAAATGGATTCACAAGAGATAAAGAAACGCAAAAATATCAGCACAACAAGCAAACGAAGAAAGAAAGAAAAATCGACTGTAGAAGAGTAGCAAAGCTTCATCCCAGCATCACAGTGCTTACATTACTTAATTTAGACAAAATAAACGTGACTTAACTAAAGATAATTAGATGAGAATATTTTTTTTAAATATTCAAAACGAAAGATACCACAGAATAGAGGTCAAGCAGATAAAGACGAAGAAAAGAAGAAAATGAAATGTTGATATTAATTTATTAATAAAATATGAAGAACATTGGAAAATAAATTTCAATATTTTTCTAAGATTTTGTAGACTATTTGAAGTAACAGCTAGGATGACACTTGTTTTTATTTTAGTAACTGCGGACAATTGAATGAACATTTCTTTGCATAAAATACTAACAAGTTGCAAGCTGAGTGTCCTCTGATTAGGAGGGGAAACTGGTCTATGCAGTTTTTAATTTTCATCGATTGAGGTGTTCAGAATACATGTTATGGATTTCAGGAAACCGTGTTCATCATATAGCATTGGATTCGAAGAGACCTTTGGTGTAGTATGACTTCTATATGAAACCAATCCCTGAAATCTTTGACTGTTCCGTCTGAGCTATGCAGTACGGTGTAGTGTGCTTCACTCATTGTCTATATTCCTTGACTTTAGCAGATAAGTTCGAAGAATACATTTGTTTTCACACGTTACACTTATGTCCATTTGCATATTGAATGTTACTATGATCGCAACACTTTTCACAAATTGACGTCGCTTATTTGAAATGAAAAACTTCCTTCCCATGCAATTTCAATATTTGACTGAACATTCATGTACTACATTCGCTATGCGTATAAATAAAGAAGACTGGTTTTAGGTTTGAAGCCTTTATTTCTATCTATTACATGCCTCTACATGCATGTAAAAGACTCTGAATCAAAAAATGAGGAATGAGATGGATGTATTCACTCATCATTTCTGCATTACTCTAGGTGTATAATGAAGCGTCCAGTGTTAGTTGGTGCCAGTCAATTCAATTCTGTTCATTTTTAGTCACTTTCAATTTCTCGTCCTTATTCGAAATATCAAGCGCTGATTTGTGCTTCTTATTTTATGCCTTCGAATCTCATGATTTCAAGCCTAATGCGATTCAACACCTGCTTTCAAGATTGAGCAGCAGTAAAACTAATTAAATCAAATCAGTAGAATTTCACTTACAGTTAATAAATGAAAGCTCGGTCTTTTATAAGTTTAGGCGAAGAGACAGTGAACAGCCACATCGCAAATTGTTCATTGGATTGTTGACTGACTGATGTTTAGCGAAATGGAAGGAATTTTAATCTCCTCGCTACAGCCATATTGAAAATGTGGACAGTTTGGTTTATTCAAATTCGTCTCATTGTAATTAGTATTTTGCAGCAATAATCCGATACACAGCGCAATACTCAAGGAATCTAATGAGTGACTAACAAACTCGTGTAGGCGCTTAAGAGTTCGTTCGCTTCCCTTAAAAATTACCGAGTTATGTCTGTGAACGGTGCAAGTACCTCTATGTAATAATTCGCTTTCTTCTTATGATAACAATATGAAATATTCGAGCATGTATCAACGTACCGTCATGAATAAATAACTGCTTTTCAGATTTTGATATTCATTGTGGCTGTTTTATGCTTGTATTTTAGAGTAGTGTCTGTGACCATGAGTTATCTTTTGTACTTCAAATTCAGAAATAATCTAAAATTCGCCTTGATTCTAATAGGAAGGATTGTAGGTTTATCAGCGTTTCAAGTTGAAGAGTTGGCTTCATTGCCAAGTGATAATTTTGTGTTTGTTGCTCTGTTCTCTCGTAAATGGATTAAATAAAAACCAGTAATAAACTGGGGTAAAGCAGGATTTAGTGAATACATCGAATTTCAGTCGAACGCTTCCCCTGAATACTCTGCACATAAGGATACATAGATATATAGACATTTATACTATAAGAATCACATCGAGAAATGTAAGACGAATAACTAAATAAACAAGACTGAACTAATCATGCTGACCTACAGTTGGAATAATGTATACAATCCATGTGCAAAACGATAACTGGGAAGTGATTTTGAAGGCTTTAAAATAAGGCTTATTTTATATGACGTTCCAATTGCATCATTTCGATGAGCGATCATTGATCGGAGAACGAACGTGAATATATATCAAGTTTTGTGAAGTGAATAATACTGTGATTAATGGTAATAAAGACACTGTTTGAACGAGTCAAGTAAATGCTACTGATATAAGACAATTTTAATGTAACAGCAATAGTACTTACTATGAGAGATTGTTAATAATATCATTGTAATTGGTTGATAAGTACAGCATGGCAGGATCAAAATGTCCACCATTTGTTCTTGTACACAGAGATCGGTTTACAACTCTAATTTCACAAGCGAGCATCTTCCTGTTAATTTGTCTGCTGACATTCGTGAATTACGTTATGAAGTAGGTTTCATGTCCGCAGTCTACAATATTCTTTCTTAATCAACAGTTTGTTTCTTTGAATTCCGCCACATATAACTATTTTGATTAACACTCATTCATTCGAGTAGGCGATCGCGTTTTCGTACGACCAACGCATTTGCCACAACAAACACGTTCAAAATGATACACACAGCTTGTAGTGTCGAGGATTGGCGATCATGCCTTCTGAGATTGCAGCAGCACCCACTTGATGATGTCGAGTAACGCGAGTTCTGTGGCATTGTAGGTTCTCCTGAGGGCCTACTCAAGTCTTCGTTGGACCATAACCTGTGCATCATCTGATTTCAAATGCACATTGATGTATGCAGCTACTTTGGATTATATTTGGATAATTTTAACAAGGCTTTTTCCTTTAGGATATTCGTTGATTAACTAATTGTAGTTTGCATTCGATAATAAATTATCCATTTAAGGACTCCATTTTATCTACCAATGTACTGCCAGGTCAAATTCCGAACAGTCTTCTTATATCGGATTGTTATTATATTCCACGTGTGTTGTTGTGAAGTTAAGATCATGATGTCATGAATTTACTTTTGCTCACAATTGTTCCGCTTTTGATTTGCTTTCACAGACAATCAAACTAGCATCTGCTAATCTTAGATGAATACCGTTTGTCGTATGTGCTGTCACGAAATACTGCTGCTTATGCAGTGAATGATTTGGTGAAGTTTAGGTGTTCGATTGCTTGACGCTGTGTTGGGAGTGGCCATTTCAACGAATGTCTTCATTTTAAAATACATCCTCTAACATTGTATAAGTCCTTTTGTAGAAACCGTCTGAGACATACGCGGAGAAATCTTCGCCATGTAACGGAATCACACGCATACTCAAACATTTATGACTATGGTCGGAGATGCGTAACTGCCTCATTTCCTCGACTTACAACGGTGAGACTCAAAACATAATTGCATTCACACAATGCGATACACCTACATGTCACCTTCCATTATTCCATTGAAATCAGAGGATACTCAGCTTGCAACTTGTTAGTATTTTATGCAAAGAAAAGTGCATTCAATTGTCCGCAGTTAATAAAATAAAAACAAGTGTCATCCTAGCTGTTACTTCAAATAGTCTACAGAATCTTAGAAAAATATTGAAATTTATTTTCCAATGTTCTTCATATTTTATTAATAAATTAATATCACCATTTCACTTTCTTCTTTTCTTCGTCTTTATCTGCTTGACCTCTATTCTGCGGTATCTTCCGTTTTGAATATTTAAAAAAAATATTCTCATCTAATTATCTTTAGTTAAGTCACGTTTATTTTGTCTAAATTAAGTAATGTAAGCACTGTGATGCTGGGATGAAGCTTTGCTACTCTTCTACAGTCGATTTTTCTTTCTTTGTTAGCTTGCTTGTTGTGCTGATATTTTTGCATTTCTTTTTCTCTTGTGAATCCATTTCATACTCAGTTGAGTGCTTAGTTTGCCCATTCAGCATTCAGTGCATTCTGGTCAGTCTGATTTGTCCTCTCTTGTAAGCCAGAAAGTAAGAGTACTTTCACCGATCCACATTATCACCATCTGAAATCTGCTTTACATCAGAAACGCTGTTGAGAGTTTAGAAGACTTTCGTCGCGCTTATTGTAACCCACGAATCGACTGTTTCTGACGAATTCATTATCCAACTGTACAATCTTGTGTATATGGTTTTCTTCAAGAGATTATGTCCTGGACGGGAATCGAATCAAAGTTGTGAATATATCAAATAATAATAGCAGGATTGAATGCAAATACAATCTTTGTGATTGCTGTCGTAGTTGAATGTCAAGTGACAAGACAATTAATATCGTATATTGAGTGATTCATGAATTGTCTATTGATTTCATTGTGAATATAACGCAGAATCAGAATTCCTAATTTCTTGTAAGTTACAACTGACGTCTCTGTAGTGCAGAAGCCCTCACAATATGCATCGATATGGTGGAGTTGTGTGGTCAAATGAAATCATTCCAACCTCTATGATACCATGGACTTAGTTTGGTAGTTTCTCTCAGCCACCAGTCTTAATTTCTTCGTTCACTGTGTCTGTGATTTTCCCCTCTTTTTCTTCATTCAATTCATCCCATTTTTCTGTTATAAGAACATTTATTTTAAGTTTGTTCCCATGCTCTACCTGATCACGTTTTAATTCTTTTAAAATTTCGTTCTGGCTTTACCGTCCGGTGTAGTTTTTTTCACTCTGTCCAGTGTTTAATTTGTTTTCACGGGTTTTACTTTCGTTTATCGCAATGTTTATTGTTACAATGATCGCATCACTATTCACGAATGTACTTCACTCATTTGAAATGAAAGATTTCTTTTTTTTCTCACAATTTTAACATATGACTGAAAATTCATTTACTAATTTCGTTATGCCTATAAATATTGAGGACTGGTTTTGGGGTTGAAGCCTTTATTTCTGTCTATTACATACTTCTACATGCATATACAAGACTCTGAATCAAAGAATGACGGACGAGATCGAAATATTCACTTATTATTCCTGCATTACCCTAGGAGTATAATGAAGCGTCCAGTGTTAGTTGATGGTTCATTCGCAGGCAGTCTATTCAGTTCTCTTCATTTTTAGTCACCACTTGAATATGGTCCTAATAATAACACTGCATGCTCAGCTGGAACTTTAGCAGTGACGCTCTTGAATGTAGTCAGTATGTTCAATATTCCACTACGATGAACTACGTTTGCTTATCAGACCACTTTTCCGTTGTGTAAACGCCTGTGAAGCGATTCACACCGCTATTCACGCTTGTCTAATGAATATTTGAGAAATGGCATGTTTTTAATTGCAATCACATATCGTATTTATAACCAAATGTGGTATGAATCGAGAGAAAACATTCAGACTAACTATCACGACCTCTTTAATGATTCTAGTATCGAAAGATCACCTCCACCTTGTTTAACATCTAGGTGCCACATGTAAACAGGTTAAATCTGAAAGATTTCCAGCTTAAGCCGTCCACCGGAGCTGTACAGGTCTGCACCATATGTTTAATTTTTTAAAATTTTAAAATTTTTTTATTTTTTGATTACAGCTTGATTCCACACCGTATTTTCAGTACAAGTATGGAATTTTCAGCATGGATATCGGTAGCCCAAATTTACAGGCCGACCATAAATATCGGGTGTGCGCCGGCAGGGGATCGAACCCCGGACCATGTGCATGGTCGGCGAGAGTCCTATCACTGTGCCACCGACGCATATCGACGAATGTCGTAGGCTAATGAGTTTGGGAAAATGGTTTGCTTCTATGAAAAATGCTGTGCTTTGAGGAATAGATCAGATGATTTATAATCACATCTAGGTAGTCCACACACTATGTCAACAATTTGTTTTCACAATGTTTCCTACTAATTTACCAAAACAACGAAAATATTCTTGTGATTGTGTGTAAACTATTGAAATATGAATATTATTAATTAATGAAATGCTACATCATATTATGCAAGACATATTCACTCAGTATCTCCCGTTAATACACACTGAGATCGATGCATCACAGTCACAAACCGGGATCGTACAAGGTGTTGGCTGAAATTATTGAGGTTATTTGTGACTCAACTAATATGTGCCAAACACCGTACATTTGAATGATGGAACTCATAACGATTATGCACGGGAAATAACTTAGTCTTTTGAGACATCCTCCATCATCCAATTATGAATTCATGGAAGAATTATTCTTCTGTTCAACATATTATGGTTTGCAAATAAAACTTGAACACTTACCACTAAATAACGCTTTTATATTAAAATTGTGAAATGAGAATAGTCGGATATTGAACGATTTGCGCCTTTCCAATTGTTTAACAGAGAATATTCGAAGATCAATCGAAATAGGAAGACAGGGGTGAAGAGGTGGATGTGGAACAATAACAAGCACGATGAGTGAATATCAAGTCGATACTAGTCACCGCACATCAAGAGACCTCAGCTTCAACGGAACCTACATGCATAAATAACAACGTAACTAACACAAGACTTGGGTATCAAAACAGAAAATCTAGATTTCTGAATACAGAAAATGTCCAGTTAACGTCTCCCACCATAGTTGACTTAAATACTCTCTGGAAAAGGTGAAAATTCACATCATTATTTACAACTAATAACTCATAATTATAATCTCAGTTCGAATCTCATGCACTCTTGAAAATATAATCGTACTGAACTTTAGTCGAAATAAAGTGGTTACGGAAAGTTAAATTCTAAAATGAAAATATAAAAAACGTAAAGTTTATATTATAATGTGTATAACTTGCGGAACCAAAAATTATACAGCATTTTCAAACTCTATGAAACCAATGAATTATTCTTCATATGCACACGGAGACAGCCGGAATGAAGTGTCCTCTGTGTTGAATATTAAAAAATGATTCTCATTTAATTACCTTAAAATTTGTCACGTTTATTTTGTCTAACTTATGTAAGCAGAGAACACGAAGTTCAGCAAAGATATCTTTTCGCCGATTTCATTTTCAAAAGCTGTACAATCGCATTTAAATACATAATTTAACATGGAGACAATTCTTGTTTGATTCTACATAATTATGACGGAGAATTAAAGGTGATAATTATTTTCAACTAGATATGGTTTCACGAGTGGCTTAGAAACAAAATTACGCAGGATTAGAACGGATATCAAGTGTGTAAAAATGCGCATGGAAACAAAATTACAATAATAATTTTCAACTTGAGATGGGAGTTAGGAGGTGTGAATATAGATTACAAGAGCCTTAAAAAAACAGAAAATATTGCACAGGATTAGGATATAATTGTTAATTTTTTTCAAAAGGTTTATAACTAAGAACAGGAAAAGCACGAAAACAAACCAAAAATAACAGTTTTTATAACTAGAAAAAAAATAGAGTGAATCGAATGAAGACTGAGGTAGTAACAATCACACACATAGTAAACGAAAAGGGATCAAAAATCAAAAACAAAAACGGAAGCTAAGGTAACATACCGAACTAAGTCCATGGTAAGTGTAGAGGATGGACTAATTTCTTTTGAACTCACAGCTCCGGCTTATTGATGCATATTGCGAGGGCTTCTGCAGTACAGAGAAGTCGGAAACAAACTCCTTTCAATAGGTTTCTGCTGACTTTGTAAATTACTTTGAAAGAATCAGTTGAGATGTGGCAGGTATTGATCAGATGCTCAATAATGACACTTCTGATTGAACCGGTGCCTCCTCTTTGCAGCCACGCTGGGTAATGTTCTCTAACACGTTTTGAAAGGACGCGCATACAACGACCTATGTACCTAGCTCCACAGGAGCAAGTGAACTGGTAAATGCACATTGAATTGGTCATATTTGGGAGTTTGTCCTTCGTGTTGTTTCGAAGTATTGGACGGCTAGAGAATGTCACTCTTAGTGTTGCTGCAGGGAAGGTCTTCTTTAGAGAGCTGGATATTATCCTCTTCAGGATGTCGGCTGCCAAATCTCCCCTGAAATTCAGATTCAGATACAGCGTTTTCTTTGGCGCTGAATCACATCCTTCTCTTTTTATTTTAGGTTTCATGTTCTTCTCGACAAAACGTGTTGGGTATCCATTTTGAGCCAGGATATTTTTGAGGAACAGGAGCTCCTCTTCCATGCAGTCGCTGCTGTGGATTTTTCCAATGTGATGAGTGAGTGCGGTGATGAGAGCACGTTTTCGGCTGAAAGTTATCTAACTATAGAAATGCCTTAGTTGGCCGTTCCATGTCGGTTTTCTGTGGATAGACCTCTTCAGGGTTCCATCATCTCTTCTTGTTAATTCCACATCCAGAAATGGAATCTTTAAATCGTTTCCTAATTCCATTGTGAATTTATTCGAAGGATGGGAATTATTAAATTCTTGTAAAATGCAGTTGAGGTCCGAGTTATCGTGGCAGACTATAAAGGTATCGTCAACGTACCTTTTTTACAGTAGTAACTTCTTTATTGTTGATTTTAAATCTCCACTCTTCAAACTAGCCATAAAGCAGTCTGCTAAAAATGGACCAAGAGGAGATCCCATTGCAATTCCGTCTTTCTGATTGTAGATGTCGCCGTTGAAGGTTAATTGTACATTCAGCTTGCTTCTCAGCAACAATTCGTTCAGATATGATATTGGTACTCTGACGTTTATATTGGATTTCTCCATATAATTGCACAGAAAGCAAATTGTTTCTGTTAGTGGCACGTTGGTGAAAAGATATTCGACATCTAGTGATAATATTCGTTAATCATTTACAATCAAATCTTTTATGAATTCTATGAACTCAAAAGTATCACGAAGACAGTATTTGCATAGGTGTTGTCTTACCGGCTCCAACACTTCGGACAACCATTTCGCAATTGGATGGTATGGTGACCCTGACATGTCTAGAATCGGTCGAAGCGGCAAGCCAGGTTTTTGCACCTTTGGTAAGCCGCAGAGTCGGCGAATGGTTGATCCTGTTGGTTTTAGTCGATCAAACAGGTCCTCAGGTAGCAGAAATTCGTTCTTCATTCTTCTGAGAACATCTGTTAGTTGTTTTTTGATCAGTTCCGTCTTGTTTCTCCCGTTGTTGGGCTCGGCGAATTTCTTGTCATCTGATATAAGTGTTGTCAATTTGTAAATATATAGATCTCTATCCATTAGGACTACTCTTGATCCTTTGTCAGGACGAGTTATTATCAAATCTTTATTGTCTCTTAGTTCTTTGAGTTGTTGTCTATGTTCTTTTGTCAGATGATGTAATATCATGAGTTCGGCTTATGAGATTCTCGAATTGAATGTACGTATGAAGTCTGTCGCTGTTAAGATTAACGTTACAGAATTTTAGACTAAGAGATAGAGCTCCTAGTTGTAGAGTTGATAGCGGAACTGAAGAATGATTGAAGACAAATTTATTAGGATCGCTGGGTAATTTATTCTGGACTTCCACGCGTTTCAGGCTTCTGTTCAAATCTGATTTAACATTTTCCGCTCTTCTATTCTGCACTATGGTAACGTATTCATTGAACGATTGTCTCTCGTATGATGATAATTCACAAAGAGCGAAAGATCTCTGTGATATGTTTCTTTGCAATTTGAATATACGTGAAATTATAGAATCGATGACGTCTCAATCATGACCTTAAAGAGATTTTGATTTAGGATATATATTTATAAATTTGCCGTCATAATTATGTAGAATCCAACAAGAATTGTCTCCATGTAAAATAATATTTATAAATGCGATAGTACAGATTTCAAAATGAAAACGCCGAAAAGATAAGTTTCATTGCAATTTGAATATACGTGAAATTATAGAATCGATGATGTTTCAAGTATGACCTTAAAGAGATTTGAATTAGGATATATGTATATAAACATATATATACATATAAATTGGCCGTCATAAATATGAAGAAGCAAACAAGAATTGACTTCATGTAAAATAATGTATTTAAATACGATTGTACAGATTTTCAGAATGAAAACGCAGAAAAGATAACTTTCCTGAAATTCGTGTTCTCTAATATCTTACAATTTAAGTAACGTAATTCATAAATAACTCAAAATATGATATTAATTGTCTTGTCACTTGACATTCAACTATGATTGCAATCACAAAGTTTGTATTTGCATTCAATACTGCTATTATGATTTTATATATTCACAACTTTGATTCGACTCCCGTCCCGGACGTAATCTCTTGAAGAAAACCATATACACAAGATTGTAGAGTTGGATAATGAATTCGTCAGAAACAGTCGATTCGTGGGTTACAATAAGCGCGACGGAAGTCTTCTAATTTCTCAACAGCGTTTCTGATGTAAAGCAGATTTCAGATGGTGATAATGTGGATCGGTGAAAGTACTCTTACTTTCTGGCTTACAAGAGAGGACAAATTAGACTGACTAGAATGCACTGAATGCTGAATGGGCAAACTAAGCACTCAACTGAGTATGAAATGGATTCACAAGAGAAAAAGAAACGCAAAAATATCAGCACAACAAGCAAACGAAGAAAGAAAGAAAAATCGACTGTAGAAGAGTAGCAAAGCTTCATCCCAGCATCACACTGCTTACATTACTTAATTTAGACAAAATAAACGTGACTTAACTAAAGATAATTAGATGAGAATATTTTTAAAATATTCAAAACGGAAGATACCGCAGAATAGAGGTCAGGCAGATAAAGACGAAGAAAAGAAGAAAATGAAATGTTGATATTAATTTATTACTAAAATATGAAGAACATTGGAAAATAAATTTCAGTGACTTTTCTAAAATTCTGTAGACTATTTGAAGTTACAGCTAGAAAGACACTTATTTTTATTTTGATAACTGAGGACAATTGAGTGCACTTTTCTTTGCATGAAATACTAACAAGCTGCAATCTGAGTATCCTCTGATTAGGAGGGGCAACTGATCTAGGCAGTTGTGAATATGCATCAATTGAGATGGCCAGAATACGTCTAAGGAATATCAAGATACCCCGTTCATCATGTTGCATTGGATTCAATGAGACCTGTGGTGTAGTGTGACTTTAATATGACACCAATCTCTGAAATCTTTGACTGCTCCGTTTGAGCTATGCAGTCCGGTGTAGTGTGCTGCACTCAGTGTCTATGTACCTTGACCTTAGCTGATAAGTTCGAAGAATACATTTATTTTCACACGTTACACTTTTGTCCATTTGCATATTGATTGTTACTATGATCGCATCACCTTTCACGAATGACGTCACTTATTTCCAATGAAAAAATTCTTTCCCTCGCTATTTCAATATTTGACTGAAAATTCATGTACTAACTTCGTTATGCCTATGAATAAAGAAGACTGGTTTTAGGGTTGAAGCCTTTATTTCTATCTATTATATACCTCTACATGCTTATACAAGACTCTGAATCAGAGAATGAGGAATGAGATGGATGTATTCACTAATTATTTCTGCACTGCTCTAGGTGTATCCTGGAGCGTCCAGTGTTATTTGGTGGTTGTTTCGCAGGCAGTCAATTCCATTCTGTTCATTTTTAGTCACTTTCAATTTCTTGTCCTTATTCGAAATATCAAGCGCTGATTTGTGCTTCTTATTTTATGCCTTCGAAGCTCATGATTCCAAGCTTTATGTGGTTCAACACCTGATTTGAAGATTGAGCAGCAGTAAAACTAATTAAGTCAAATCAGTAGAATTTCACGTCCAGTTAATAAATGAAAGCTCGGTCCTTTATAAGTTTAAGCGAACAGACAGTGAATAGCCAGATCACAAATTGTTCATCGGATTGTTGACTAACAGATGTTTAGCGAAATGGAAGAAATTGAACCTCCTCGCTACAACCACATTGAAAATGTGAAGCTTTTCCCTTAATCAAATTTGTCGCGTTTTAATTAATATTTTGCAGCAATAATCTGATACACAGCGCAATACTTAGGGAATCTAATGAGTGACCAGCAACCAGTGGTAGGCGCACAACAGTTCCGTTTGATTGAAATCGTTCGCTTCCATTAACAGTTAACCAGTGATGTCTGTGAACGGTGCAAGTACCCCCAGGTAATAATTCGCTTTCTTCTTATGATAACAATATGAAATATTCGAGCATGTATCAACGTACCGTCATGAGTAAATAACTGCTTTTCAGCTATTGATATTCATTGTGGCTGTTTTATGCTTGTATTTTAGAGTAGCGTCTGTGACCATGAGTTATCTTTTGTACTTCAAATTCAGGAATATTCCAAAAGTCACCTAGATACTGATAGGAAGGATTGTAGGTTTATCAGCGTTTCAAGTTGAGGAGTTGGCTTCACTGCCTATTGATAATTTTGTGTTTGATGTCCTGTTCATTCGAAAACAGATTAAATCAAATCCAGCAATAAACTTCAGTAGAGCAGGATTCAATGAATGCATCGATTTTCAGTCGAACGCTTCCTCTGAATACTCTGCACATAGGGATATATAGATATATATACATAATAAGAATTTCATCGAGAAATGTAAGGCGAATAGTTAAATAAACAAGACTGAACTAATCATGCTGAGAGCTACAGGTGGAGTAATTTATACAAGTCATGTGCAAATTGATGACTGGAGAGTGATTGTGAAGGGTTAAAATTAGGCAAATTTCATGTGAGGTTCCAATTGCATCATTTCGATGAGCGATCAATGATCGGAGAACGAACGTGAATATATATCAAGTTTTGTGAAGTGAATAATACTGTGATTAATGGTGATAATGGCAATGTTTGAACGAATCAAGTAAATCCTACTGATATAAGACAATTTTTAATGTAACAGCAATAGTACTTACTATGAGAGATTGTTAATAATATCATTGTTATTGGTTGATAAGTAAAGCATGTCAGGATCAAAATGACCGCCATTTCATCTTGCACACAGAGATCGGGTTCACAATTCTAATTTCACAAGCGAGCACCTTCCTGTTCATTTGTCTGCTGACATTTGTGAATTACGTTATGAAGTAGGTGTCATGTCCGCAGTCTACAAGATTCTTTCTTAATCAACAGTTTATTTCTTTGAATTCAGCCATATATTACTAACTTCGATAACACTTCATCATACGAGTAGGCGATCGCCTTTTCGTACTACCAACGCATTTGCTACAACAAACACGTTCAAAATGATACACACAGCTTGTAGTGTCGAGGATTGGCGATCATGCCTTCTGAGATAGCAGCAGCACCCACTTGAGGATTTCGAGTAACGCGAGTTATGTGGCATTGTAGGTTCTTCTGAGGGACTCCTCATGTCTTCGTTGGACCATATCCTGTGCATCATCTGATTTCAAGCGTGCATTGATGCATACAGCTAATTTGGATTATACTTGGATAATTTTAACAAGGCTTTTTTCTTTAGGATATCCGTTGATGGACTAATTTTAGTTTGCATTCGATGATAAATTATCCATCAGGGACTCCATTTTATCTACCAATGGACTGCCAGATCCAATTTCGAACAGTTTTATTGTATCGGATTGTTATTATATTCCACGTGTGTTGGTGTGAAGTTAAGATCATGATGTCATGGATTTACTTTTACTCATAAGTGTTCCGCTTTTGATTTGCTTCCACAGACAATCAAACTAGCATCTGCTAATCTTAGATGAATACCGTTTGTCCTAATTTTTTTGTTCAATTTGTCTGCGATTTCTCCCTCTTTGTCTTCATTCAATTCATCCAATGTCTCTGTTATGAGAACTTTTTTTTAAGTTTGTTTCCAACCTCTTCCTGATCACATTTATAATTCATTTAAAATAACTATTTTTAAATTTTATTTTTATCCTGTGCATGTTTTGTTCATTAGATTCTCGAACCAACTGCGTAGATCAGTTGCCCCTCCTAATCAGAGGATACTCAGATTGCAGCTTGTTAGTATTTCATGCAAAGAAATGTGCACTCAATTGTCCTCAGTTATCAAAATAAAAATAAGTGTCTTTCTAGCTGTAACTTCAAATAGTCTACAGAATTTTAGAAAAGTCACTGAAATTTATTTTCCAATGTTCTTCATATTTTAGTAATAAATTAATATCAACATTTCATTTTCTTCTTTTCTTCGTCTTTATCTGCCTGACCTCTATTCTGCGGTATCTTCCGTTTTGAATATTTTAAAAATATTCTCATCTAATTATCTTTAGTTAAGTCACGTTTATTTTGTCTAAATTAAGTAATGTAAGCAGTGTGATGCTGGGATGAAGCTTTGCTACTCTTCTACAGTCGATTTTTCTTTCTTTCTTCGTTTGCTTGTTGTGCTGATATTTTTGCGTTTCTTTTTCTCTTGTGAATCCATTTCATACTCAGTTGAGTGCTTAGTTTGCCCATTCAGCATTCAGTGCATTCTAGTCAGTCTAATTTGTCCTCTCTTGTAAGCCAGAATGTGAGAGTGCTTTCACCAATTCACATTGTCACCATCTGAAATCTGCTTTACATCAGAAACGCTGTTGAGAAATTAGAAGACTTCCGTCGCGCTTATTGTAACCCACGAATCGACTGTTTCTGACGAATTCATTATCCAACTCTACAATCTTGTGTATATGGTTTTCTTCAAGAGATTACGTCCGGGACGGGAGTCGAATCAAAGTTGTGAATATATAAAATCATAATAGCAGTATTGAATGCAAATACAAACTTTGTGATTGCAATCATAGTTGAATGTCAAGTGACAAGACAATTAATATCATATTTTGAGTTATTTATGAATTACGTTACTTAAATTGTAAGATATTAGAGAACACGAATTTCAGGAAAGTTATCTTTTCTGCGTTTTCATTCTGAAAATCTGTACAATCGTATTTAAATACATTATTTTACATGAAGTCAATTCTTGTTTGCTTCTTCATATTTATGACGGCCAATTTATATGTATATATATGTTTATATACATATATCCTAATTCAAATCTCTTTAAGGTCATACTTGAAACATCATCGATTCTATAATTTCACGTATATTCAAATTGCAATGAAACTTATCTTTTCGGCGTTTTCATTTTGAAATCTGTACTATCGCATTTATAAATATTATTTTACATGGAGACAATTCTTGTTGGATTCTACATAATTATGACGGCAAATTTATAAATATATATCCTAAATCAAAATCTCTTTAAGGTCATGATTGAGACGTCATCGATTCTATAATTTCACGTATATTCAAATTGCAAAGAAACATATCACAGAGATCTTTCGCTCTTTGTGAATTATCATCATACGAGAGACAATCGTTCAATGAATACGTTACCATAGTGCAGAATAGAAGAGCGGAAAATGTTAAATCAGATTTGAACAGAAGCCTGAAACGCGTGGAAGTCCAGAATAAATTACCCAGCGATCCTAATAAATTTGTCTTCAATCATTCTTCAGTTCCGCTATCAACTCTACAACTAGGAGCTCTATCTCTTAGTCTAAAATTCTGTAACGTTAATCTTAACAGCGACAGACTTCATACGTACATTCAATTCGAGAATCTCATAAGCCGAACTCATGATATTACATCATCTGACAAAAGAACATAGACAACAACTCAAAGAACTAAGAGACAATAAAGATTTGATAATAACTCGTCCTGACAAAGGATCAAGAGTAGTCCTAATGGATAGAGATCTATATATTTACAAATTGACAACACTTATATCAGATGACAAGAAATTCGCCGAGCCCAACAACGGGAGAAACAAGACGGAACTGATCAAAAAACAACTAACAGATGTTCTCAGAAGAATGAAGAACGAATTTCTGCTACCTGAGGACCTGTTTGATCGACTAAAACCAACAGGATCAACCATTCGCCGACTCTGCGGCTTACCAAAGGTGCAAAAACCTGGCTTGCCGCTTCGACCGATTCTAGACATGTCAGGGTCACCATACCATCCAATTGCGAAATGGTTGTCCGAAGTGTTGGAGCCGGTAAGACAACACCTATGCAAATACTCTCTTCGTGATACGCGATGTGTCTGTCCACGGTTTCAATAGGCGAGTTTATTCTCAAATGTTTCCCAGTATTGGTTCTGACTCACTCACCACAAATGAACATTCATAAGCGCTAGAGTATGAGGAGGGCAATCACTAGTAATCCTGATGTCAATCGTCACCCGAAAACCAACACGGCGAAGTTTAGTCATCATGTGTCCTTTCCAACTGTGCAATAGGCTCATACATCGAGAAAAAGTGTGATGAAATATAGTTGTGGAGACAGTGTATAGTTTAACTTGGATTGTATAAAATTAATTAAATTACAGGAAATCCCATAGATATTTCAGTATCTCCCAACTTTCAATCAGTTCATATTAGACTGATATTCCCTCTTTTTGCAGTGATTATTCGATATTCGTATTTGTATTGAGAATGGAGATGCTTTCAGAACTTCTCTAGAATACGACTTGCTTATTTAGGTATTTAGACAACCAGATCAAATTGCCTTCACTTCTCTGTTGATAAACAAATCAGGAGATGAAGTCGAAGTTTTCCACATTCAGATTTCAGGTCTTATACTAGTGATCTTTTGTCAATCTAAGTATAGAACTAACTTCAGTCTAGAGAATTATTGAGAGGCACCTATTTCTCCATAGTAAAGGATTCTCCAACTATGATTTCAATAGAGATCTAACCTTTCGGATTACAAAAGTGCCAAGCTGATCTACCGGCCCAGGCATTCTTACTATCGACAATCCGCTTATAAGGATCTACTGTCAGCCAACGCCTTCACGGACATTTGGACCAGAACGAGACACCTGTTAAGCTGATCAGGGATCCTCTATCAAAATTCTGTTCATAACTAAATCTGCACTGACATTCATCTTCAAATAAATATATTGATGGGTAATTAACTATTGTAAATAAACCTGAGAAAGTTTTGATCCAAAAATAATACTACAGAAAGCAAAATGATAATATTTCGACAAGTTATGAAAAAGGATTATTAATCAACTTACTTCCATTACTTGCATTGTTATCAGATAATAGGAGTAAGAGGCAACATAGTGCCTTCAGTAATAAATTTTGCATGACTCAGAATCTCTCGTCACTGGATGTTGTCAGTGTTATCTACTGCAAAATAATTTTATGCCTGAATCTCTCAAATATAGCCTTTTTATAGTTGTGTGAACACACAATATGTATGTATGTGGTGAACGTATGTGTATCTCATTTTTGTGTTCACCTATCTAAAGATGCAGGTGCATTTGACAAGTAACACAGCATAATACCCAGCAGTTAAAATCAGCCAGTAGTACATTGGCTACAGAAATAGACAACAGCACATTGAATTATGGTTACTGTTGCTGTCTGCGGCCACTGTCCATGTGAAGGTGAATCAACCAATCCTTTCTCATAAAATAGACTCATACCTATCAAGTAGATTTAAAATTAGGTAGCTTTTTCAAGAATTAGTTAGTGTGGAGTAACTTGATTTGCTTCAAGTTTAAACTTGAATAGATAACAGTTAGAGGACCAATGAAAAACAGCAGGGTTTACTGAAAATCTGTTTCCCTTCCCTGGTTCGAGACTCCTCAGCAGTATTCACCCATTGAAGTTCGGACCCAGGATCTTTCAGTTCCATGACAAGCTTGTGTACCATTCAATCACAAAGGCCTGACTCATCGGCTACTGCATGAATTCTAACTTCTGTCCATTCTTAATTTTAGAGCAATCCTCTGTGGATACGCACAGCTTATTTTTTTATTATTTTCGATTACAGCTTGATGCCACACCGTATTTTCAGTACAAGTATGGCATTTTCAGCATGGAAATCGGTAGCCCAAATTTAGCAGGCCGACCATAGATATCGGGTGTGCGTCGCTAGGAGGTCGAACCCCGGACCATGTGCATGGTCGGGGAGAGTCCTAACCACTGTGCCACCAGTGTTCCTCTGACTGACATCAATCTGTAGTGAAACATTAAACAAATCAAATTCCTACAAACTAACTCATGTAAATGATTCGGATTCCCATTAGTGACTACCTGCAGAAGTAATAATTTTTTATTCCTTCACGTTCCCAGCGGAACATAGGGCTTCAAGCTAGAGTAGGATTTAATGAATTCATCAAATTCCAGCAGAACTCGTCAGCTGAATACTCTACATACTCGGATATACAGATATACTTTTGAAATTACATTGGGAGATATAAAACTGATAAGTAAACACACCACATTGAATTAGTCAAGCAGAAAGACAGGTGCGAATGTTTTCCATGTTATGTTCAAATAGATAAGGCGAGCGAGAGTATGAGATCAAAATTAAGATAAATTGCATTACGTTTCATTTACATCACCTAGATAAACAACTAGTCATTAGAAAATATAACAAGAATTGCAAACAGAGTAATATCAATAGTAATAGTTATAATAACAATAATAATAATGTTGAAGTGAGTTAAGATAATCCTACTGATAAAGGATATTTTTAAATGAATCAAGAATAATATCAATAGTGATAATAATAATAAGAGGTAGAACAATAAGTAGAACGTATTACCAGGGCAGATTTAGAGTCATGACCACCTCCTTTTGTACACAGAGACCTGTTTTATAAACTCGAATTGCACAAGCCTCTGCAATTGCCAGCATCTTCTTGTTTCTTTGTCTGCTGACAATAGTGAATGGTTTGACCGCGTCGATATCATGTCCGTAGTCCACAAGGTGTTTTGTTATTGAGGATTTTTACACTTTGCACTCAGCTGTTTTCAACCATTTTGGCACATGCTCCATCATCCGAGTAGACAATCACCTTTCCGTACGACCCATGTATTTGCTTCCAAAAGCGTACTCGGATTTGAGGGGAAGCGAACGTTTCCAAATGTGCGGGACTGTTGTGAAACTACTCATGGTTCTTACTCACTCATTGGATTCTTTGAATATTGCACTGGTTATCGATTTGTAACGCTCGGAAGCAACAGTCACAACCAACGAAGGAAGAAGACGAAGATATAAGAGGAAGGTCTTTATTTCCACCACACAAGGCTTGAATTGCCCGGGTACAAGCTAATTGTCGTCCTTTATAACAAGTTTAGACAAACGGTCTTCTTCCTACTCTAGTAAGGCCACGTCAGCGTTCATTTCTGAAAAAGAAGAAATAGAAAACTCCTTTAATGGTATTATGCTAGTTTTTATTTCATTACAGATTTGTTGATGCGACACATTACTTAAAATGAGACGAATTTCATTAGGTGATACTGTCCATTTTTTCAATATCGCTGTAGCAAGGAAATTAATTTTGTTCTATTTAGTTAAACATCTGTTAGTCAACAATCCGATGAAGCATTTGCAATCCGGCTTATTCTCTGTTTGCCTAGTAATAATTAATATAAGGCCGAGCTTTCATATATTCATAAATCAAAACAAGTGATTCAGCTTAGTGACTCCTCTCAGCGAATCTAATAAAAGATATGATTGTACCAGTTTTTCCCACAAACTGTTGTTCAGGATTTATTCAAATTCATTAAAAAGAATAAACTTATGAAACAGAATCATGTCAAAAACTGTCTCAAACTTATCTTAAACGCGATAATCCTGATAAGTACTTAATGCTAGTGGCTGATAACTCGGTAAATGAGAATTAAGATACAATTTCAATTTGGTGAATGATGTAAAGTATTCAAAAGCGAATGAACGAATTTGAGTTATGTGGAATATAGGCCTTCAATAGCACATTTCCACTCCGCCGTAATATCCGTGATCCTCATTTTCTTGACACAACATCCTCTATTGCATCTCATCGCCCCTTTGCATGATCTACTCAACGTCGCCCATGGACAAGAGCAAAACTCGTAGTATCAGTGACACTTTATTTGGAAAACTTAACAGGAAAAAAGATAAGGAGTATTGAAGTGCTACATTTCATCAAATTGCTATCGATAAAGAAAGCAGAACTGCTACGACTACCTTTTTGAATCTTCTAGTTAGATGCAGTAAGTGAAAGTTAACCAGTCTTCCACAACTATGAAGTCAAGTAAAATACGACAGTCTGATTCAGAGTGTTTTCAGCACACAAAAACGACACTCGAAGACTGTAGTGCAAACTGGTGGCAAAGAAAAACCGAGCATTTCCAAATGTGAATACAAATGATTTCATATTTTTCATCAAATATATCGCTACACCATATTTCACGTGAGGTAACACTGAGGTTCGGTTCAGACATATATATTGTTGCATATTGTTATGGGGCGATCAGCTGTGGAACCTGGATCAATGTTTCGCAGTTCTCGCTCTGGTTGGCATTGCATTATTAAAACCTTAAAAGGACTAACGCATCTTCAGAGTCTCGGATTCACTCGAAGAAATATTGTACAATATGCCTGGTCCTGATTAGAATTCTCGGCATTTGTGAGCAGATGAGGTTTATTCTGTTCTGTAAACTTTCACAACATAGGAATGATAATGTCACATCCCACTGTGTCTATCAATTTACATGCACCTGTGGTCACACGTGATAGAGAGAACTTGTAGGCTCCCTATTAGATAAGTTTATTTAAAATATCACACGGCAACACAGTGTTAACAAATGGATGAAGTTTTGAAAACAAATTATTGCTCATAATCATATCACAGGGTTTCACAATTTGTCTTATAGGCATTTTCTCTCTATCTGTCTCCCGAACTTCGCTGTGAAACTTTCGATATTTCTGGTGTAGACATTGCGTCATTCTGAATGCACGTGTGCGGTGTTGAATCGACAGACAAAGCTTCATTGATCAACCTCTGTTTATCCATTAACATACCTAATTGACTTTTAGTACCGCATCAATTTAAAATAAATTTATCCAATGCAGAAAAACATCCTACCACAGTCCCCAAGTTTTACAGTAACATTAAGGAATCATGAATCTGTGGAGAAAAGGCGGCCTGGAAGTGCCTGGAAGGAAAAGTATATTCACCTGAAAGGAGAAAGCACGCAGTTCAGCAAAGTTGTATTATTGGAGACTTCATTTTCAATAGCTGTACAATCGCATTCAAATACATAATTTACATCGATACGAATTTTATAAGATTTCAAGTAATTACGAAGGCGAATAGAAGGTGACAACTATTTTCAACTAGGAATGGTGAACAAGAGGCTTGAAAACGAAATCACACTGGATTAGGACGAATTACAGGTGTATAGACAATAAGAATGGAAACAGAGTAAAATAATAATTTTCGAATTGAAATGAAAGCTAGGAGGTGTGGATATTGATTATGACAGTCTAATACACAAAACATGCACAGAATCAAGATAAATTTGAAAAAGGTTATTTCAAATGAATTACAAATGCAATCAGGTAGAGCATGGAAACAAACTTAAAATAACTGTTCTTATAACAGAAAAATAGGATGAATTCAATGAAGACAAAGAGGGAAAAAGCACACACACAGTGAACGAAACAATTTAAATTTGCAGGGTGAAGTGACTTGTAAATTGGGCTCGAAACGTCATCAGTAAATATTACTGTATAACATTGTGAGACTCTATCAAAATAAAATTTACCCATAATGGAATTACACTCTACCACGGTGCCCAAGTTTTATTCTTATATCAGTGAAGTAACTTAATAAACTAGGCCCATGGTATCGTAGAGGTTGGAATGATTTCATTTGACCACACAACTCCGCCATATCGACGCATACTGTGAGGGCTTCTGCAGTACAGAGAAGTCAATTGTAACTTACAAGAAATTAAGAATTCTCATTCTGCGTTATATTCACAATGAAATCAATAAACAATTCATGAATCACTCAATGTATGATAATGATTATCTTGTCACTTGACATTCAACTACGATTGCAATCACAAAGATTTGATTTGCATTTAATACTGCTATTATTATTATTTTATATATTCACAACTTTGATTCGATTCCCGTCCAGGACATAATCTCTTGAAGAAAACCATATACTCACCAGTGTACAGTAAGATAATGAATTCGTCGGAAACAGTCGATTCGTGGGTTACAATAACCGCGACGAAAGTCTTCCAATTTCTCAACAGTGTTTCTGATGTCAAGCAGATTTCAGATGGCGATAATGTGAATTGGTGAAAGTACTCTTACATTCTGGCTTACAAGAGAGGACAAATTAGACTGACCAGAATGCACTGAATGCTGAATGGGCAAACTAAGCACTCAACTGAGTATGAAATGGATTCACAAGAGAAAAAGAAACGCAAAAATATCGGCACAACAAGCAAGCTAACAAAGAAAGAAAAATCAACTGTAGAAGAGTAGCAAAGCTTCATCCCAGCATCACACTGCTTACATTACTTAATTTAGACAAAATAAACGTGACTTAACTAAAGATAATTAGATGAGAATATTTTTATAATATTCAAAACGGAAGATTCCGCAGAATAGAGGTCAAGCAGATAAAGACGAAGAAAAGAAGAAAAGGATATGTGCATATTAATTTAATTATAAAATAAAATAATATGGGATTCCCTGAGTATTGCACTGTAAATCAGATTTTTGTTGCGAAATATTAATTGAAATGAGACGAATTTCATTGGGTGATACTGTCCACATTTTCAATATTGCTGCAGCAAGGAAACATCTGTTAGTCAACAACCCGATGAACTATTTGCAATCCCGCTTATTCTCTGTTTGCTCACTAATACTTAACAGGACATGGAAGACTCATATATTCGAAAATCAAAACAAGTGATTCAGCGATATGATTCCTTCCAACGAATTCAATGTAAGAAATGATTGTAGCAGTTTATTCTCCAAAAACTGTTGTTCAGGATTTATTCAAATTCATTAGGCAGAATAAACGTTTCTGAATCAGAATCATTTCATATAATTGTTTCACATTGATCTTAAACACGAAAGTCCTAATAGGGAAATAGATAATTCCACATGTTGCAGGCAAATAATGGTAATGTCTGATAACTTGTAGATGGCTAATATGCTACAATTTCGATCAGCAGATTGACGAAAGCTATTCAGAAGTAAATGAACAAATTCGAGTTGTGTGGAATATAGGCCTTCAATGGCACATTTCCACTTCACCGTAGTATCCGTGATCCTCATTTTCTTGCCATAACATCCCCTATTGTCTTTCATCGCATCTTCGCATGATCGTCTCAAAATCACACATGGACAAAAACAAAACTCGTAGTATCAGTGACACTTTATTTGGAAAACTTAACAGGAAAAAAGATAAGGAGTATTGAAGTGCTACATTTCATCAAATTGCTATCGATAAAGAAAGCAGAACTGCTACGACTACCTTTTTGAATCTTCTAGTTAGATGCAGTAAGTGTAAGTTAACCAGTCTTCCACAACTATGAAGTCAAGTAAAATACGACAGTTTGATTCAGAGTGTTTTCAGCACACAAAAACGACACTCGAAGACTGTAGTGCAAACTGGTGGCAAAGAAAAACCGAGCATTTCCAAATGTGAATACAAATGATTTCATATTTTTCATCAAATATATCGCTACACCATATTTCACGTGAGGTAACAGTGAGGTTCGGTTCAGACATATATATTGTTGCATATTGTTATGGGGCGATCAGCTGTGGAACCTGGATCAATGTTTCGCAGTTCTCGCTCTGGTTGGCATTGCATTATTAAAACCTTAAAAGGACTAACGCATCTTCAGAGTCTCGGATTCACTCGAAGGAATATTGTACAATATGCCTGGTCCTGATTAGAATTCTCGGCATTTGTGAGCAGATGAGGTTTATTCTGTTCTGTAAACTTTCACAACATAGGAATGATAATGTCACATCCCACTGTGTCTATCAATTTACATGCACCTGTGGTCACACGTGATAGAGAGAACTTGTAGGCTCCCTATTAGATAAGTTAATTTTATATATTCACATTATCACCAGCTGAAATCTGCTTTACATCGGAAACACTGTTGAGAAATAAGAAGAATTTCGTCGGGCTTATTGTAACCCATGAATAGACAGTTTCCGAAGAATTCATTATTTTATTTTATTTTGATTACAGCTTGATTCCACACCGTATTTTCAGTACTACTGTGGAATTTTCAGCATGGATATCGGTATTCCAAATTTCAGGGCGCCCATAGATATGAGGTGAGCGCCGGCAGGGGATCGAAACCAGGACCATGTGCATGGTCAGCGAGAGTCCTAAGCACTGTACAATCTCGTGTATATGGTTTTCTTCAAGAGATTATGTCCTGGACGGGAATCGAATCAAAGTTGTGAATATATAAAATAATAATAATAGCAGTATTAAATGCAAATCAAATCTTTGTGATTGCAATCGAAGTTGAATGTCAAGTGACAAGATAATCATTATCATACATTGAGTGATTCATGAATTGTTTATTGATTTCATTGTGAATATAACGCAGAATGAGAATTCTTAATTTCTTGTAAGTTACAATTGACTTCTCTGTACTGCAGAAGCCCTCACAGTATGCATCGATATGGCGGAGTTGTGTGGTCAAATGAAATCATTCCAACCTCTACGATACCATGGACCTAGTTAAGTAGGTTCTCTTAGCCTCCAATTTTAAATTGTTTCGTTCACTGTGTCTGTGATTTTTCCCTCTTTGTCTTCATTCAATTCATCCTATTTTTCTGTTATAAGAACATTTATTTTAAGTTTGTTTCCATGCTCTACCTGATCACGTTTGTAATTCATTTGAAATAACTATTTTAAAATTTTATTTTCATCCTTTGAATTTTTTTATACTTCAGGATCTCAGCTGTGGTATCGCTTTTCAATTCAACACTCATAATTAACGGTTTGGTTTGCACCGCCCGGACTCTTTCATGCTTTTCTCTTAACTACATGATTTTCTCGACAAATCCTGGAGGATATCCACTCTCAGTGAGGACATGTCTGAGTCACCCTATTTCCCCATTGATTGAATCGCTGGAAACTATCCTTCATATTCTTGTGATTAAAGAGTGAATAAAGTTTCTCTCCTTTTTGAGAGGTCCAAGATATAAAAATTTGTGTACTCACCATTCAACGTCAGTTTCCTGTAGAACCATCTTAGTATAGAAACATCATAACTACTTCTTAGGAAAACATCAAAAAAATTGAATTCTAAGTTCACGTTTGATACCGATGTCAATTGAATTGTATGACGGGAGCTGTTAAGCTCATTAGTTGCCACATGTTACAGTGATAAAATCGATGGGGAACTGAGGCGACTCAGAAACATCCTAATAGAGAATGCATACTACCAGATTTCGCGTTTATCATGATATAAATACCTATACCATATTTCACGTGAGGTAACACTGAATTTTGATTCACATATCTATTGTTACATATTGTTATGTGGGTAGTGAGCTGCGGAACATGGATCAAGGTTTCGCAGTCCTTGGCTCTGGTTGGCATCGCATTAATACAACCCTTAAAGGACTAATGCATCTCCAGAGTCTCGCATTCACCTGACGGAGAGTTGTACAATATGTCTGGTCCTCTTTCAAATTCTTGTCTTTAGTGAGCAGATGAGTTTGATGCTCTCCTGTAAACCATCACAACATAGAAATGACAATGTCACATCCTGCTGTTTCTATCAATTTACACGAATGCATTTGCAGTCACAAGTGATAGAGATGAATTGTAGATTCCATATTAGATAAGTTTCTGCTAAATGTCAAGAAATATATTCACCTGAAAGGAGAAAACACGTAGTTCAGCAAAGTTACAGTATCGGAGACTTCATTTTCAATAGCTGTACAATCACATTTAAATACATTGTTTTATAAAGATACCAATTTTACTTGATTCAACATAGTTACTGAGGCGAACAAAAGGTGACAAATATTTTCAACTAGGTATGGTGTACAAGAGGCTTGGAAACAAAATCACACTGGATTAGTACGAATTACAGGTGTAAAGACAATGAGAATGGAAACAGAGTGAAATAATAGTTTTAGAATTGAAATGGAAATTAGGAGGGGTGAATATTGATAACGACAGTCTAATACACAAAACATGCACAGGATGAAAATAAAATTTTAAAATAGTTATTTTAAATGAATTACAAATGTGATCAGGTAGAGCATGGAAACAAACTTAAAATAAATGTTCTTATAACAGAAAAATAGGATGAATTGAATGAAGACAAAGAGGGAAAAATCACAGACACAGTGAACGAAAAAATTTAAAATTGGAGGCTAAGCGAACCTACTTAACTAGGTCCATGGTATCGTAGAGGTTGGAATGATTTAATTTGACCACACAACTCCGCCATATCGATGCATACTGTGAGGGCTTCTGCAGTACAGAGAAGTCAATTGTAACTTACAAGAAATTGAGAATTCTCATTCTGCGTTATATTCACAATGAAATCAGAAAACGATTCATGAATCACTCAATGTATGATAATGATTATCTTGTCACTTGACATTCAACTACGATTGCAATCACAAATATTTGATTTGCATTTAATACTGCTATTATTATTATTTTATATATTCACAACTTTGATTCGATTCCCGTCACGGACATAATCTCTTGAAGAAAACCATATACACACTAGTGTACAGTAGGATTTAGACAAATCAATTTAGACAAAATAAACGTGACTTAACTAAAGATAATTAGATGAGAATATTTTTATAATATTCAAAACGGAAGATACCGCAGAATAGAGGTCAAGCAGATAAAGACGAAGAAAAGAAGAAAATGAAATTTTGGTATTAATTAAATTATAAAATATGAAGAACATTGGAAAATAAATTTCAGCGATTTTCAAAAATTCTGTAGACTAGTTGATGTTACAGCTAGAACGACACTTGTTTTTATTTTAATAACTGCGGACAATTGAATGCACTTTTCTTTGCATAAAATACTTACAAGTTGCAAGCTGAGTATCCTCTGATTTCAAAGGAATAATGGAAGGTGACATGTAGGTGTATTGCATTGTGTGAATGCAATTATGTTTTGAGTCTCACAGTTGTAAGGCGAGGAAATGAGGCAATTAAGCATCTCCGACCACAGTCATAAATGTTTGAGTATGCGTGTGATTCCGTTACATGGCGAAGAATTCTCCGTGTATGTCTCAGACGGTCTCTACAAAAGGACTTATAAAATGTTAGAGGATGGATTTTAAAATGAAGACATTCGTTGAAACGGCCACTCCTAGCACAGCGTCTAGCAATCGAACACCCAAACTTCACCAAATCATTCACTGCCTAAGCAGTAGTATTTCGTGACAGCACATACGACAAACGGTATTCACCTAATATTAGCAGATGCTAGTTTGATTGTCTGTGAAAGCAAATCAAAAGCGGAACACTTGTGAGCAAAAGTAAATTCATGACATCATGATCTTAACTTCACAACAACACACGTGGAATATAATAACAATCCGATATAAGAAGACTGTTCGGAATTTGACCTGGCAGTACATTGGTAGATAAAATGGAGTCCCTAATGGATAATTTTTCTTCGAATGCAAACTACAATTAGTCCATCAACGAATATCCTAAAGAAAAAGGCCTTGTTAAAATTATCCAAATATAATCCAAAGTAGCTGCATACATCAATGTGCATTTGAAATCAGATGATGCACAGGATATGGTCCAACGAAGACTTGAGGAGGCCCTCAGGAGAACCTACAATGCCACAGAACTCGCGTTACTCGACATCATCAAGTGGGTGCTGCTGCAATCTCAGAAGTCACGATCGTCAATCCTCGACACTACAAGTTGCGAGTGTCATTTTGAACGTGTTTCTTGTAGCAAATGCGTTGGTCGTACGAAGAGGCGATCGCCTACTCGAATGATGGAGTGTTAACCAAACTAGTTATATGTGGCTGAATTCAAAGAAACAAACTGTTTATTAGGGAAGAATCTTGTAGACTGCGGACATGACACCTACTTCATAAAGTATCTCACTAATGTCAGCAGACAAATTAACAGGAAGATGCTCGCTTGTGAAATTAGAATTGTAAACCCGATCTCTGTGTACAAGAAGAAATGGCGGTCATTTTGATCCTGCCATGCTTTACTTATCAACCAATTAAAATGATATTATTAACAATCTCTCATAGTAAGTACTATTGCTGTTACATTAAAAATTGTCTTATATCAGTAGCATTCACTTGACTCGTTCAAACAGTGTCTTTATTACCATTAATCACAGTATTATTCACTTCGCAATACTTGGTACGTATTCACTTTCGTTCTCTGACCGATAATCGTCCATACAAATGATGTAATTGGAACGTCATTTAAAATTAGCCTAATTTTAAGCCTTCAAATTCACTTGCCAGTTATCGTTTTGCACATGAATTATATACATTATTCCACCTGTAGCTCTCAGCATGATTATTTGAATCTTGTTTATTTAACTATTCGCCTTACATTTCTCGATGTAATTCTTATAGTATAAATGTATATATATCTATATATCCCTATGTGCAGAGTATTCAGAGGAAGCGTTCGACTGAAATTCGATGCATTCATTAAATCCTGCTCTACTGAAGTTTATCGCTGGTTTCGATTTAATCTGTTTTCGAATGAACAGAACATCAAACACAAAATTATCACTAGGCAATGAAGCCAAAACTTCAAATTGAAACGCTGATAAACCTACAATCCTTCCTATCAGTATCAAGGCGAATTTTAGATTATTTCTGAATTCGAAGTACGAAAGATAACTCATGGTCACAGACACTACTCTTAAATACAAGCATAAAACAGCCACAATGAATATCAAAAGCTGAAAAGCAGTTATTTATTCATGACGGTACCATGATACATGCTTGAATATTTTATATTGTTATCATAAGAGTTATTACCTGGAGGTACTTGCACCGTTCACAGACATCATTCGTTAACTGTTAATGGAAGCAAACGTTTCCAATCAAACGGCACTGTTGTGTGCCTACCATCAGTTGCTGGTCACTCATTAGATTCCCTGAGTATTGCGCTGTGTATCAGATTATTGCTGCAAAATATTAATTAAAATGAGACGAATTTGATTAAATGAAACTGTCCACATTTTCAATATGGCTGTAGCGAGGAGGTTCAATTTCTTCCATTTCGCTAAACATCTGTTAGTCAACAATCCGATGAACAATTTGCAATCTGACTATTCGCTGTTTGTTCGATTCAACTTATTAAAAGACTGAGCTTTCATAAATTGACTGTACGTGAAATTCTACTGATTTGATTTAATTAGTTTTACTGCTGCTCAATCTTGATATCAGGTGTTGAACCGCATTAAGCTTGTAATCATGAGATTCGAAGGCATGAAATAAGAAGCACAAATCAGCGCTTGCTATTTCGTATAAGGACAAGAGAATGATAGTGGCGAAAATTGATCAGAATTGAATTGACTGTCTGCGAAACAACCACCGTCTTACCCTGGACGCTTCAGTATTTACCCAGAGCAGTGCAGAAATATTGAGTGAATATGTCCATCTCATTCCTTATCCTTTGTTTCAGAGCTTTTCATTTCCATGTGGAGGTATGCAATATCTAGTACTTAAGGCATCAACCCACATTGGAGTCTTCTTTATTCATAAACATAAGGAAGTCAGCAGAAAAATTTTCAATCAAATGTCGCAATTGTGACGGAAAGAGTATTTTACTTTGAAATAAGTAAAGTTAATTCGTGAAAAGTGTTGAGATCATAGTAACATTCAACATGAAAATGGTCAAAAATAATCCGCGTAGACATAAATTTATTCTGCGAACTTATCAGCAAACGTCAAGGTGCGCAGTCGCTAGTAGGACTTCACAAGAATTAAGAACTGTCAAGACATCGTGACGAAGAGAGATTAAATGTGGTTTGTGAAAAATACAACCAGCAAGGAAGCTAGGTTGGTTTGAAGAAAAATGAAAATACTTGAAGAGAATAAAACTAAGAAATCATTATAACGATACGAAACTTGTCGAAAGTTCCAGTGGACTAACAGAGAAACCAGAGATGTCTGAACAGCTTTCTGAAATGTGGTTGCATGTTAAAACATGCCCCTTCTCAGAAATTTATCATACAACAGTGATAAGCAGAGTGTATTGCTTCACAGGCATTTACAAAACGAAAAAGTGGTCTGTTTTGCAAGCGTAGTCCATCGAAGTGGAATATTGAAAATCCTGGCTAGATTCAGGAGACTCTTTGGAGTGTTGTTGTTCAGATCGCAGTGAAATGATCAGGACCACAGTCAGGCAGTCTACATCCGATTGTATAGCAGCTTACAGAGAACAGTCAAAGACTTCAATGATTGGTTGCATATTAGGGTATACCTGCACCCAAAGTCTATTCCAATACAATGATTCATGATAAACAAGGTATCTTGATATTCCTAACACGTATTCCGACCATCTCAATTGATGCAGTTTCACAACTGCATAGATTATTTTCCCGCTAATTACGTAACTCTTCACCAACACCAACATCCTCATACCGCTGAACACAACAACATGACAGAGCATCACCGCGTATAGTCGGAGACGCTTAACTGGCTCATTTCCACCCCTTACAACAGTGAGACCCAAAGCATACATGCATTCACACCATCCGATTCACCTACCTGTCACCTTCCATTATTCCTTTGAAATCAGAGGATACTCAGCTTGCAACTTGTAAGTATTTTATGCAAAGAAAAGTGCATTCAATTGTCCGCAGTTATTAAAATAAAAACAAGTGTCGTTCTAGCTGTAACATCAACTAGTCTACAGAATTTTAGAAAATCGCTTGAAATTTATTTTCCAATGTTCTTCATATTTTATAATTTAATTAATACCAAAATTTCATTTTCTTCTTTTCTTCGTCTTTATCTGCTTGACCTCTATTCTGCGGTATCTTCCGTTTTGAATATTATAAAAATATTCTCATCTAATTATCTTTAGTTAAGTCACGTTTATTTTGTCTAAATTAAGTAATGTAAGCAGTGTGATGCTGAGATGAAGCTTTGCTACTCTTCTACAGTTGATTTTTCTTTCTTTGTTAGCTTGCTTGTTGTGCCGATATTTTTGCGTTTCTTTTTCTCTTGTGAATCCATTTCATACTCAGTTGAGTGCTTAGTTTGCCCATTCAGCATTCAGTGCATTCTGGTCAGTCTAATTTGTCCTCTCTTGTAAGCCAGAATGTAAGAGTACTTTCACCAATTCACATTATCACCATCTGAAATCTGCTTGACATCAGAAACACTGTTGAGAAATTGGAAGACTTTCGTCGCGGTTATTGTAACCCACGAATCGACTGTTTCCGACGAATTCATTATCTTACTGTACACTGGTGAGTATATGGTTTTCTTCAAGAGATTATGTCCGTGACGGGAATCGAATCAAAGTTGTGAATATATAAAATAATAATAATAGCAGTATTAAATGCAAATCAAATATTTGTGATTGCAATCGTAGTTGAATGTCAAGTGACAAGATAATCATTATCATACATTGAGTGATTCATGAATTGTTTATTGATTTCATTGTGAATATAACGCAGAATGAGAATTCTTAATTTCTTGTAAGTTACAATTGACTTCTCTGTACTGCAGAAGCCCTCACAGTATGCATCGATATGGCGGAGTTGTGTGGTCAAAGGAAATCATTCCAACCTCTACGATACCATGGACCTAGTTAAGTAGGTTCTCTTAGCCTCCAATTTTAAATTGTTTCGTTCACTGTGTCTGTGATTTTTCTCTCTTTGTCTTCATTCAATTCATCCTATTTTTCTGTTATAAGAACATTTATTTTAAGTTTGTTTCCATGCTCTACCTGATCACATTTGTAATGCATTTAGAAGAAATATTTTAAAATTTAATTTTCATCCTGTGCATGTTTTGTGTATTAGACTGTCGTAATCAATATTCTCCCCTCCAAATTTCCATTTCAGTTCTAAAACTAATTGTAGTTTGCATTCGATAATAAATTATCCATTCAAGGACTCCATTTTATCTACCAATGTACTGCCAGGTCAAATTCCGAACAGTCTTCTTATATCGGATTGTTATTATATTCCACGTGTGTTGTTGTGAAGTTAAGATCATGATGTCATGAA
Source organism: Trichobilharzia szidati (assembly GCA_944472155.2). Taxonomy (NCBI): domain Eukaryota; kingdom Metazoa; phylum Platyhelminthes; class Trematoda; order Strigeidida; family Schistosomatidae; genus Trichobilharzia; species Trichobilharzia szidati. Next base: position 92,180,977 of record OX235276.1, read on the forward strand.
TTTACTTTTGCTCACAATTGTTCCGCTTTTGATTTGCTTTCACAGACAATCAAACTAGCATCTGCTAATATTAGGTGAATACCGTTTGTCGTATGTGCTGTCACGAAATACTACTGCTTAGGCAGTGAATGATTTGGTGAAGTTTGGGTGTTCGATTGCTAGACGCTGTGCTAGGAGTGGCCGTTTCAACGAATGTCTTCATTTTAAAATCCATCCTCTAACATTTTATAAGTCCTTTTGTAGAGACCGTCTGAGACATAGACGGAGAATTCTTCGCCATGTAACGGAATCACACGCATACTCAAACATTTATGACTGTGGTCGGAGATGCTTAATTGCCTCATTTCCTCGCCTTACAACTGTGAGACTCAAAACATAATTGCATTCACACAATGCAATACACCTACATGTCACCTTCCATTATTCCTTTGAAATCAGAGGATACTCAGCTTGCAACTTGTAAGTATTTTATGCAAAGAAAAGTGCATTCAATTGTCCGCAGTTATTAAAATAAAAACAAGTGTCGTTCTAGCTGTAACATCAACTAGTCTACAGAATTTTTGAAAATCGCTGAAATTTATTTTCCAATGTTCTTCATATTTTATAATTTAATTAATACCAAAATTTCATTTTCTTCTTTTCTTCGTCTTTATCTGCTTGACCTCTATTCTGCGGTATCTTCCGTTTTGAATATTATAAAAATATTCTCATCTAATTATCTTTAGTTAAGTCACGTTTATTTTGTCTAAATTAATTTGTCTAAATCCTACTGTACACTAGTGTGTATATGGTTTTCTTCAAGAGATTATGTCCTGGACGGGAATCGAATCAAAGTTGTGAATATATAAAATAATAATAATAGCAGTATTAAATGCAAATCAAATCTTTGTGATTGCAATCGTAGTTGAATGTCAAGTGACAAGATAATCATTATCATACATTGAGTGATTCATGAATTGTTTATTGATTTCATTGTGAATATAACGCAGAATGAGAATTCTTAATTTCTTGTAAGTTACAATTGACTTCTCTGTACTGCAGAAGCCCTCACAGTATGCGTCGATATGGCGGAGTTGTGTGGTCAAATGAAATCATTCCAACCTCTACGATACCATGGACCTAGTTAAGTAGGTTCTCTTAGCCTCCAATTTTAAATTGTTTCGTTCACTGTGTCTGTGATTTTTCTCTCTTTGTCTTCATTGAATTCATCCTATTTTTCTGTTATAAGAACATTTATTTTAAGTTTGTTTCCATGCTCTACCTGATCACATTTGTAATGCATTTAGAAGAAATATTTTAAAATTTAATTTTCATCCTGTGCATGTTTTGTGTATTAGACTGTCGTAATCAATATTCTCCCCTCCAAATTTCCATTTCAGTTCTAAAACTATTATTTCACTCTGTTTCCATTCTCATTGTCGTTACACCTGTAATTCGTCCTATTCCAGTGTGATTTCGTTTCCGAGCCACTTGTACACCATACCTAGTTGAAATATTTGTCACCTTTTGTTCGCCTCAGTGACTGTGTTGAATGAAGTAAAATTGGTATCTTTATAAAACAATGTATTGAAATGTGATTGTACAGCTATTGAAAATGAAGTCTCCGATACTGTAACTTTGCTGAACTGCGTGTTTTCTCCTTCCAGGTGAATATATTTCTTGGCATTTAGCAGAAACTTATGTAATATGGAATCTACAATTCATCTCTATCACTTGTGACTGCAAATGCATTCGTGTAAATTGATAGAAACAGCAGGATGTGACATTGTCATTTCTATGTTGTGAAGGTTTACAGGAGAGCATCAAAATCATCTGCTCACTAAAGACAAGAATTTGAAAGAGGACCAGACATATTGTACAACTCTCCGTCAGGTGAATGCGAGACTCTGGAGATGCATTAGTCCTTTCAGGGTTGTATTAATGCGATGCCAACCAGGGCCAAGGACTGCGAAACCTTGATCCATGTTCCGCAGCTCACTACCCACATAACAATATGTAACAATAGATATGTGAATCAAAATTCAGTGTTACCTCACGTGAAATATGGTGTAGGTATTTATATCATGATAAATAAAAAATCTGGCGGTATGCATTCTCTATTAGGACTTTTCTGAGTCGCTTCAGTTCCCCATCGATTTTATCACTGGAACATGTGGCAACTAATGAGCTTAACAGCTCCCGTCATACAATTCAATCGACATCGATATCAAACTTGAACATAGAATTCAATTATTCTTGATGATTTCCTAAGAAATAGTTATGATGGTTCTATACTCAGTGAAGTATCTTAATAAACTAGGCCCATGGTATCGTAGAGGTTGGAATGATATTATTTGACTTCAAAACTCCGGCATATCGATACATACTGTGAGGGCTTCTGCAGTACAGAGATGTCAATTGTAACTTACAAGAAATTAAGAATTCTCATTCTGCGTTATATTCACAATGAAATCAATAAACAATTCATGAATCACTCAATGTATGATAATGATTATCTTGTCACTTGACATTCAACTACGATTGCAATCACAAAGATTTGATTTGCATTTAATACTGCTATTATTATTATTTTATATATTCACAACTTTGATTCGATTCCCGTCCCGGACATAATCTCTTGAAGAAAACCATATACTCACCAGTGTACAGTAAGATAATGAATTCGTCGGAAACAGTCGATTCGTGGGTTACAATAACCGCGACGAAAGTCTTCCAATTTCTCAACAGTGTTTCTGATGTCAAGCAGATTTCAGATGGCGATAATGTGAATTGGTGAAAGTACTCTTACATTCTGGCTTACAAGAGAGGACAAATTAGACTGACCAGAATGCACTGAATGCTGAATGGGCAAACTAAGCACTCAACTGAGTATGAAATGGATTCACAAGAGAAAAAGAAACGCAAAAATATCAGCACAACAAGCAAGCTAACAAAGAAAGAAAAATCAACTGTAGAAGAGTAGCAAAGCTTCATCTCAGCATCACACTGCTTACATTACTTAATTTAGACAAAATAAACGTGACTTAACTAAAGATAATTAGATGAGAATATTTTTATAATATTCAAAACGGAAGATACCGCAGAATAGAGGTCAAGCAGATAAAGACGAAGAAAAGAAGAAAATGAAATTTTGGTATTAATTAAATTATAAAATATGAAGAACATTGGAAAATAAATTTCAATATTTTTTCTAAAATTCTGTAGACTATCTGAAGTTACAGCTAGAACGACATTTGTTTTTATTTTAATAACTGCGGACGATTGAATGCCCTTTTCTTTGCATAAAATACTGACAAGTTGCAAGCTGAGTATCCTCTGATTTCAAAGGAATAATGGAAGGTGACAGGTAGGTGAATCGGTTGGTCTGAATGCATGTATGCTTTGGGTCTCACTGTTTTAAGGGGTGGAATTGAGCCAGTTAATCGTCTCCGACTATACGCGGTGATGCTCTGTCATGTTGTTGTGTTCAGCGGTATGAGGATGTTGGTGTTGGTGAAGAGTTACGTAATTAGCGGGAAAATAATCTATGCAATTGTGAAACTGCATCAATTGGGATGGTCGGAATACGTGTTAGGAATATCAAGATACCTTGTTTATCATGAATCATTGTATTGGAATAGACTTTGGGTGTAGGTATACCCTAATATGCAACCAATCATTGAAGTCTTTAACTGTTCTCTGTAAGCTGCTATACAATCGGATGTAGACTGCCTGACTGTGGTCCTGATCATTTCACTGCGATCTGAACAACAACACTCCAAAGAGTCTCCTGAATCTAGCCAGGATTTTCAATATTCCACTTCGATGGACTACGCTTGCAAAACAGACCACTTTTTCGTTTTGTAAATGCCTGTGAAGCAATACACTCTGCTTATCACTGTTGTATGATAAATTTCTGAGAAGAGGCATGTTTTAACATGCAACCACATTTCATAAAGCTGTTCAGATATCATTGGTTTCTCTGTTAGTCCACTGGAACTTTCGACAAGTTTCGTATCGTTATGATGATTTCTTAGTTTTATTCTCTTCAAGTATTTTCATTTTTCTTCAAACCAACCTAGCTTCCTTGCTGGTTGTATTTTTCACAAACCACATTTAATCTCTCTTCGTCACGATGTCTTGACAGTTCTTAATTCTTGTGAAGTCCTACTAGCGACTGCGCACCTTGACGTTTGCTGATAAGTTCGCAGAATAAATTTATGTCTACGCGGATTATTTTTGACCATTTTCATGTTGAATGTTACTATGATCTCAACACTTTTCACGAATTAACTTTACTTATTTCAAAGTAAAATACACTTTCCGTCACAATTGCGACATTTGATTGAAAATTTTTCTGCTGACTTCCTTATGTTTATGAATAAAGAAGACTCCAATGTGGGTTGATGCCTTAAGTACTAGATATTGCATACCTCCACATGGAAATGAAAAGCTCTGAAACAAAGGATAAGGAATGAGATGGACATATTCACTCAATATTTCAGCACTGCTCTGGGTAAATACTGAAGCGTCCAGGGTAAGACGGTGGTTGTTTCGCAGACAGTCAATTCAATTCTGATCAATTTTCGCCACTATCATTCTCTTGTCCTTATACGAAATAGCAAGCGCTGATTTGTGCTTCTTATTTCATGCCTTCGAATCTCATGATTACAAGCCTAATGCGATTCAACACCTGATTTCAAGATTGAGCAGCAGTAAAACTAATTAAATCAAGTCAACAGAATTTCACGTGCAGTCAATTTATGAAAGCTCAGTCTATTAATAAGTTGAATCGAACAAACAGCGAATAGTCAGATTGCAAATTGTTCATTGGATTCTTGACTAACAGATGTTTAGCGAAATGGAAGAAATTGAACCTCCTCGCTACAGCCATATTGAAAATGTGGACAGTTTCATTTAATCAAATTCGTCTCATTGTAATTAGTATTTTGCAGCAATAATCTGATACACAGCGCAATACTCAGGGAATCTAATGAGTGACCAGCAACTGATGGTAGGCACACAACAGTGCCGTTTGATTGGAAACGTTTGCTTCCATTAACAGTTAACGAATGATGTCTGTGAACGGTGCAAGTACCTCCAGGTAATAACTCTTATGATAACAATATAAAATATTCAAGCATGTATCATGGTACCGTCATGAATAAATAACTGCTTTTCAGCTTTTGATATTCATTGTGGCTGTTTTATGCTTGTATTTAAGAGTAGTGTCTGTGACCATGAGTTATCTTTCGTACTTCGAATTCAGAAATAATCTAAAATTCGCCTTGATACTGATAGGAAGGATTGTAGGTTTATCAGCGTTTCAATTTGAAGAGTTGGCTTCATTGCCTAGTGATAATTTTGTGTTTGATGTTCTGTTCATTGGAAAACAGATTAAATCGAAACCAGCGATAAACTTCAGTAGAGCAGGATTTAATGAATGCATCGAATTTCAGTCGAACGCTTCCTCTGAATACTCTGCACATAGGGATATATAGATATATATACATTTATACTATAAGAATTACATCGAGAAATGTAAGGCGAATAGTTAAATAAACAAGATTCAAATAATCATGCTGAGAGCTACAGGTGGAATAATGTATATAATTCATGTGCAAAACGATAACTGGCAAGTGAATTTGAAGGCTTAAAATTAGGCTAATTTTAAATGACGTTCCAATTACATCATTTGTATGGACGATTATCGGTCAGAGAACGAAAGTGAATACGTACCAAGTATTGCGAAGTGAATAATACTGTGATTAATGGTAATAAAGACACTGTTTGAACGAGTCAAGTGAATGCTACTGATATAAGACAATTTTTAATGTAACAGCAATAGTACTTACTATGAGAGATTGTTAATAATATCATTTTAATTGGTTGATAAGTAAAGCATGGCAGGATCAAAATGACCGCCATTTCTTCTTGTACACAGAGATCGGGTTTACAATTCTAATTTCACAAGCGAGCATCTTCCTGTTAATTTGTCTGCTGACATTAGTGAGTTACTTTATGAAGTAGGTGTCATGTCCGCAGTCTACAAGATTCTTCCCTAATAAACAGTTTGTTTCTTTGAATTCAGCCACATATAACTAGTTTGGTTAACACTCCATCATTCGAGTAGGCGATCGCCTCTTTGTACGACCAACGCATTTGCTACAAGAAACACGTTCAAAATGACACTCGCAACTTGTAGTGTCGAGGATTGACGATCGTGACTTCAGAGATTGCAGCAGCACCCACTTGATGATGTCGAGTAACGCGAGTTCTGTGGCATTGTAGGTTCTCCTGAGGGCCTCCTCAAGTCTTCGTTGGACCATATCCTGTGCATCATCTGATTTCAAATGCACATTGATGTATGCAGCTACTTTGGATTATATTTGGATAATTTTAACAAGGCCTTTTTCTTTAGGATATTCGTTGATTGACTAATTGTAGTTTGCATTCGATAATAAATTATCCATTTAAGGACTCCATTTTATCTACCAATGTACTGCCAGGTCAAATTCCGAACAGTCTTCTTATATCGGATTGTTATTATATTCCACGTGTGTTGGTGTGAAGTTAAGATCATGATGTCATGAATTTACTTTTGCTCACAAGTGTTCCGCTTTTGATTTGCTTTCACAGACAATCAAACTAGCATCTGCTAATATTAGGTGAATACCGTTTGTCGTATGTGCTGTCACGAAATACTACTGCTTAGGCAGTGAATGATTTGGTGAAGTTTGGGTGTTCGATTGCTAGACGCTGTGCTAGGAGTGGCCGTTTCAACGAATGTCTTCATTTTAAAATCCATCCTCTAACATTTTATAAGTCCTTTTGTAGAGACCGTCTGAGACATACACGGAGAATTCTTCGCCATGTAACGGAATCACACGCATACTCAAACATTTATGACTGTGGTCGGAGATGCTTAATTGCCTCATTTCCTCGCCTTACAACTGTGAGACTCAAAACATAATTGCATTCACACAATGCAATACACCTACATGTCACCTTCCATTATTCCTTTGAAATCAGAGGATACTCAGCTTGCAACTTGTAAGTATTTTATGCAAAGAAAAGTGCATTCAATTGTCCGCAGTTATTAAAATAAAAACAAGTGTCGTTCTAGCTGTAACATCAACTAGTCTACAGAATTTTTGAAAATCGCTGAAATTTATTTTCCAATGTTCTTCATATTTTATAATTTAATTAATACCAAAATTTCATTTTCTTCTTTTCTTCGTCTTTATCTGCTTGACCTCTATTCTGCGGTATCTTCCGTTTTGAATATTATAAAAATATTCTCATCTAATTATCTTTAGTTAAGTCACGTTTATTTTGTCTAAATTAATTTGTCTAAATCCTACTGTACACTAGTGTGTATATGGTTTTCTTCAAGAGATTATGTCCGTGACGGGAATCGAATCAAAGTTGTGAATATATAAAATAATAATAATAGCAGTATTAAATGCAAATCAAATATTTGTGATTGCAATCGTAGTTGAATGTCAAGTGACAAGATAATCATTATCATACATTGAGTGATTCATGAATCGTTTTCTGATTTCATTGTGAATATAACGCAGAATGAGAATTCTCAATTTCTTGTAAGTTACAATTGACTTCTCTGTACTGCAGAAGCCCTCACAGTATGCATCGATATGGCGGAGTTGTGTGGTCAAAGTAAATCCTTCCAACCTCTACGATACCATGGACCTAGTTAAGTAGGTTCGCTTAGCCTCCAGTTTTAAATTTTTCGTTCACTGTGTCTGTGATTTTTCCCTCATTGTCTTCATCCAATTCATCCTATTTTTCTGTTATAAGAACAGTTATTTTAAGTTTGTTTCCATGCTCTACCTGATCACATTTGTAATTCATTTAAAATAACTATTTTAAAATTTAATTTTCATCCTGTGCATGTTTTGTGTATTAGACTGTCGTAATCAATATTCACACCTCCTAACTTCCATTTCAATTCTAAAACTATTATTTCACTCTGTTTCCATTCTCATTGTCTTTACACCTGTAATTCGTACTAATCCAGTGTGATTTCGTTTACAAGCATCTTGTACACCATATATAGTTGAAAATATTTGTCACCTTTTATTCGCCTCAGTAACTAAGTGGACTCAAGTAAAATTGGTATCTTTATAAAACAATGTATTTAAATGTGATTGTACAGCTATTGAAAATGAAGTCTCCGATACTGTAACTTTGCTGAACTACGTGTTTTCTCCTTTCAGGTGAATATATTTCTTGACATTTAGCAGAAACTTATCTAATATGGAATCTACAATTCATCTCTATCACTTGTGACTGCAAATGCATTCGTGTAAATTGATAGAAACAGCAGGATGTGACATTGTCATTTCTATGTTGTGAGGGTTTACAGGAGAGCATCAAACTCATCTGCTCACTAAAGACAAGAATTTGAAAGAGGACCAGACATATTGTACAACTCTCCGTCAGGTGAATGCGAGACTCTGGAGATGCATTAGTCCTTTAAGGGTTGTATTAATGCGATGCCGACCAGGGCCAAGGACTGCGAAACCTTGATCCATGTTCCGCAGCTCACTACCCACATAACAATATGTAACAATAGATATGTGAATCAAAATTCAGTGTTACCTCACGTGAAATATGGTGTAGGTATTTATATCATGATAAATGCAAAATCTGGTAGTATGCATTCTCTATTAGGACGTTTCTGAGTCGCCTCAGTTCCCCATCGATTTTATCACTGGAACATGTGGCAACTAATGAGCTTAACAGCTTCCGTCATACAATTCAATTGACATCGGTATCAAACGTGAACTTAGAATTCAATTTTTTCGATGTTTTCCTAAGAAGTAGTTATGATGTTTCTATACTAAGATGGTTCTACAGGAAACTGACGTTGAATGGTGAGTACACAAATTTTTATATCTTGGACCTCTCAAAAAGGACAGAAACTTTATTCACTCTTTAATCACAAGAATATGAAGGATAGTTTCCAGCGATTCAATCAATGGGGAAATAGGGTGACTCAGACATGTCCTCACTGAGAGTGGATATCCTCCAGGATTTGTCGAGAAAATCATGTAGTTAAGAGAAAAGCATGAAAGAGTCCGGGCGGTGCAAACCAAACTGCTTATTATGAGTGTTGAATTGAAAAGCGATACCACAGCTGAGATCCTGAAGTATAAAATAATTCAAAGGATGAAAATAAAATTTTAAAATAGTTATTTCAAATGAATTACAAACGTGATCAGGTAGAGCATGGAAACAAACTTAAAATAAATGTTCTTATAACAGAAAAATAGGATGAATTGAATGAAGACAAAGAGGGAAAAATCACAGACACAGTGAACGAAAAAATTTAAAATTGGAGGCTAAGAGAACCTACTTAACTAGGTCCATGGTATTGTAGAGGTTGGAAGGATTTACTTTGACCACACAACTCCGCCATATCGATGCATACTGTGAGGGCTTCTGCAGTACAGAGAAGTCAATTGTAACTTACAAGAAATTAAGAATTCTCATTCTGCGTTATATTCACAATGAAATCAGAAAACGATTCATGAATCACTCAATGTATGATAATGATTATCTTGTCACTTGACATTCAACTACGATTGCAATCACAAATATTTGATTTGCATTTAATACTGCTATTATTATTATTTTATATATTCACAACTTTGATTCGATTCCCGTCACGGACATAATCTCTTGAAGAAAACCATATACACGAAATTTTACAGTGCTTAGGACTCTCGCTGACCATGCACATGATCGTGGTTTCGATCCCCTGCTGGCGCTCATGTCATATCTATGGGCACCCTGAAATTTGAAATACCGATATCCATGCTGAAAATTCCACAGTAGTACTGAAAATACGGTGTGGAATCAAGCTGTAATCAAAATAAAATAAAATAATGAATTCTTCGGAAACTGTCTATTCATGGGTTACAATAAGCCTGACGAAATTCTTCTTATTTCTCAACAGTGTTTCCGATGTAAAGCAGATTTCAGCTGGTGATAATGTGAATATATAAAATTAACTTATCTAATAGGGAGCCTACAAGTTCTCTCTATCACGTGTGACCACAGGTGCATGTAAATTGATAGACACAGTGGGATGTGACACTATCATTCATATGCTGTCAACGTTTACAAACAGAATAAAACTCATCTGCTCACAAATGCCGAGAATTCTAATCAGGACCAGGCATATTGTACAATATTCCTTCGAGTGAATCCGAGACTCTGAAGATGCGTTAGTCCTTTTAAGGTTTTAATAATGCAATGCCAACCAGAGCGAGAACTGCGAAACCTTGATTCAGGTTCCACAGCTGATCGCCCCATAACAATATGCAACAATATATATGTCTGAACCGAACTTCACTGTTACCTCACGTGAAATATGGTGTAGCGATATATTTGATGAAAAATATGAAATCATTTGTATTCACATTTGGAAATGCTCGGTTTTTTTTGCCACCAGTTTGCACTACAGTCTTCGAGTGTCGTTTTTGTGTGCTGAAAACACTCTGAATCAGACTGTCGTATTTTACTTGACTTCATAGTTGTGGAAGACTGGTTAACTTTCACTTACTGCATCTAACTAGAAGATTCAAAAAGGTAGTCGTAGCAGTTCTGCTTTCTTTATCGATAGCAATTTGATGAAATGTAGCACTTCAATACTCCTTATCTTTTTTCCTTTTAAGTTTTCCAAATAAAGTGTCACTGATACTACGAGTTTTGTTTTTGTCCATGTGTGATTTTGAGACGATCATGCGAAGATGCGATGAAAGACAATAGGGGATGTTATGGCAAGAAAATGAGGATCACGGATACTACGGTGAAGTGGAAATGTGCCATTGAAGGCCTATATTCCACACAACTCGAATTTGTTCATTTACTTCTGAATAGCTTTCGTCAATCTGCTGATCGAAATTGTAGCATATTAGTCATCTACAAGTTATCAGACATTACCATTATTTGCCTGCAACATCTGGAATTATCTATTTCCCTATTAGGACTTTCGTGTTTAAGATCAATGTGAAACAATTATATGAAATGATTCTGATTCAGAAACGTTTATTCCGCCTAATGAATTTGAATAAATCCTGAACAACAGTTTTTGGAGAATAAACTGCTACAATCATTTCTTACATTGAATTCGTTGGAAGGAATCACATCGCTGAATCACTTGTTTTGATTTTCGAATATATGAGTCTTCCATGTCCTGTTAAGTATTAGTGAGCAAACAGAGAATAAGCCGGATTGCAAATAGTTCATCGGGTTGTTGACTAACAGATGTTTCCTTGCTGCAGCAATATTGAAAATGTGGACAGTATCACCCAATGAAATTCGTCTCATTTCAATTAATATTTCGCAACAAAAATCTGATTTACAGTGCAATACTCAGGGAATCCCATAGGTGAGATAAATCCAGGAGTAGGTTCACAACAGTCCCGCATAATTCGAAACGTCCGCTTCCCTCAACAGTGAACGAGTGAGGCTTTTAAAGCTGTGGTAGTGCGTCCAGTTAAAAATTTCCTTTCTTCCTATGATAACAATATAAAATACGCAAGCATGCATCATCAAAACATCACGCATAAATAACTAATTTTCAGCTGTCGGAATCCATTGAAGCTGTTTCCCACTTGCATTTAGGGTAGTGCTTGTGACCTTGAGTTAACTTTTGTATTTCGAATTCACAAATAATTTAAAAGTCGCCTTGATACTGATAGGAAGGCTATTAGGCAATTCAGAGAATCAGGTTAAGTAGTTGGTTTCATTGCCTCATGATAACCTTGTGTTTGTTGTGAGATTCACTCGGAAACAGATTAAATCAAAACCAGCAATACTGTCCAGTAGAGCAGGATTTATTTCATACATCGAATTTCAGTGAAACGCTTCCACTGGATTCTCTGTACATAAGAATATTTATATATATATACACAAAACCTATGGTAGTTACATCGATAAATGTAAGACGAATAGTTAAATAAACAAGATTGAACTAATCATGCTGAGAGCTACAGGTGGAATAATTTATACAAGTCATGTGCAAAACGATAACTGGCAAGTGAATTTGAAGGCTTAAAATTAGGCTAATTTTAAATGACGTTCCAATTACATCATTTGTATGGACGATTATCGGTCAGAGAACGAAAGTGAATACGTACCAAGTATTGCGAAGTGAATAATACTGTGATTAATGGTAATAAAGACACTGTTTGAACGAGTCAAGTGAATGCTACTGATATAAGACAATTTTTAATGTAACAGCAATAGTACTTACTATGAGAGATTGTTAATAATATCATTGTTATTGGTTGATAAGTAAAGCATGGCAGGATCAAAATGACCGCCATTTCTTCTTGTACACAGAGATCGGGTTTACAATTCTAATTTCACAAGCGAGCATCTTACTGTTGATTTGTCTGCTGACAAATTGTGAATTACGTTATGAAGTAGGTGTCAAGTCCACACTCTACATGATTCTTCCTAATAAACAGTTTGGTACTTTGAATTCAGCCACATATAACTAGTTTGGTTAACACTCCATCATTCGTCTAGACAGTCGCCTCTTCGTACGACCAACGCATTTGCTACAAGAAACACGTTCAAAATGACACTCGCAACTTGTAGTGTCGAGGATTGACGATCGTGACTTCTGAGATTGCAGCAGCACCCACTTGATGATGTCGAGTAACGCGAGTTCTGTGGCATTGTAGGTTCTCCTGAGGGCCTCCTCAAGTCTTCGTTGGACCATATCCTGTGCATCATCTGATTTCAAATGCACATTGATGTATGCAGCTACTTTGGATTATATTTGGATAATTTTAACAAGGCTTTTTCCTTTAGGATATTCGTTGATTAACTAATTGTAGTTTGCATTCGAAGAGAAACTATCCATCAGGGACTCCATTTTATCTACCAGTGTACTGCCAGGTCAAATTTTGAACAGTCTTCTTATATCGGATTGTTATTATATTCCACGTGTGTTGTTGTGAAGTTAAGATCATGATGTCATGAATTTACTTTTGCTCACAAGTGTTCCGCTTTTGATTTGCCTTCACAGACAATCAAACTAGCATCTGCTAATATTAGGTGAATACCGTTTGTCGTATGTGCTGTCACGAAATACTACTGCTTAGGCAGTGAATGATTTGGTGAAGTTTGGGTGTTCGATTGCTAGACGCTGTGCTAGGAGTGGCCGTTTCGACGAATGTCTTCATTTTAAAATACACCCTCTAACATTTTATAAGTCCTTTTGTAGAGACCGTCTGAGACATACGCGGAGAAATCTTCGCCATCTAACGGATTCACCGCGCTTCTCTCATCACTTTTATTGACTTACAGGTATTTTTTGAGAGCCAGACCCTTATGTGTCTCATTATTTCGTCCTAGAACAGTTGTACACGTTTCCTTGAATATCACTTTCAGTGAGTTGGTCACAAGATCTTCCACGCTGATATAAGTACAGAACTTCTACACTGTGGTAGAGTATAATTCCATTACGGATAAAATTAATTTTGATGACGTCTCACAGTGTTACACAGCATTATTTTCTGATGATGTTTCAAGCACAATTTATTGGTCATAATCATATCAATGTGCTCAATCAACATTCCAATTTTGTTTTGATACTCGTAATATGATTATGAGCAATAAAATGTGCTTGAAACTTCATCTGATAATAATACTGTATAACACTGAGAGTCTTTATCAAAATTAATTTAACCCATAAAGGAATACTTCCACGCTGATTTCCTGACAAATACAACGTAGTGTCTCCAATATGCCCTGACCTGGTCTGAAGGCATCTATTGATGTTTTGTCCTTCAGTTTCTGTATGTTGAATTAGAATCACAGTGGTCTGTCTCCTGTTTCATTCAAGGATTTCAGCTACAACTTGGTGGTTCCTTCGACTAGTTTACGGTCTGCGAAAAGTTATCTATTCTTATTCATTTCACCAAGAGAGATCCTCTCGACCCTAGATGAGTTCCCTTCTTATATTATCTGTTCTCATTTCGGCATTCATTCATATCGCTCATGAGGATTTTGATGTCTCTATTCGGGATATTGTACATCATTGCCTGTAGTTTTCTGTAAAATCGTATTTCTTCTATTGTTCCGTGTTGTTTGTGGCACTGTGCGTAGCATTGCATTATTGTGACCTTCCTTTCTGCCTATTGAGTTTAACGTTGCTCTCGTGATCCTGGATGGAATTGGTTCCCACTGCATTAGAGCATTGCCTGCACCTGGTGATATCATGACAGATACTCGCTGCAAGTGTGCTCGTGGTTGTCGTGTGGGTGACCAGAATGGTGTAGATTACTGACTCTTCAGTTGAAAACCTTGACAGTCCATATGCATTCCGTCTGCTCTCGTAGATACCGGGCACTTACTTGCCATATCTCCTCACTTCTTCGGCTTTCTGGCCAGCCTTCTCAGCGTCGTACATCCAACGGATATTCCAAGTCCTCATTATTTTCCTTGCTTTCATTGAGTGTGAGAAGATATATCGGATAGCTGACTGGCTTACTGAAGGTTGGCTTTCACCAACCCGCTGTATTATTTCTCCTCTCCAAATCCAGCGAAGGATAAGTTTATTTTGAAATTGTTTTGTTTTCAAGATGTTTCTGTTGATATAAATATTGAAACTGAGCACTGTGGTAGAGTATAACTCCATTATAAATACGATATTATTTTGACAAATCACAAAGTGTTATACAGTTATATTAACTGAAGTTTCTGCAGTAGTCACGCAATTCGAATATAATAGAACAGGTGATGGGCTTCAACTACACATAATAACAAGGTAATGGGATATCCAACTCAAACTTACTAATATCGTTACTTCCGAAACTATAAGATATGAGAACGATTTCAAAAATGATAATGAAGAATTCGACAATGGTGAGCTAAAGTTTCAGAAGCATAGATCAGACCATCAGCAGGTATTCGCTTGCATCCTTAATGGATATTTGTTTGCAAATGAAACGTTTTAGGATCCTCACCATTTATTTGAAATCAGCCTACATGAAGCTACTTGTCACATTGTGATACGCATATGGTTAACCATTCGACTGAATGTTAATCCTACTCACTCAAATTTGTTCTGATGAAGAAGACACATCCAATCATCCAGCCAAACAAACAATTACTATATCAAAAGCAAAACAAAACAACATTGCTCGAATGAACTGATGCTGTGCTCAACAACCATGAATAAAATTACTTTTATTTCGAGAGAGGATGAATCATGACATTGATAAAAAATATCGTCAGTGCAAACATATAAATAGTGTGTCTTGGGTTCTGTGAAGAACACTTAGTTATGGAATCTCACATTATGCAACATTCAATCCACTACTGACTTGCAGTATTACGGGAAATGCGGTTGTTGATAAGAAAAATACATTTTGAATATTTCTCTACAATTTACGTCTTCACTGTAGTTAAGCTTCACCTTGACTGCCACTACCCTTACCATCAATGTCCTTCACTGACAACAAATGAAAACTGCCTGTGTAACCTACCTATCACAAGATGAGCAATCGTCTCTGTCCAATTGTCTGAGAAAATAATGGCCTACGAATCGTCTTCACTCACCGCCCACAATGTTTCTGATTCGCTGGAGACTGAAATGATTTGCTATAAAAGACGAGGCAGTTGAGAAGGAAGTCAATCAGCAAGATGAAGATTGTCTACTTGATCTGGATTGCATCGTTGGTCGTCGTTGGGAGTGTTGGTGAGTTATTGTGAACTTGATAATTGCATTTCTTGCCCTGAGTGTTTTTCCTATATTTTGAGACGCGTATTCGATTAACAGTTGGAAGTGAAATGTTGCTTTGAATAAAGATGTCGTATTTTGATGTAATTGTGTTCTCTGAGATGGATGGTGGTTTATTTGCGAAGCTCATGCTCAAGGTTAGCAGGAGAGGTGACTAATAAACTCGTGGAGAAATCTTAAAGCCCACTTTAGATTGCAGTATGCGCTGAAGGTGTTGCCTATTAGGACAATGTAAGCTTCGGAAATAAACCACCAACCATCTCAAAGAGTACAACAAATCAAAATCATTCACCTGAGCTACAAGCCTTCTCCATCATACACATGTACTATATCGGCTATGTCAACTGTTCAATGCGATTTTATAAATGTAGAGAAAAATCCGAAAACGGTGGAAATGTATGTGAAATCTTCTTCTTCTAGTAGTTGGTCGTATAAACAATATTGGGTGTTCAAAAGTCGAATGTTTCTCACCATTTTGTTTTCGGAATCATACTCGGGCAATGTGCAATCAAAATATTCACTTTGTCATTGAAGCCAAATTAAGCGGTGTATACGTATGTGTCATGATACAGAGATTTCATGAATAGAGTGTATGTGTTCATGGGTGCGCAACACTTGAAAGTGGAGTGCAGTAATAGCATGAGAATAAACAAATGCAAACATCATATTCCGTCACAGTTCACTTCCTCCCAACACATAATTACTGAGGTTATTGTTATATATGACCAAACTTAGTTCGCTCTTAACAGTTTGAAAAAATTTGGACATAAGATATATAAATGTGAAAAGCAGTTTCATTACATAAACACACGCAGCGTTAATAATTTTACACGCTTATCAAATCCAACAATCTACACCTGGTTTTGTTATCTTTTTCAATCGGCTAATTTGACAACGGGAAAATTACCTCATGCTGAGGAACGACGATTACGTTGCTTATATATAACCTGAGATTTTTGAAATTCTGGTTTAATAATACTTTAATGAAGCTATCAGCATTAAAAAGGGAAACGTCAGTAGAAACAGTATCGTTTTATTTTTCATTCATTGGGAAATACAAAAAAACTTTATTATAATACTGAGGTTGATGGTGAAATCGTGTTTGTGGTCTGCTTAACGTACCTTGTGTTTATTTTATGTTCACAGTGGGTCAAACGGAAGAAACGCAAGGAAACACGGACAGTGAGTTATGCTTTCAAAATCCAAGTAGTATTATGGTGTATACTCCAATAAAGCAAGTCGATGGCATCCTTGGTTGTATTTCTCTAACTGTGTCAATTACCCAATTGCATAGAAATGCGCGTGTATCACATATTCATTTTAATCTATTCTGAACGTGAATGCATATTGTGTATGGGTGTGTACGTGTGCTCACACGTTCAGTTTCACATGATTTTATGTCTTACAGTTTATGAAACGACAGAAGCACAAGGGTACTTTACCGGTAAGTTACATTCAAAAAGCTGTTATATGCTAGCAGCTTTGAATGGAATGCATCACTGAAAATCGTATGAAATACTGTCTCATTCTGTTTCACATTCATTCAGCCTAGATTAGGTTGATAGGTGGATAGATTCACGTAATGAATAACAATTTTTGTAATTTTTGTAATGATTAACTGTAGGAGAAGAGTAAAATTGCAGATTTATAATAACAGCCAACACTCACTCCACTAGCTGTTGCAGTTCAGAACTAGCTAAAGTTAGTGTACTAAGAGATTTCCAATGACACTTTACATAAGAAGCATCCTTCCCATTAGAAGGTTTAATACAAACCAACCGCTTGACGAGAAGCTGTTACAGATGCATTATATTTGAGCATATTTTATTATCAGTAGTCTCAGATAGGTAAAGCATTTATACACCTCTCATGAACTCCTCAACATTATCTATTACAATCAAAATGACTTGAATACAGACAACAAATTTGAACGATTTATTTCTCCTGGTATCGCAGTCAATTTGCTAATCATCTGAAATGTAAATATAACTGAAGCAGAAAGAGTTGTTTTGAAGCTGTCAGTAAAGCATGGTTTGAACACCCTGTGCGATTAATCTCACAACTAATACAGTTACTTTCAGACATTAAGATATTGAAGTTCAGTCTGACTTTTGTCAATCCATTATGTGCTTGAATTATCTACTGGTCATTTAACCTGTGAATGTCACCAGTCTGCGAACGGTACAAACACCTCCTACTTTTTTTTCACTACAAAAAATCAGTCATCGCTTGTATATTCCTTTAAAACACTCTAGGCAAGTCCATTATCATGTCGATGTACGACGGTTTGTGTAAGTTGAGAGATTTTTATCTTAAGGTATAATGGTATGCCAGAGATTTTTGAAAGCGATTGATTGGAAGAATGAAACACATTAGGCATGGCAAACGATATTCGTATTCATATTATTCCACTGCAGCTGTAAACAGTTGGGATAAGTCCAATATGAAGCAGTATTCGATGCAACGAATACACGAATGAGATGCACAAATGCGAATTATTATTTCCTTCGATTAGACATGAATGTTGACTGTAATTTTTGACAGGGCGTGAAAGTTGTAGTCACGCTGTGCTTATTCAGTAAAGTTTGTGGTATCTGTTCAGTGTGAACTGAACATGTAGTATAGGATTTTTCACGCAGTTGATAATGATGCTGACAGTATGGCTAACTTGTGACTTTGCTCAGATTATCCAGTCCATACTTTAATATCCAAAACAATATTAAGATTCTGTGAAGATGAACAGAATCCGGCCAACATAAGTGTATTTATTCACTGAGTTAAAATGTGCTATTTGACTAGTACATCACTTTTCAAACTGGAAACTGTAACAAATTTAATCAACATCTTTTGCTTGGACATACAGCTACATATTTCCAGAGAGTTTGGGTTAATCCTGGTAAGTCGTTTACATCGTGTCTGTTTAACCCAACTGCCTGCTGTTCAATTTTGAAATAATAATTTCAAAGTATAAGTGAAGTGAAAAATCTATTTCACTCTGAAAGAATCCTCCCACTGTGTATTATTAATTCAAAGGCATGAAAGAGGGAGACATTGTAAAAGTGGCACACTAAATAATCAAAATAGAATGATTAACTGTTCAATTCAAATCACATTGAAAATGTCCGTTGAATACAAAAACTTCTGTGATTCAAGACGAAATTTACTCCTATGTGGTGACAACTCGTTGTGACAGAATTCGTTTTCAGGTTGTTCAGTGTTCAAGCAGTTGTCTGTCTTACTTGCTGATTCATCAATCGAACAAAACAACAATCTGAGTGGAAGCGTCACTGTTAAAATCCAAACTCATTTTTTTCCGATTGTAAGTCACTTCACTGAAATGTTGAACAGCCTGCACAGACCATCCACATTCATTGAGAAGACATTCTTCGGTGAGCATAGTTGTGTAACAGCTAAACTAGTAATGTGAAAACGCTTCTCACTTCTGCGACATATATGACAAGATATAGATAGGTAAGACGATGTTTGAGGTCATACATCATGAGCAGTTGGTGAGTTGGTTAGTTGAAGGAAACTAATTTCAATCTTCATTTGCTTAAGCAAGAGAGAAGCATCATTACATTTTGTTCCAGTTCTTGTGAGACAATGAATAATGCATATTCGTCTGCTTGTGTTTTGTCTCTATTCACCATGATTGATTGGTTGTCGTTTGCATATCTTTTAAGTCTAAATGTTTTAAATCATGCTGTAAAACTGCTTTGGTCAATGAATTCCTTCATTTTCAGTGGTAACAATTTGGAATAGTATTTTCCCAACAAGTAAGCTTTCTTACAATGGATTACTATACAACTTATTGTTCAACTTGACGCTACTTTGTCGGTATCTTTCAGACGAATCTCGATTACTGAAAGCAGTAACTGCGTTGCGTGCATTTTCGACACAACTAAGATGTCAATTAAAAGTACCACTGTACTGCAGAATTTGAGTTTAATGCCTCCACTTGAAGTTAACTAAATATCACACTTCTTAAATCTGTTGTAGGCGAACATGTTAAATAAAGACATGTACAGATGACAGAGGTGTGACTTCACTCACACTTTTGAGTTTGGTTTACAGTAAAACCGTGTGGAGCAGAATAGAATAGGTATAGATTGGAGATTTATTTTCTCAGAAGACTTTTGAGTGACATCACATGAGTGGCAGGCACTGAAATGGCACCTGGATGGAGATGGGGCACGATGTGCTGGGCCTACGAGAGTGATATGGGAGATATCATGTGAAGAGAAAATGATAGATGGTCGGTAGTCATGCTGCCGACTAAACAAGATGTCATAGAACAGAATACAATGAAGATGCGCTACTGAAGCCTTTTTTCAGCTGGGAAATCAAGGTGAAATAATAAAAATTATTATTTTAAAAATTTGTGGAGAAGAGCAGCTAATGTAAACTGTGTCATATGTTACACATCAAATATCTTCACAGCTGTTAAGAATTTCTACCACTTTTGACTAACATGTTACATGAATTTGTTTGCAGATGATAAGGTGACGGAAATGCCGACGGTGAATTAAAGTAAGTGATTTGTATGAGCTTTATTAATTTTCTCCTCTTCGTGTTTTTTTGCATGAATGCGGTGAGTGATTATCTGCACAGTCTTCAACTACCATGCATATCTACGACTGTCTTTAACCTCACGATTATTTTCATGTTCATGTTTATCCACCTGTGTGAGTAAGCCAGAGTGATGGTGTTAGAGATGAATAGATGTAGATGAGAATCAATCAATAGCCGTAA
This sequence comes from Trichobilharzia szidati, assembly GCA_944472155.2. Classification (NCBI taxonomy): domain Eukaryota; kingdom Metazoa; phylum Platyhelminthes; class Trematoda; order Strigeidida; family Schistosomatidae; genus Trichobilharzia; species Trichobilharzia szidati. The sequence goes on from OX235276.1 coordinate 92,201,498, forward strand.
AAGAAGAATTTTCACCTGCATTGTCATTGCCATTTCCTGCCTGTGTTCAGAGTATACATAGTGTCGTATTCTGGTGTTTAGCAACGCTTCACAGATCTTCATAGTGATGTCCACTGTTGAAAGACAAATGAGTGCATTTGTAACAATCGTAAATATTTGCTGACAAGGCTGTGATAGCTCTGAGTATCCACATAGAGATGAGTCATTACAACCACACTGCAACCAATAATAAATATGTGTGTATTCATTCAAGCTTGAACTTTAAAAATTCAGTAGCTTAGTTCTCTTCACACTTATCTACCGGTCAGGCGTGACGCAGGAGTTGATAGACCGGGAATCAAACCCTGAAAACTTGTTTGCTTGATGAGCCTTCAACCATAGAACTAACAATAAAAAGTCTTACTAAATTCTCCATGTGTAAAGCGGTAGTGTGCATTGATAAAATCTCTGCTCTCATCGTAATTGGCCTAACGAAATATCAACTTAGGTCAACACTTTCAGCTACATAGAAAGACAGACAATTTGTACATTCTTTTCTGCAATAAGTCGGATTCAGTATTTATAAATGTTCCTTCACACTAACAATCCAACGTGAACATAATGATTCACCTCACAAATGTTTCACACAAAATTGTCGCAAACATTACTCCTAATTAGATTTATTCAAATAATCTCTTCCACAATAGGCAACTTTCTTCTAGTAAAATCCATTCATTCATTAATTCATTTCTTGTATTGCAGTCACAGTCAACGTGTGAAAATTGATGAATGGTGAGCCGAACATGATGTTTCTTTCATTGCCCTGTCATCATTTGAGCATCGGTTGTATTCCACATGTTAATTATTATTTTGAAATAGGAATGCTGAAAATGAAATGTGAATAGTGATAAAATAAATAGATGGTGAGTGATGAAGGGAAAAAATTGCTCTACAACGATGTTGAATGCTGCCAATATTCAACTAATCACTTGGAAGCATCGTCCACTGAATATAACGTGATTGGATATCCTCGAGAATGTACATTTGCAAATAGTATCACAGTATGTGAGAGACAGATTACCCTGTGCATGTTAACGAGAATGAGAACATGTGACTGGCTTCATCAGTGAGATGTCCATTGCTATTCATTCTGCAACCAATTCAATAATCGAGAAAACAGTGTATTTTTCAATTCTACACTGCTCATAATGCAATGAGTCAAGTGTCTCGCTGAATATTTTATTCCATTTCTCTATAGGTAGGCGATCAAGCTGTTCACACTGATTAGTTGAAGAAGACAACTAACGTAATTTGATTTCAATAAAACTTTTTTTCTGAACATTATTCATTACTTTTAATAAGATAAGTAGTTTTCTGTAGTAAATAAAAATAAATATAAATAAACATGACTTTGTAATCATTTCTTTGTCATTCTGTAATTCGAGCTATTTTGAATACGATATATATTGCTAGGCGATAGTTGTGGTGCAGTTGCGAAGACAATTATTTATACAAATATCGAGGGATTTAGTCATAGACGTCAGTTTTATTAAGTGAGGTTTCAAAGTATAGCATTATATTCAAGAATTCTGATCGCTAGTGATGAATTTCTGGTTGAGTTCAAATGCAGAACAGTTCACAATACAATCTACGATCAATCTCATGCACTTACACATATAATGACTTGTCCACATTATCACAATTAGACTCATAGAACTGCAGCTTTTCATTCTTTGACTCTCGCTGAAATCTTCTCTTATAACAGACGCAATTTTAATGTAGAGTTTTCTGCCTTTCCGTGTTGTATTTCGCTATATTTTTTTTGTCGCCCAGTCCCCAATCATTTTCTCAGTTTTCTTATGTATTCTTCTTACTTCGACTAAAATAAATTTATTCTTTCGCGTATTTGTTCATCTCTTTGAAATTTATTTTCTAGCATCCTTTTCATTGGAGATATACACTGATCTTCATTCCGTTTACGGTTGTTAGCACCTGTCAGCCGGTACTTAACTGAAGTATTTCATCTGGTAAATGCCGAATTAAGACAAGTTCGATGTGTGGCAATATATGTCTTGCCAAGTTGCGGGATGGCTGACTGAATTGAAATAGCCACAGCAACTAACATGGCAAAATAATAAGCGAAAATTCTCCCGTATCGAATAGAAAGACTATTTCGGGAAGTCCGGAATCTTATACATGAATCAATGAAGACATCATTTTGTACATTTTACAATGAAAATCCGATTTTTCATGTGAATGAGTGCAATTAAAGTATATGAAATCATAAGTAATTATCACAGGAATGCAAAATACTGATTCCAATCCATCGATTAATACACAAACTGCCATGTGAATGTAGCACTGTACAAGTACAAATAAATAAGTCTGTAGACAATATGTCTATTGTAAACTGTTGCACACGTTAAATCAGACGACTCGGTGATTCAGCACTCCAATATGTTTACGCCCCATAACCAATAATAAAGTGTTTCCCATCGCTTTCAGACAGCTTTGTTACTGAAGTTTTGCTTTCCATTGGAGAATGGAACAAAGAAATTCACCACAGAAGTGATCCTCGCTCCTTCGATATTTTAGACAAATAATGTTAAGATGTCCATGATGCTGATCGCCATTGAAATTATACACTTCCATTATCTAGATAAAAGAGCATACAGAAGCCCCACTTTCACAATAAATCCACTCACTAAAGCATTTCAATCGTCGGAGTGATGAGAGGAGACGAGACTCCCGTTGCTGAGAACATTACATGTTTTGCCAGCGATGAATAACACATTATATCTCACAATGTAATGACGATTTATTCTCATCATGCCTGGCATAGGTGTATTTGCATTTCTCAACCATAAACTTCGCAACCACAAACGACTATCTCAATCGATACTGGTGGACTTTTCAGGAATTGGAAATAAACGCAAACGGTTTATTGACGACACACACAGTCAATAAGTTGCTCTGGTTCATACTATATCTCTTGTCACACAGTTGACAATTGATCGACCATACACAACTGTGCTCTCAGTGTCACATCACTCTGATATGATCTCTTCTCTCTTGCTGATTTCAGGAGAAGGAATTAGTCAGTAGCAGAGTTCGAAGACAGGATTCAGTGCATCTATCCTGTGATATTTCGATTGCGAGCGTTCACAATATCCACAAATCCTCAGATACAACTGTTTTGCTTGTACTGTCATCTCGTGAGTTGAAGGTGGCATTGTCATCAGATGGAGGGTTCGGCAACTTCAAAAATGTCACTAAAGGTGCTACTGAGAATGACAAATGTCCAGCAGGTGAGTCATTCATCTCACATTCTTACTGATTCACTGAAATATAATCTGCAGTTGTGAAGGCGAGCATGCCTTGCATATTGATGCTGAGCCGTCGGTCATAGGTGACGATATGCGTGCACCACTAGACGGAAACAGTGAACCGGATAATTGTGAGCATTGTTTTCAGAATTCCCAACGCTTTCTTTCATTTTCTGTTGAAACGTTTTACTTAAGTTCCCTTAATCACTGATGTATTTATTAGCGAAAGCCATCTCGATTTATCCTTAGTCATACGACAGCCTCCTATGATGCCCATTCTTTATTTTCGGTATATGAGTAATCAAATTGAACTTATCCCATCTCTTCAAAACTTAACTTCTCAAAAGTTTTAAAGCAATGAGGACAGATAATCAAGCATGAGTTGATAAAAAGGTAATAAAGGAACACATGTTCTTATAAATTCGATAATATTTCATTCTTTGAAAATGTAAAAAGTGATAGATTATCAAAACAGCAGTACATTTGCCTGACTGGAATATACCCTATAAAAGAGAAGACAATAATATTAATAGACATAGGGATAGTAGTGAGGCTAAATTAATGAAGTAAATACGTTCATGGTGAAAATGTTGACTGAAGTGTTGTTAAAGAAAGGGAAGAACAATAGTCACATTCAAAGAGAGATTTCTGATTTCACCCCTTAAATATCAAAATATTAAAATACCATTACAAGTTTCCAGACTGAAGATAGACGTTACGATTGTTTTTTTACTTTTTCTTAAACACGCTGGGAGTATTTTAATTTATAATGAATACGATACCATGAAATGACTGAGAGTGAAGTCAGTTACATAGGTCAGACTAGCAGATAAGGGTGAAATAGATGAAAATTTAGCTAGACCTAGAATGATTGACCCTGATAGGATGCATAACCTAGAACACAGCTCAGATATCCCATTGAAGTGATTTGCATGTAATCCCAAGATAATGTGATACAAGAGAACTGTATTAAAATGGCGAGGAGAGAAGTTATACACAGACTATTTGTTCATCGATTGAACACTGCACATGTGCAGGGAGAGCAAAGCAAGGCCTGCACCGGAGATACGGAAAGTAGAACAAGATGATTTCGAGCGAACGATTGTTTTCGAAGAATTCCTGCTCAGGTTCTACAGTTATAAATGCTTGAATAATATATTAGAAACGAAATTAAAAGGAATGTGAAAGTTATACCGGAAACTGTATTGGGGTACATGTATAATATGGTCTGATAGTTAGTTATTTAATATTGTCGAATGAAAGTAGAGAGAGAAACATTCAATCATTTTGCTTACTTAGTTATTCTATGTAGCTTTGCCTCATAACTGCGACTGTTATCATTATTTTTACCATTCTCACTTTGAATTGCTTCCACTTGTCCCACTTGTCATTCTAAATCAAAAAAATATTTTACAATGTTAAGTTCCATTTTATCAAATTTCACATCATGCTATGTAACGTTTCATATTGACCTACTCACCCTTTAATTATTAACCCTCTTCCAACATGTATATACCTCTTGAATTACTCTACATATGACACTTAACTAGGATTATAATCACAAATATTTTATTTGCATTTCATTCTGCTATTACAACTACGTATATTCGCACCGGATATAATTTCTTGAGTAAAACTATACCTAAACAGTTGTATAGCTTGATAAAAAATTCGGTGAAAAGAGTGTCTGCTATGAATGTTGTGTTCGAAATGAACATTTATACAGATGTGCAGTCATTCAGAACATAAGATAAAGTGTGAATAGACAAATGGGTGATATACTAATGCATTTATAGTCAACAGAAAAGAAGTTTCATTGGGTGTGGGGGTAAATTATATTCCAAGTTGTGCGGAGTTAATGATTACCGTAAAATGTATACAAACAATTACTAAAACACTGGAGACACTGAGTGTAAGTTCCAGCATGGTCTATATATATATATATACATATAGAAAATAAACAGATTAAATGCTGGACTGTAATAAAATATTAGGGACATCATAAGCTTAGTGTAAATTATGCATAAAAGTTGTGCAGTTAGTTACTAAAACAGGAATGATAATAATAATTTGTCTGCCTATAACAAGGATGCAAGATTGTGGCTATCTCTGATAACAAGAATAACGAAACACGGCATGATTAAACTAACAATATTGTTCTCAAGTTGATGTCATCAGGCTTAACTCTAATATTTATAACTTTACCAATAAAATTTGAAGTATAAACCAATTACTGTGTTTTGTATATAGGATAATAACATTGTGCATATAAATTGGGCAATTAACGCAAATTACAAAAAGGTAGAGAGCAAATAAAGGTAATGGAGTAAAGTGAACTAGGTGAAAAGGAATAAGAAGGCATAATATGACATGGTAATAAGGATGATTATGCTTCTGCTGAACTTATAGTAGGCACACACGTCACCAGGAGCGTTCCAACAGGTAGCTGCAGACATTCCTCAACAGCTGCTTTCACTCCATAGTGAAGATGAGATTGCTGAATAATACTGCAGGGAACAGGATGAAATGAAATTGATATTATACTTGAAACTCAATGGAATAATAACAACAACAATTCCGTTTCACAGTGTAATTATCAAGCTTTGTGATTAAAATGGGCTGCCCTATTGGTGTCTCCATGTAGGCAATAATTTGTACTTGAAACGTCATCGGTAGAGAATACTGCATCACCATCTCCTTCTGTAAATTTAAATTTATCTTTGATTGAATAATACGCAATGTCCACCGTATCTAAGTTTTTTTCCTAAAGAATGAATCTATATACTACTGTAGGAGTGATTTCAGTAGCTGAAGTGTCCGCTATTCCGAATCCCGGAATTCAAGTTATTTTAAAGTTTTCGGCTCCATGAGCTGAGACGCATTGAATGAGAATACATATTCTGTATTAAATTCTAAAGCTATGGTGCTATGGAAAATCAAAATTTACACAGATACTTCACATGTTCATAACTGGATTCAAGTGAACGTCATTCATCTGTTCAATAATAACGAGACCTCAGTCATCTTTTTGTGCTTGGTGACACTGATGAACGAAAACCGAAAAAAACTACCTACTTCCACAGTTTGTGCAGTGAATAACTGCCAAGCCTGATGATATTATAGGTCTCTATGCACTACTTCAAACTTTAGGAACACTTTATCGAAGCAGAATCATTCCTCGTTACAGTTATTTCTCTATACAATTACTGTCTCTCACTTAATAATGCACATAAGTTCTCTTGAAGTTTGGTGTAACATCAGCTGCAGAAACAGATGCATGTAATTGCATGTGAACGAGTCACTTTTGTTAAACTCATACATAGAGAATCCTCATCAATCTCTTGAGTGGTGTACAACGTGCAAATTTATGAGATATTTCACACTCAGACTAACTGAAATCCAGTGTCGTCTAACTGTGCTTACGGTGGATATATTTATTGATGATACACCGACTACTCACAAAAATTAAAGTAGTACATGGATAATCTGAAAACTTGAGTGCACAAAACAGCTTGGTGTTTATACCTGCATTATTATTCATGAAATTGTGTACACGATTCGGTAGATTCTGCTAGGATTGTTGGTTTCAGTCATCAATGTATACCATGTTGAACCACTCTTAGATGTATTCGTTGAGTGTAGTAAATCAGCTGTAGAAGTTGTGATTTTATTTATCACTAGTATCTATAGGTTAATTATTCTTCGGATATGCAACTATATAGACGTGTTAACTGGGCGCCTTGATATTATTCAGCTTTCTGATGATTTGCTACTAATTTTAAAAATTTCATTCATCAGACAGACTTAGCATACTGTGTTGGTGGCGATATTCTGGTGATGATGAGATGTAAACACAAGTCAGAAGATAGTTAGAAGGGAAGAGGAAAATAGTTTTTAAAAACCATGTGATCATTCCTTATTTATGAATTTGAATAAAAGAAGAACAACAGATTGCGCGGAAAGAAATAGATACGATCATTTATTGCACTGCCATTTTACCAGCTACGTGCAGCCTGAAGAAATTATTAAGTATACGTATTGAAACATTTTAGTTTACAAGTTTTACATAATGTCAATTGACAGGGGACTCAAAGCCTAATAAACAGTGCTGTGAAGACTACAATTTTTTCATTTTCACCCAGTGAATTCAAGTTTAAATGAAAATAAACGTTTGTATACAATAGTGATGGAATCACATAATAAATACAAGATATGCCAGAGGTGATAAGATACAAAAATCGGTCACATCAATGGTTTCAACTCAAATTATAGAAACCAGAGATAAACAACGCTTCACTCTCTCAAAGAGGGCAGGTTAAAAATCAAAGATAACTTACTCAAACAAAAGAGAGAATAAAGACATCCAGTTACCATAGGAAGCGGAAACTGTCATCTGCTTCTTTCTGAAGACAATAATTTGTTCTCATGGGTCAAATAGCGATTGCTCCAGTCAACTTTAGGAGAAGTAACTTAGCTGGAGAGTATATATTTTTGATTTTCTGTGGGATTCGTTCTCTGTGATATACTAATTGAACTTTTGCATTTCGGCGAAGCATCATTTCACTACGGAGTATCAGTCATCAGTAAATATAGTTGTATATCACTGTGAGAATTTATAAAATAAATTTACTCTGCGATGACACTTACTTCAAGTATCTGAATTTAAGAACATTTGTAAATTGAGCACTGGAATTCAGTAAAACAAATTATTTTGAGAAGAAATAAAAGCCTATTTGAACGATTGCTTCTCTTCCTTAATGAGAATATTTTCTACCGTTGGATGAGGAAGACTTACAAGCTTCAAACGAATTAACCTGTGGATCTGCCGTATCGTTGTTTCTACTGTCTGCATTATGTCACAGAGCCGATCACGTAATATGAAAATATGATCAGTCAATATCTCAATGAAAGTATTTGCTATTATGCGAAGTGCACTTAGGCGACTTTTCTTTGATTTTCACTCTTATTCTTCATCACAATAAAGCAGAATTTGTAATCATGGAAAACAAATCCACGAATTCACACACACTGGCCAGGAGTGAGGAAAAATACTAGCCAGCAATGATATTTGTTGTAATCAATTGCACAAAAATCACGAATCCGTACAGGGAATAGTTCATGGGCAAGTAAATTGTGTCCCAGTGGCTAGATGGTCTACGAAATTCACACGTAACCGGAAGGCCGTGGATTCAAAACTTAGGGGGTGTGTTCTGACGATGAGTTCCTAAACAAAGAACAAACAGCTATCAAGTACTCCCTGGTTCTCGAAGGCTCTCTGACAAATATCAATCTTCAATCATCTTTGAACCGAATACTAATGCCCAATTCATTGTTAAAATCACTAGTTGCTTGTCCTTAGGGTATGAAGTCATAATGAATGATATCTGTCTATAGCTTATTGGTCTAAACATATGTTGACTTAATGTGGTTGTGTTCTATGAGCTGGATATTCAATTTGAGAAAATTTCATTGCCCTACTGGGTAACATTTTTAGGGCAAACTTCAATTTGGAGTGAGCTTTTAGGTTCCTCAACGAATTCATTTGTCATATCTCCTGGTGACCTTGCACGTGTTTAGTTGTTTTTGTGTTTACACACCCTGTAGGCGACTTGTATTGGAACCGATTGTTTCCTTGACTTGAAATTCCACCCATTGTGTGTGAGACTTCCGTCTTATCTGTTGGTAATGTTTGTTTATCTCAATGTGTTTATTGATTGGCGATTCACTGAAATACCAGGCTAATAAAAATTCTTTCGCATTCTTAGTGTTTCCTCCGTCTAATATTTGAACGTTGTTCCATTCGAATTGATGTCCATGGTTGCCTGTATGTAATGATAAGAACGAATGGATGCGAAGACGAAGAGGACGTCCAATTTAGCCAGTGTAGTGTGTTTCGCAGTCGTTATAGTCTATTTTGTAGATGATCTTTGTTTTATCCTCTCACGGTGTTGAATCTTTATTTGACATAAAACTCAGTGAAGTGATTTGTTGGTTTGTATGCGACCTCAAGTCATAAAGGTTTCAAGAGACTAGCAGTGATTTCTTAGATGTGCTTCATTTACGGCGATATTATTTGTGCCTTCAATGGGGGCATTTGAATTCATGGGTTGGTTTGTGGGTATCATTTCATCAAAAACTATGTACATAATAATAACAATGAAGATTCATTTCAAACAATATGGTAAAATATGTGAGAATTATTTAAGGCATATCTAGTTCTCAAACTTTTTTCTCTTCATACAGGATTTACACTTAAAGCAACAATCGGAAATATATCTTGATTAATTTAAGAGTTCACCTAGAATCCAGCTAAATCAGCGCACAAGTTCATGTCTAGTTCGCATGCTATCAATGGACGAATGAAAAACGCAATCTCCAAGTGAATAAAGTCATTTTGGCTTAAGCGATTGAAGTAGCTCAGTGATTTAGGTAAGCTACGCAAAAATAAAAAAATGATTGATTTTGAAAGTCTTTGGTCAACGTTGATCGCGAAGTGATTCGGAAAATGCTTCAATACTGAATAGTGCGGCGTCTTAAACGCATATCAAGCTCATTCAAGAGTTGTCTCCCACTCCATGGAATCTAAAGGGATAATTATAATATTGATATTGACATTTGTATATGTACATGCTCGAGTTGACATAAATATGTGGGAGATGGTTTGATCCAATCTCCTCCAGCTGAATTAGTTGATGATCTTCCACTCACTAAATTCGATCACTTAACCTAACTTGTACGCTGGAACACCGATGAAAAAAGAGACTCCAGTAGTAATCAATCGTGTACAAATCGTCTACCAAAAGGATGCACTGGATACAGAACTCCGCACACCTGAACAAGCTGGATTCAGGATAGGCAAATCATATGCTGGTCAAATTTCAACTCTACGCATCGTCATCGAACAAAGCACAGAATGGCAGTCAAACATCTACCTTAACTTCCACCATCGACTTCGAAAATGCCTTCAACGACATAGACCAAGAAGTAATTTGAAGTAATTTTATCTACTTACTGCGTTAGTTGATTTCCAATTTAACAATCAGTCGCTTCAGAGAAGTGAAACTGTTAAAGGCTATTAGGTTTGCCGATCACTAGTAGCCAAAACAACCAATTACTTCAAAACTCTAGATGTCGTTTTTAGGTGTTTCATACAACTGAAAGTATTCTGTTGGCAATTTCATAAAGACACATTGCTTATCGTATCCAGTAGTGAATGGAAAGTAGGAAGAATGCTTATGAAGTCCATTCAGTATTCAGAAATCCATTTTACTGAAGAAGAGCGAGGATCAGTTCTGTCCATAGAATGCTAGTACCTTTCTACAGCTAAGTAAATTGATGAAACAATATGCACTCGGAAAAATATTGTGATCAAGGCAGTATTTTCGCGTCAACAGCTCCATTTGTTTCTGATACATTTGCAAAAATATCGTTTACTTTTATTATAAGGTAATGAATTAGAGTTGTGTATGAAGCTATTCTATCTTCAACTGATTGCCTGGTTGATATGAGTAGGTGAATACCAATCACGTTGACTGCGTCGACAACACTGGATCTAAACATCGACTCACGGTTTCATTGATTTTGGGTCTAACACGTGCACTCAGAGATTCAAATTGTGTTTAGTTATTTTGACTAACTGGCACTGCATTAGGCACATCGAACCGTCAGTTCACAATTTACCCAATTCTAAGAAGTGAAATCTCACCACGCATTTTCCTTTGGACGGCGAAATTATTTAGATCACAATAAGTGACATGATCTGTTCAGTAACTTAAGTGGCAGTCAGGAACGCAAGCAACCACGCACAAATGCATGACAGTATATACTACTGACTGGATAGTATGACTATTTGTGGATACTGCTCACATAAAATTGCGAATTCGATTTTGACTTCTGTGTGATTTGAGTTATCAAGCAAGACAATTTATGGTGTGGAGAAATAAGTAAAAGATGACCTGCATCAGGTGAGTTGGTTATTCAGAGTAAAACAGCAATTTCGGTAATAATCAGCTGCTTAAAACCGACTAAGTAATTCTAATCCTTGAGATCACTGATGTTAAGAAGCTGAGTAGCACAAGAAATATGATGTGAAACAGAGGACTCAATCATTCGACATAAATTGTAACAGTTAAACATGTAGAGCAGTTATCAGTCTTCGCTTCATGGCTATATCAATAAACTACAACCAGGTTTCATTCATTTGTATATTTCTGTTCATGGGTTAGGCAGCAATGGAGTAGTTTTGATTAAATGCCAATGCATTAAAGGAGAATTCATACCACTGCTGAAATCGTATCCATTTAAGACTTAGTATGTTTGTACTTAGGAACTTCGAAACAATATCATAGTTTCCTGCATTCATCAATCGATTAAGAGAAATGTATGAGACATTTTGAATGGAGATCACTGGTCAAATGTAACACAATAATAACAGAAATATGGGTCGAAAATGTTTCAGTTTAGAACAGTTAGATACATTTCATGAGTGTGTGCTGTTTCGTAAATCTGTGCAATGAATGGCTAATAATATTTGGTTTAAAGATTGATTTGGTCAAGAAGCGACCTTGACCTCGGCGGCCTGTTCGAATTTTTGGTCCTGCTATTATAATATCTACATATTGCATCCATATACTGTTTACTCCTATTTATTTATCACCAAAATATGAATTCTAATAGGATCATTTACTCTCTCAACTTCATTAATCATTTATGACCCATTGACTTTCATATTCCCAAGAAATCAAGGAGGAAGCATCGTAGTGGTTGGCAGAGAGCTCTTAAACGTACATCAATACACTTAACTACGGTCCCTGTCATAATGAACACTAACTGCCGCTCTCTGCCAAACAAGATAATGTACCTACAATCTTTGATGTCCACTGACACTTATCATAATACTGCGATAATCACATCACAAGAAACATGGTTACATGAACTGTATGATGACAATCTCATCTCATTAAAGGACTTTATTCTATTAAGACAAGACCGACAATGTCGTAATGGGGGCGGTGGGGCAACTTTTGTTCACTCCAAATGGTCTATTTCTAATAGTGTCTGCTTCTTATTCTCAGATGACTTCATAGACTGTATCACCGTCAAATGTCGTCCCAAACATCTCCCAAATATAAACATATCTTTGTTACTAACATGTACATTCCTCCAAGTTGCTCACTATCTAATCTTTCAAATTTTGCTGACGAATTCACTATATTTGCCGCTGCCAACTTCGATAACTATCTATCTGTTTTTACTGGGGACTTCAACTCGTCAGACTGCTCTTTCCTTGAAGCACTTGCTCACACAAACATAGTCAAATTTCCCACTTGACTTGACAAAACACTCGATTTAGTTTTCACAAATGACGAAGGAATATACGAAACACGGAAACGTGCACCAATACTCAACTCTGATCACTCTATTGTTTGTGTTTTAACAAAAATATACAGCAAAACACATATTAAAGTCTTCTCACATCTGTCTATGAAAGCACAACAAAGATGCTACTCATCTGACAACTTACTGGATCTAAGGTGCATGTTAAAAATACTAACTGGGATTTATTCCATGAAAGTTCACTAGATGACACAATTGCCAATATAACGGATTATCTTAAGTTCTGCCTTGATATATGCTGTCCCAAACAAACACTATTCAAATGCCTCGACCGCTTCTTATCTCCTTATCTCAAACATTTTCGCAGGCAAAATGAATAATTAAACAAATCCAAAGGTAAGTTAGGACTCAAAAGGATTAATGCTCAAATCAAATCTGAAATCAAAAATCGTAATGCTATCTACAACGATACACTTGTGTCATGCAAATCTCCTATCAGCATGTGGAAATTTTTTAATGAAAATACTGGCAATAGTAAGCGTTGTAATGCTTTTCCCTCTTATGATGTTAATGCTCTTAATCAGTCTTTTATACGCTGTCCTTCTACTTTAACTACCTCTAATGTTACCGATCATGTAGCTGAAAACTTTCATGACTTCAATACTCTCGATGTTCTAAAATGTCTTAAAACGCTCAAGCCTTCATATAGCCTTGGCCCTGATGGTATACCTGCATATGTTCTAAAACAATGTGCAGATGTGTTGTGTTCTCCACTAACCAACATCCTAAATGCTTCTTTCTCCAAAAATATCGTACCTGATGCATGGAAAGACATCAAAATTGTCTCTGTCCCTAAACCTGGAAACGGCAAGAACGTAAAGTTCAGACCCATTGCCATCACTTCCCCGTTTCTAATGCTTATGAAAAAACTGGTACTTCTTAAACTTGAACCCTCCCTTAAAAACGTTGAAGACCCCGAACAATTTGCCTATAGACAGGGTAGGAGCACTTTAGACGCTGCAGCCGTCCTACACAACAACATCGTCTCATCATTACATAAAGGTGCCAAATACGTCCGCTACACGTTTCTTGACTTCACTTACGCTTTCAACTCTGTACCGAGATGTCTCTTGCAAAATAAGCTCTCTATGAAAAAATTGAGTTCTGGGTTACTAACTGTCTGCATTCCTACTTCTCTAACAGAAAGCAGTACACCGTATACAAAGGTAAATCCTCCTCTGTCGCACTCACTTAAGCTGGTGTCTTCCGAGGTGATGTACTCTCCCCCACTTCTCTTCTCCTTCTTTCTACATCACTTACCATCTTCAAATGACATTAATTTTGTCAAATATTCTGACGACCTGACTGTATCTTTGCCTGTCAAATGTCAAAGTGACTGCTCTAAACGTAATGACTTTCTGTCAGAAATCAGCCAGTGGTCCAAGGAAAACGGTCTTACCCTAAACCCCTACAAATGCCAAACAGTCAATTTCACCTTTAGGAATAAGTCCGACCTTAACAAACTGGTTGTCTCTCACGAGGTATGCAACATAGATGGCACTGAAATAGAAACCAAGTCGGAAATTTAATACCTAGGCGTCATTCTGTCTGCTGATCTCTCCTGGTCGTCTCATATCTTGGCGATTTCTAAGAAAATATTCCGTCTTTCCTTCTACATCAAGAAGTTAAAACATTCTGGTGTAACCCAACCCTTACTCCTACAATTCGCTAACTCTCGCATTCTGCCTATTATTCTCTATTGTTCCCCCTTAGTTTTTCCAGGGCTTCTGAAGAAAGACTATGCCTTATTACGCAGTTAATACTTTGGCTGACAGGCACATGGACTCATGTGAAAAATGGGCCAATTCCATTTTATCTAACTCACATCACCCTCTTCACTTACAACTCTCCCCTTGCATCTCATCAGGAAAAACCAAAAGCCTATATAGAAAACTATATGCAAGTACAAAACTCAACCATATCCTACTTAGCTCGAGTTCTGTGTGATAAAGAAAGCATTAGGCGTGACACCTATAATTCATTAAATAGTCAGTGGTACAACTGGATCTCGTCTTTTCAACTCATATCATTTATAGGTACAACATTCTCTTTCTTTCTTTTTCTTTTCTCTCTTTCTTTTTTTCCGTCATGTGCTACTTTGTTTCTTTCTTCCGCTTACGCCAGTAAATATGACAGCACCTACTTTTCTAACACCTTTAAACACTGTTCAACTTTGGCTTTGCTACCGACATCCCAATATGTTTTAGTCATAATGAACTGAGATTTCCTTAATCTATGTAGAATTCTATTTATTGATAATATACTAAATGGATGCAATACTGTAGTAAAAATGCTGAGAATTCCATTTTGTATCACAAGTACTAATTTGGAATAAAGCAAATTATTATTATAAAAAAAAGAAGCGATGATTGAAGTCAACACATGCTGGAAAGAATTTCCTTCGAAGGAGTGAGTCCCTTCCTTCTACTAGGTAAATACATAAACACTTGTCTTCCACAATGGAAACTAATGGCGCATATATTTTCACTTGTTTCAGCAAGCAATATACTTTTACCTGCATTAAATATCACTCACTACTTAGTGATTGACTTCACCTTTGAAGTTATGGACCGTACTAATATCTACATCTCACAGTTAGTCATTTATCAGTAGTGAACTTCTATTCAATTTTTAAGAATACTTCTTGCTATACTACAACGGTTCCTCATGCATCGATACACTTAGCCAGCTCAGTCGATTTATCATAAGTTCGATATGGAACTAAGAAGTCATTATGGTATTACAAGTGATGGGATGAATCACGGTAATTTCAGGATGTCCGGGACACTCAACAGAGAGCTCTGGGCTTAGGTTCGGTGCTTATTGAAACACATAATTAGGGTATATCTGCAAAGTGTTAAGAACTGATGTACTCAAGGATGCGGAAATAGGCCTCAGGCAGTATTGTAATCAGAGACGTTACTACTGAGTTGTTTGGGTCACGACTGACCTCTAGCAGGAATGCGATTGTGGTAGTTAACACTAGAATTCAGAACTCACATTTCATTTTGTTTGGATATTGTTATCTGGATTAACTGGCATGTCAGTGAGTGGTAGTCATTACTGAAGAGATGTATGAACAAGTGAAATTAATGACAGTCCTAAATAAGTTTATCATGTGGAATACCCATCTGAGTGAATATCCTGATTACTAGGAAGAATTATTTAGATTGACAGGTTTTTGGCAATCGTTTTGTTAAAGATGTCATTGCTTCTGAATAGAAGACAGAATGTCGTTTCTCATAGACAAGCACTCATACTAGTTCAGTGGCATTGCATATTGAGCTAACGTTATGTCACATACTGCTAAGATAACCAGATATTCAGCTGTCGAGACCGATGAATTTGAAATTCCACCGATTCGTCATTTCAGCGCGACTGGCACCCACATCAACCTGATGGCTGTCACTTGTCACGAGTTCTCTTGAGAACTCCAGCCAACATCGTCCTGTGATCAGTGGCTGGAAGGCATCAGATTAACCTTCAAGGAACTCGAGAGTGTTGACCACGAAGTAATTTGGAAACAGTATCGATACTGCAGAGTGTCTGAAAGCTTCAACAACCTAGTTCAACGGCTGGCTATATGACAATGCCTGCCACGTGTTAGGTGATCCACATCGCAAAGATCAGAGAAATATTTGAAGTGGAGACAGGAGTACGACAAGGTTTCCTGCCTATTATCACTGACAATAATCCTGGCTGCGGTTGACTTGATTATGCTGGAAACTGTGAGGAGTGAGAAGACAGGAGTACCTAGGAACAACAAGAAGACTGGAGCATATCTGGATTTCACAGATGGATTTTGTCGGATTTTACACAAACACAAAGACCTACAGGCGAAGATCAGACAAGAAGAAGCAGTGCACAGAAGATACGAATTCAAATGAAGACAGATAAGACTGAGGTGATCAAGATAATGAACCACTACTAACAACAGCAAAAACTACAACGATGATGATAACAACAAGCACCAAGCGCCAGTCACTATCAATCAAAGAAATTTGGGAGAGGTTACTTTCTTCACCTATCTGGCTACGCAGCATCGTTTAAGCTGCGCGAGACAGCATGGGTGATAATGTCAACACCAGACAGGGGCGTATAGGCAACAGATTCCTTCATCAATCCGAAATCAGTTCGGAAATCGTCTGAACTTAGCCAGCGTCGAGATGAAAATTTGTGGAACAATCAACTGAGAACGTACTACTAAATGAAATCTCGAAGAAGATAGTCGACATTTTACTAAACTGGTTATAATGAATATGAAAGGTATTGATAACTGTAAATTATTTCAATCAACACAGCCACAGTATAACAGATATTGATTCAAGCAGTGAAAAGGATACTTAATTAAATTTCGTCTAGACATAAACAGCTATATGTGTAGGCTGAGGTGATAAGTCCGTGAATGGTATTTTCGACGAGAGGGAGGTATTCATAAAAGAAGTGAGTATTTTTTGAAAAGAATTGTATTGTTGAATAAAAGAAAAGTAAACTGACTGACCTAGTTTGTCTTGAAATTTCTTGAGGTAGATAACAAAAGAATAAACAGGAATGTGTTCGTGTGGCATTAATTACGCAATACACCTTGTTTCATATTTTTTAACTTCAATCGAAAGTATATGAGATTATTTAACACAAATTGTGAGCTATTCTCCTCCTATGTGAAAGTTCTGCACAAAATCATAATGTTGATACTATTGAGATCAACATTGATAATAGTAAAGATCAAGCTCTTTAATTCTTTACGCTTTCCTAGATAACGTGACATCTACGTAACTCAACGAAAATCTTGCTCCTTCCCTCAGCGGAACCACTGTCACTGACTATTAGAGCTGTAGTGCATTGAGTACACAATGTGGCTAAATACGAAGTGAACATGCTTTGCATCAAGTTTGGCGATACATAACTTCAGAAATGTTTAGCAAGTGCCTACGTGACTTTGTTGAGTATCTTAGAGGTTAGCAGTGCCGTATAGTTTGATCTTACCACTCCCCTTCATACCTGATTCACATATGTTGTCAGGTGTGCATGATGAAGTAAGTGGCAGTAACTGGCTAGCAGCTTAACATAATAGAGTTCACACAGGATAGAAGTCAGAAATTTATATCCCACACAATTGTCATCATTAGAACAAGTAAGGGACAAATGACGATAATGGATATTTAAGTAGTACATCAATAGAGACAGTTTTTCGTCGCGTTCAGTGTACATGAAATTTCGCTTGGTTGATTTATAAGACTATCGGATCTTCTAATCGGTTCTGTGTTGCCATTTTCCCTGACATCAATTAGCATGTATTTTGATTAAGTCTACAAAATGAGAATTATGAGGGAGATTCCATATAAGTTTGTTTATTAGATGTATCACACAGTGAAACAGTGTCATTATTTACTGGATGACGAGGTTTCGAACACAATTTATTGTTCATAATCATATCAAGTATAATCACACGACTTTGAAACTTGAGTTTTATAGTTTTCTTTGTGTTCTCTTATTTGTCGTAAGGGGAGTAAATTTTCCAAATATCTGGGACAGGTGTTGAATCATTCCTGTTGCATGTATTTGCAGTTGATTCAAGAAACAGAGCTTCTGTTATCAATCTCTCCCTCCACCCTGTGACCTTAGATTTTAAAACTATCATCCTATGTCATCTTATTATATGGTTTTGTGTAAATGTATGTAGTGCTATAGCTGAACTATTCTCTAGATTTCTTATCTTATTTGGGTCAACCAATCTAGATTTTGCTAAGTTTTTATGTTCAGCTAGTCTGACTGCCCCTGTCCTACTAGTTTGACCTATGTATTTGACCTGATAATCATTGCTGGGTATAAGATAAACTAAATTCTTTAACATAAAATAGGATGACATAGGATGACAGTTTTTAAATATAAAATCACAGGATGGAGGGAGAGATTGATAACAGAAGCTTCGTTTATCGAATTAACTGCAAATACATGTAACAGGAATGATTCAACACCTGTCCCAGATATTTGGAAAATTCTACGACTCCTACGACAAATGATAGAGGACAAAGAACGTCCCACATTATGACGAAGAAACTTCGAGAAAGCTTCACTATTTAGAAACGTCACAGTTTCCTATGAAATATTGTCACGCCATTATTTCCACACAAATCGTCACCTGGAAATACTCTCACAAAATGAAGATAACAAATGAATGAAACTAGAAAAAAATCTGGAGTACACTTGCAGTCTAGCAAACCATGACCTCAACTACGAAATATTCATTGGTGAAGGTGCTTCCACTTGAGATACCTAACTACCCGCATCTTATATGAAACCACTAGAATCTAGATTTAATTTGAAGAGGTATATTTTGAACTAATTAGTTCTTTGGAAACATTTTTTAGCTTCTTGCATGGTAGGACTCAGCTGCCATAGGTGACTGTTAACCATGCGATTATTTTCACGATGTGTTCTGGGTGCTTTTCCATCTGCCTTGAGTGACGTGACAACAGAAGTCACGCATTTCGAATATAATTGGACAGGTGATGGGCTTCAACTACACATAATAACAAGGTAAAGGGATATCCAACTCAAACTTACTAATATCGTTACTTCCGCAACTATAAGATATGAGATTGATTTCCTATATGTTGCGAAAACAATTTCAAAAAAAGATTAATAATTCGACAATGGAGAGCCAACGTTTCAGAAACATAGATCAAACCATCAGCAGGTATTCGTTTGAATCCTTAACGTATATTTGCTTGCAAATGAAAAGTTTTAGGATCCTCCCCACTTATTTGAAATCAGCCTACATGAAGCTACTCGTCACATTGTGATATGCATATGATTAACCATTCGACTGAATGTTAATCCTACTCACTCAAATTTGTCCTAATGAAGAAGACACATCCAATCATCCAGCCAAACAAACAATTACTATATCAAAAACAAAACAAAACAACATTGCTCGAATGAACTGATGCTGTGCTCAACAACCATGAATAAAATAACTTTATTTCGAGAGAGGATAAATCATGACATTGATAAAAAATATCGTCAGTGCAAACATATAAATAGTGTGTCTTGGGTTCTGTGAAGAACACTAAGTTATGGAATCTCACATTATGCGACATTCAATCCATTACTGACTTGCAGTAATACGAGAAATGCGGTTGTTGATAAGAAAAATACACTGTGAATATTTCTTTACAATTTAAGTCTTCACTGTAGTTTAGCTTCACCTTGACTGCCACTACCCTTACCATCAATGTCCTTCACTGACACCTAATGAAAACTTCGTGTGTAACCTACCTATCACAAGATGAGCAATCGTCTCTGTCCAATTGTCTGAGAAAATAGTGGCCTACGAATTGTCTTCACTCACCGCCTACAATGTTTCTGATTCGCTGGAGACTGACATGATTTGCTATAAAAGACGAGGCAGTTGAGAAGGAAGTCAATCAGCAAGATGAAGATTGTCTACTTGATCTGGATTGCATCGTTGGTCGTCGTTGGGAGTGTTGGTGAGTTATTGTGAACTTGATAATTGCATTTCTTGCCCTGAGTGTTTTTCCTATTTTTTGAGACGCGTATTCGATTAACAGTTGGAAGTGAAATGTTGCTTTGAATAAAGATGTCGTATTTTGATGTAATTGTGTTCTCTGAGATGGATGGTGGTTTATTTGCGAAGCTCATGCTCAAGGTTACCAGGAGAGGTGACTAATAAACTCGTGGAGAAATCTTAAAGCCCACTTTAGATTGCAGTATGCGCTGAAGGTGTTGCCTATTAGGACAATGTAAGCTTCGGAAATAAACCACCATCCATCTCAGAGAGCACAACAAATCAAAATCACTCACCTGAGCTACAAACCTTCTCCATCATACACATGTACTATATCGGCTATGTCAGCTGTTCAATGCGATTTTATAAATGTAGAGAAAAATCCGAAAACGGTGGAAATGTATGTGAAATCTTCTTCCAGTAGTTGGTCGTATAAACAATATTGGGTGTTCAAAAGTCAAATGTATCTCACCATTTTTTCGGAATCATACTCAAGCAATATGCAATCAAAATATTCACTTTGTCATTGAAGCCAAATTAAGCGGTGTATACGTATGTGTCATGATACAGAGATTTCATGAATATAGTGTATGTGTTCATGGGTGCGCAACACTTGAAAGTGGAGTGCAGTAATAGCATGAGAATAAACAAATGCAAACATCATATTCAGTCACAGTTCACTTCCTCCCAACACACAATTACTGAGGTTATTGTTATATATGTCCATACCAAGTTCACTCTTAACGGTTTGAAAAAATTTGGGCATTAGATATATGATATTCAATAAAATAAAGAAGAATGCAATAATTCTATAATGGAATTACACTCTTCCACAGTGCACAAGTTTTATTCTTATATCAAGAATGCAATAAGCAATCTCCTTATGTAAACACACGCTACGTTAATAATTTTACACGCTTATCAAATCCAACAACCTTCACCTGCTTTTGTTTTCTTTACCAATTGGCCAATTTGACAACGGAAAAATGACAGCATACTGAGGGAAAATGATTAAGTTGTTTATATATAACCTGAGATTTTACAGGTGGAGTTCAGATAGATAAAGTGGAAGTGGTATGAGGGATTATTATTAGGATTTGAGTGGATCACAGTTCAGTCACATCACTCGAGGAAACAATCACTTACTAGGGAAAAATCTAGAAGATGTCAGTAATTATGAAGCATATAATAATAGTAAAATGAGTTAGAATTATGATGCTAACAAAAAATAGTTTTTATTCAGTCAAGAATAATAACGAGATTTTTGTAATTCCCATCAATGGAAAACTGAACGGCTTTGTTTCTAATAACGTTTCGCTATTTAATTCTGCTGATAGCTTCATCGAAGTGGTTATATTGAAGCAGAATTTGCGATAGCTCGGCTAATATATCACAACTTAATCGTCCTTATTCAGCAAACGCAATTGTTACGTTTTCAAGATCATATTTCAAAGAATTCACAGTCTGTATTCAGTTATAAAATAACATGCACTGAAATAAGTATAAAACTTGAGCACTGTGGTAGACTATAACTCCATAATGGTTAAGATTTCATTTTGATAAATCACACAGTGTTGTACAGTTATATTAACTGATGACGTTTCGAGCACAATTTATTGTTCATAATCATATCAAGGCATCACTCACACAACTTTTTTCCTTCATTTATATACATGTTTGGAATCGATTAGATATTAGAATGAAATTCAATATGAGATAATGTACATTCAGGAATAATAGTACGAGTGTAATTAAACCATTACAATTAGATGGGAAATACGAGGAGTGTTTTTATAGTCATAATAAGTTGATTGTTAGAATGTTTTGATGTGTTTGAATTGAAATAGAATTTTAAGATTATTTATCATCCTCTTCTGATTTGATTGGTGGTAATAATATCTTCCATATTATGACTATAAAAACACTCCTCGTATTTCCCATCTAGTTGTAATGGATTAATTACACTCGTACTATTATTCCTGAATGTACATTATCTCATATTGAATTTCCTTCTAATATCTAATCGATTCCAAACATGTATATAAATGAAGGAAAGAAGTTGTGTGAGTACCTTGATATGATTATGAACAATAGTTTGTGCTCGAAACGTCATCAGTTAATATAACTGTACAACACTGTGTGATTTATCAAAATAAAATCTTAACCATTATGGAACATGCACTGAAGTGTGATCCAATGTAATTTCCACAATCCCACGTGAGAAAACATGATCATAATAAATGGGCACTGTAGGTCATCTACTGAACCATTGAGAAGACTAGTTGAACTATAAAAGCTTGAAAAGACATCATGTAGGTGCACACGGTACAGGAAATCATGCCAAATAATTGGTTTTGACAATTTTGAAATCATCTGGATAAATATAAGAAGTCAAAAAGAAGGTCTCATATCGGAACCAAATTATGTTTTATGTTATGCGAACTGCCTGAATGGAAATCAGGGGTTAAGATAAAACTTGAACTGGTTCCAACAACACCAACCTCGCCTCCCATGAAGTGTCTTCCACTTCTCAGATCCAGCCAACTGCACATAGACTTGTTATATATAACAACTGACAAACCTGACAAACTTGAACTTGTTTTATTGACATATATCCCTCCTAAGTGACACCATTTTGCATATATACATATCGTGAACTTATCTATTACCTTCGGGTATCCAGTTCTCTTGACAATCTACAAACCGTCTCTAAGATTTTGTTTTAGCAGTTTATTGTGCATCGGATGTAAAAGTTGTATGAATCATTTAGCAGGTAAATGGTGTGGTGATGTAGATATATGCAGGACTGCTCTATTTGGAAAGTCTCTTTCAGGTATTTTACGTAGACCATATAACCTGGATGCCCCAGCATCTCCAGATCACTGAATAAAGTCATTATTTTATTTAAATAGTCAGTTTTATGTATGACAACAACCATTATAACCTTATCATGTTTTCGTAAATTTCTGTATAGCCTCCTCATGTTTTATAGTTAAAATAATGTCCACATTGAATCCAATACTAATCTGTTTGTGACAGCAGTCAACTAAAGACTCAATGATTCGACTGCTTTGTTATGTGAACAGCATCTATTCGTAGATTTCAGCATGCATTATCTTCCTAATACACAATTTCAAAAGTGTGCAGCGTGCTACGTGAATATATATAAGTAGTGTTAGTAGTGAGGTTTTCAAAACAAGGTGAAATGGAGGAATATGGCCAGAAATTCCGATAATACACGATAGATAATCAAGGATAGATACCTTTTTAAAACAGAATAGTTGACGTTATTCTAAGACTGTACAATAATTGGCAGATCAATTTTGTCCGTAAATATGCAAGATGAACGACAACTACAATTCTAAACTTACCTAATTCGATATTATCTTCTACAACAGCTCAACATGAGCTCGTGAGTCAGCATGACACTCAGCAAATGATCTGTGATAGATAAGATCGGTGGCTTACGTAAGTGACAGTGTCACAGTTATGGTTTCGAACTAGTTGGTGTAATTGCCGAGCCATCGATTGCCTTTTAAGACATTATATTGATGACTGAGCACAATATGAAAACGTGGCCACTTAACTACCAAGATCGAAGAACACAATTACTCCAAATAATTTGTGCTCATATAGTAGAATACCATAAGTGAAAGCGATCACTTCCTTCACTTATCTCGGTGACATCTTACTAACTGCAGTTAATTAATATGGATGAGAATGTCACAATCATAATCGGAATCGTAATTTAGAACCTAGTCGATATAAAACCAGTTCGAAAATTTTCCAGCAATCCTCTAGCAATGACAGTGTTCATTGACAGGAATTTCAAGCTGAATATTACTGAAATCAAACACAAAAGTTATTGATTAGCCTTCTCGTCAACCTGAAGATCCTGGGTTCAATCTCCCCTGGCAGAGATGGTGTGGGGTGTCACATGGATAGGAATAACTGTTAAAACGAGGACAATACCCTAGTTAGTCCCAGGTACATGTGTGATGACCACTCACATATCAGAATCAAAATCTGTTGTAAAAGTATAAATTTCATTGCGAGACGACAGGGGCACGTGGGCTCGACAACAAAGCTCTGGAAGATCGGGACTTCATGGAGGATTTATGTCTAATATCGTACAAACTAGATGATCTACAGGCGAACACCAACAAATTATCCTGAGTGGCCGACAACGAAGACATCTTTCTCATTGAAGATAGAGAAGATAGAAGTAAAAGTACCTAGCCAACAATAAAAATAAGCAGCCTTCACTTTAAACTGAGGAAATTTGAAGGAATTCGCTTCTTCAGCTTATCTAAACATGATTGTTACAGCTACAAGAGGATGTGAATAGAATGATTGGAAAAGAAGCATAGACATTCATTACTCTGTAATCAGTGAGTAAATATATTACATTCAGACTTAGGGGCAAGATTAGCATCTTCAGCATTTATGTCACAAAATGCTTCTTATGAACTACAGACTTGGCACGTGAGTGACGGGAAATACTTCAGATGTGCTGCATATTTTCATGAACAGCTGCCTTCTCTACATAGTGAAGAATACATAGTCAGAGAGTATTGGAAGTAGGAATGTCTGACAACCAATCAACGAAGACAGTTTAATCCAACAAATTGCCGTGGGCTTATTGCACACAGCATTGTCGATGCAGTATAGGAATACTAGCAAGTTTAAAAATATTGAATATAATGTTCTCTTTACATGATATGGTTGGGGGAAAAACAAAGGGTACAGCAGTCATCGAGATAAATTGGTGTTTGCAATTTTAAGAGTAAAACAAAGAATCAACTGGACAATAAATATAATTGAAATAATAAAACTTGAAGGTATATATGGATTATTATTATTATTATATTATTATTGTTCCCTTGGGTTCCTAGTGGAACATAGGGCTTCAACTGCACGCCTCCACTTGCTTCCCTCTTGTGCTGTACTTTTCACTTGCGTCCATGTTATTCCATACTGTTTCATCTCCTCCTCCCACGATCTCCTCCATGTCACCCTTGGACGTCCCACTCGCCGCTTCCCTTTCGGGTTCCACTCGAGGGCCTGACACACGATGTCACTCAACGGCCTCCTCAGTGAGTGTCCAATCCATCTCCACTTTCTCCTGCATATTTGTTGGGCGATTGGTTCCTGTTTTGTTTGTTCCCATAGTTTCTTGCTTGTGATTCTTTCCGGCCATCTGATCTTGGGTATAGAGCGATGACAGTTGTTGATGAAGGTCTGCAACCTGTTGAAAATATTCTTGGTGACCCGCCAAGTTTCTGATCCGCAAAGCAAAATTGACTTGATGTTTGTATTGAAAATCCGAATTTTGCTGATGATGCTGAGTCGAGTGACGAAGATTTCCAGATTGGTTTCAGGTCGATGAATGTGTTTCTAGCCTTTCGGATTCTCTATTTGACATCTTTGTCTGTTCCTCCTGTGGTTGAGACAATGCTGCCTAGATAAGTGAATGGAGTAACCTCTTTCAAATCGCTCTCGTTGATGGTGATTGGCACTGGATGTTGCTGCTGGTTTTGTTGTTGGTTGGTTGGTTATTTTCTTAACACCCGTCTTGTGTGTGTTCACCTGGAGTCCTGTATTTGCTGCTTTTTCGACTAGTTTGTCGGTTTTTGCTTGCAAGTCTTCGATTTTGTTTGACATCAAACATAAATCATCCACGAAATCCAGGTCTTCTTGGTTCTTCACGTCGGTCCAGGATATCCCTGTCTCCTCGTTTCCTACTGTCTGACGCATAATCCAGTCCACCACAATTAGGAATATCATTGGTGATAATAAGCACCCTTATCTGACTCCTGTGTTAACTCCAAACGCTTCGATGAGTTTTCCGTTGTGGATCACTTGACATGTGCCGTTGTCGTACAGTTGTTGAATAAGGTTGATGAATATTTGGGGTACGCCGTAGTACTCGAGTAGTTTCCAAATTACTTCGCGGTCAACGCTGTCGAAGGCCTTCTCAAAGTCTATGAAGTTGAGGTCTGAAGTTTGATTGCCATTCCATGCTTTGTTCGATAATGATGTGTAGAGTTGTGATTTGGTCAGAACATGATTTGCCTTTCCTGAATCCAGCTTGTTCTGGTCGGAGTTCTGTATCCAGTGCGTCCTTGATTCTCTCCAGGACGATGCGACTCAGGATTTTACTTGGCGTTGACAGGAGCATGATTCCTCGCCAGTTCTTGCAGAGTCCCAGGTCGCCCTTCTTTGGTAGTTTCACCAGGTAACCTTTCCTCCAGTCAGTAGGCACCTTTCCCTCTTTCTAAGTCTTTTGCAATAATGGAGTCGGCATATCTGCTGTCGTCTCTGGGTCCACCTTCAGTGCTTCAGGCGGTATTCCATCTGGTCCAGCTGCTTTTCCAGCTTTCAGAAGCTTGATTGCATTCATGACTTCAGCTTTCGTTGGAGGATTGGTGTCAACTTGCAGTTGTGCACGTGCTGTTGTTGGTATTACTGGACGGGTTGTAGGTGGTGGTCGATTCAAGAGTCCTTTGAAGTGGTCCGCCCATTGTTTAATCTGTCTTTCTTCTTTGATAATTGGGTTCCCTTGGTTGTCTTTTATAGGTTTTACTTGTGTTGATCTCTTCCCGGATAGAGACTTGGTTATCTGATATAGTGTCCTCAGGTCCTTTTTGCCTGCTGCCTTCTCAGCTTCAGTAGCCAGGTTGTCGTAGAATTGTCTTTTGTCCTTCCTGGCACTCTTCTTCACTTCTTTGTCCAGTGCTGTGTAAGTTGAGTTCAGCGTCTCTTTCTCTTGTCCATCTTTGCATTGAATCATTTTCTCTTTCACCATTCTCCTCTCCTCTATTAGTTTCCAAGTGTCCGTTGAGAGCCATTCCTTGTCTTGTTTCTTCTTTCTTCCTAAAACCGTTGAGCACGTTTCGTTGAAAATTACCTTCAGAGAGTTCCAATGGTCTTCCACGGATGATTCCTCAGTGGTGCCACGTAGTGTTTCCTGCTTTGCTCTGACAGTTGCAGTGAAAATGTCCTGTGTGATTGTGTCCTTCAGTTTGTGAGTGTTGAACTTGCATTGTGGCCTATCCCCAGGTATCCTCGAGACTTTCAGCTTCACCTTGAATGTCCCTTGTACCCTGAACCCACATCTGCTCCTCTCCTCGATCTTGTGTCCAGTAGGCTCCGTCTCCACTTCTTTGAGATTTAAATGAAGTCTATCTGGTTTTTGGTGTGTCCATCTGGTGAAATCCATGTTGCCTTGTGTATATCCCTGTGTTTGAACACACTGCCACCAATCACCAAATCATTGAAGGCGCAGAAGTCTGAGAAGAGTTCACCATTTTCGTTCATTTCATCGAGGGCCTCACGACCCATGCTGAGTTCTCTTCCTGTATTGTCTCCTAACAGTTTCGCATTCATGTCGCCCATCAGGATTTTGATATCGCTCTTTGGGACGTTGTCCATTACTGTTTGTAGTTGACTGTAGAAATCCTCCTTCTTCTCTTTTTCTGAGACGTTTGTAGGCGCGTAGCACTGAATGATTGTAACCTTTTTTCCTTTTGAGTTGAACCTGGCTGTCATTATCCTGGAGGAGATTGGTTCCCACTGCATGAGAGCTTTAGCCGCTGTTGGTGACATCATGATGGCTACTCCCTCGGTGTGTGTACATACTGTAAAAAGAAGCAAACAGTAATTAATATTTAAACGTCACAACAATGGTGCTGACTGGTGATTGACCACTCGTATGTTGTGATTGATGAGTGAATGGTGACAGGCAGTTGTGAAGATGTTGACTGATGACTTTTCTGTTCTGCCTGTTGTCACCAACCAGGAGGACTGTTTAAATTTTGTGGTGTAAATCATAGAAGGTGTGATATCAGTCGCTATCATGTGTCGGCTCACACACTTCGTGTATCCTTGTTATCAAAGATGCAACGCTGACTGCATCTTTCGGCTTCGGCAGCAAAAGGCTTTCACCAGGAACGCAATGCAGATTGGGAGTTTTGTAGCTTTTACACACTATTCACGGAGTGTGACGGCCTACCACTAGACTGGGCTGTGCAATTATGAGAGGGATTTCTGGATGTCATCTGTTTCCTAATACTACACAACTCGTGAAGTGTAATGATGACTGCGAACAACTGAAAACTCCATGGTTTAGTCGTTGGAGGAGTTGGAGTATTTTTATTGTAGACAGAACCACTGAAAACTACGACGGGAATGCCAGTGATTGGCCATATGGCTTCTAAAACTGCGTCAGATAACTATGCTTACTTCATCACAGGTAATATGAGATATTGTGTTAAGCTTTGACAGTATAGTGCTAGGCAATTTGTGTACTCACAGTTGTTTGGGGAATGTGAAACCGGAAAACATATATGAAGAATATTGATTCTCAAGCTCACCAACTTTAAGTGAGTGGTAATGTGGTTGATACTTTACACCGTACCATCCCTACTAAGGATGATGTTCCCAATTACTTACCTAATTAGTAAACTACTGAACCTCGAAATACTGGTAACCTAGAAGTGGATGAGACTCACCAAATTATAAATGCAATCTGATGAAGACTTTCCATTATGGGTAAATTTTGTTTTTATAAAGTCTCACAGTGTTATACAGTAATGTTTACTGATGACGTTTCGAGAACAATTAATTGCTCATAATCATATCAAGGTGATGACATGACTTCCTAAATTCATTTATATTTCGGGTACCCGAAATATGGAAAATATTACTACCAATCAATTGAAAATCAAGTGAAAAACAATGGAACTATATAAATGAATTTAGGAAGTCGTGTGATTACCTTGATATGATTATGAGCAATTAATTGTTCTCGAAACGTCATCAGTAAACATTACTGTATAACACTGTGAGACTTTATAAAAAAAATTTACCCATAATGGAATTACACTCTACCACAATGCTCAAGTTTTATTCTTATATTGATGAAGACTTTCTTTGAATAGGATAAAACCTTTCGATAATTTAGTGAAAAGGTTTTGCTGACACCTCTCACTAGTTTGGTTGAACCGCCGACTCTGAGGATGTATATGCCGCCTATACAGACACAGTGAGAATTTAGTGTTTCAAGATGGTCAGATGCGAAGTAATTTCAGTAGAAGTAATTGAAACGCCCAAGTCATCCACCGGAGGGTTAAAAATCATCCAGCTGATTTCTAGTTAAAGCACTTTCATCCATTCTAGTATTTTCCATCAAGGTTTAATAAAGTGCCGTGGAAGATGCATTCTATGCTATGACTGAATGACAGGTTTCAACCTAGCACTGTGTTATTATTATTTGTAAAAGTAGTATTTCGCAGTGACTGAATTACAGGCAATCAGTCAACAACACAGAGAGGGATGAATTCACGAATTCTTACTTGGTGGAATTATTTGCAATTCATTTTATAAATATTAACAAACAACTGTAAGTATTTAAAGAATAGTGATAGAAATTGTCAATCACCACATCCGACACATGTCGAATGCCTCCATGCGTATTTATAATCAGGTCTCGGTTTACTTGCTAGTCTCTGAGATCTTCTAACTGATTCTGAGGCATCATTTTCATCAGTATTATGTGGACGTACTTCTGAATTATCTACGTATTCAGGATAAGTAGTGGAATGATTAAAAATATAATCGGAACGACCTACTTCATTTATTTTCACTTGATCCAGGTGTCTGTTATGAACTGAGTGATCTTCGACGTCTAATATCTCCAACATTCCATTTCCAATTTTTTGTGGTATGATTCCATCAGAAAATATTTAGTTATTCTCTCTAAATTAATGTGCATCAGAAGTCGTGGACATCAGATGCGTTCTGAGAATTCAAGATTTGAATAGTTAAGCAGGACTTTCATGAGTAGTTGCATGCCCCGCATTGCAAACATAATTGCAATGCAAGTGATTACTGTTCTTGAGTGATATCGTTTGTTGACACAATGGACTCTTGAAACTTTTCGAATAGACATTCAACCAAATCACATGAATTAACCAAAGAAGAAAATGGAGAGGCATCATAATTCCTTGGTATGCGCTTCATGTCAGGCAGAAATGTTTCAAGGGGTCTACCGTCACCTGATATTTTATTTGAAGATCCTGGATGAAGATAAAATATCATGCGACAAACTATGCATAGAATTTTGTGCAATATGTAAACGCTGCACGAAATGAGGCTATTTTTATTATTATTATTATATTTTCCATAGATGCATGGGAAGGGCCATCTTTGAATCATACCAGAAGATGATCTATTCAGAGATTTTTCGGATTGTAAATGACTTTCAAAGCCTGATGATCAGTAACTATGTGGAAGAGATACTTGTGCAAGCGTCTTTTTGCACATACAACTGCTAGAGCCTCTTTCTGACTTTGTGAGTACCTTTGTCCACTCCTAATTAGACGTCTTGAAATACAAATAACAGATTATCCATTTTGCTCAAGTACTGCAGCTATACGCATTGGAGAAGCATCTGTAGTGAGAACTGGCTTATCTATCAAGAAACTCCAAAGTTTTCCTCAATATATCCTGATGTTGTTGTTTCCACTCAAATTGTTTACTGGAGACAATATCAAAAAGCGAAGATAACGGCTGAGTGAAATTGAGAATGAATCTGGAGTAAATATGAAGAGTACCAATCCATGATCTCCACGACATAATATTAGGTGGTGCTTGAATTAGGGGTGCCAAATGACTAGCATCAGGTCTGAAACCCTCGAAGTCTACTGTGTATCACAAGCATGATACAGACGACAAAGTAAAATGACATTTAGATGGGTTAACAAGAACATTTTTCTCACAGAAACGCCTGAACAGTTTTAAAAGACATTTATCATGAAATTCGATGTTCGGACCATGAAGCATAATGTCGTCTTGATAAGACTCAACAACATCTAATCCATCTATCATCTGATTTATTACATTTTGAAATATTGCAGGTGAAACCTTGAATCAAAAAGGCAGGAACTTATATCTGAACAGTCCAAGTGGAGTATTAAGGTTGTTAGTGCACTAGAAACTTCGTGAAGAGGAATCTGTAAATAAGCATTTTGAGATCTATTTTTGGAAAGTATTTTGAGCCATGTAGCTTGTAGAGAATGTCTTCGATTTCTAGTGTAGAACAACTTTGATGTAGTATACAACCGCTGAGTGTAAGGCGGTAGTCACCACAAATTCTCGGTGTTTTCCCGACTGCCTTCAGTGGCGTCACAATGGGAGTAGCCCAATTCGAAGATTCAACTGTCATAAGTATGCTCTGCTTAACCAAATTGTCTAACTGTTTCTTAACTGCATCTCTCAAACAATATGGAATTAATCGGCACTTTGGGAAAACAGGATCACCTTCTATTTCAAGATGGATTAGGTGAATCTTCATGCTACCCACATACTCTGGACATTAGAGAAGTGATACTCTGAACAAAGATTCATCAAACAACTCAGTGCAAAGTGCGATTTCGACATTCAAAAATCTAATCCCATATTCACTAACAAGAAAAGGGATATTCAAAAACCTACCACTGTCTGATTTCAAATCAATGTTAGTAGTACCAATACGAGGTAGTTTATGACCAGAAATGCCTGTGGTGGAACAAGTAGTAGGGTCTACCTGGGCATGCTTACAAAAAGATGGTAAATCTTTCTTAGAAGTTATAGACTCAGTACTCCCAGTATCAGTTATAAAACACTGAGCCTTGCCTGAAGTTGTAGTGAAGGTTCTCATTAGATGAGATCCATCGCTGTGAAAAGTTGAAAGACACTTTGACTGCATTTTACCAGACACATTGGGAGAATCATAAGTAGCACAAGTATTTGAACTTCTGCAAACAGACTTTATGTTGCCAATTTTACCACATTTATGGCACTTAGCACCCCGAAAACAGCATGTGCTTCGTAAATGAATCTTTCCACATGAAAAACATGGTTTGATCTTTTGCTTTCTGTCTGCATTCCATCATATGTCGATGACGCTAGATTTCCTTTTATGAAAACATGTATTATCAACATAAGACAACATGACATCAGACACCGACGTAGTGGGAGCTGCGAATTCACTGTGGATATCTTCATATTTAATACATAAATCCTTAGCAGTTTGAAAGGATCTGAATCAACTCTTTCTCTAACTTCAGAATATCGATCATAGCAATTAGACGATCGCGTAGTTGAGTATGGAGCTGATCTGCAAAGTTGCACTTTGAAGCTTTTATCTGTAGCTGAAGAATAAAGTCTCTGATCTTCTGGTTGGGAGCACGATTAGGTTTGTTGAACTGAGCTTTCTGTCGTGTTTCGAAAGTTGTTATTTAGAAGTAATGTGTTAGATGTTCACGGAGTTTATTATATGACAGAGAAATTGGCTTATCTGGCAGTGACAGAGTTTTGCCAGGCCGTACGAATCTAACTCAATTGCAGTAACAAAATGAGCTGAAGTTTTGTCATCGCGAACATACTACCACATGCACCATGCGTCGAAGCATTGAAGATAATCAGCAATTTCTCGCGGTGAACCATTCATAGGAAACTTTCGAAGATTATTTAATTCCCTAGCGACGCAAAAATGTTATAGTTATTTGTAATAGTAGTATTTCGCAATGACTGAATTACAGGAAATCAGTCAACAACACAGAGAGGGATGAATTTACGAATTTTTACTTGGCGGAATTATTTTTAATTCACATAAAAAATATGAACAAACAACTGTAAGTATTTAAACAATAGTGATAGGAATTGTCAATCACCACAAACTAGCTTGCACAAATGTGTTCCATTTGTATTGCCTTCTCTCTCTGCATTCAGCACACAAAGTAAGAGGAGAGAGATCAATGTGTGATTGAACAGAGGGAGAGATAATAGACAGAAGTGTGAGTGAGGGAAAAGTATAGTAATATGGAAGGAGAAAGCAATTTATTGGATATGATAAATCACAAAGTGTGAATGCTTCTGTGTTACTCATTGTGAATGATTTTCAGCCATGTCAACAATTGTCTCCAGCCCTCAATTTTCCTACCATCCCTTGGACTCCAACAAACAACATGTCTTTGATGAATTATTTATGACTGCTTAGTAGTTAGTGTTCAAACTGCAAAAGGATTCTCAGTGGTCTTGAATTTAACAAAATGTTTCATATCATTTTACCCCTCCCATTGTCCCATATTGCTAATCCTTGCTGGCCCTCTGATCTTCAGTATCGATCCAGGGAACGCAGCTGTTGTCAGAAGCCTTCAGCCTGTTGGAATCAATTTGCTTTACGTACGTGTCAATTCTTTGAACCAAATGGAAGCACTAATCTTACATTAGTGTTGGAAATACGAGTCTGATATCATCGGTATATTTGAGGATATTCCTCACCTTGCCTTGTTATAATACCTCCACGTGAGGATATTATGCCATGAATCTTGTTTATCAAGTAGATGAGGTGCTTGATTTTGATAATTGTATTCAGCACTCACAAATCAAAATCAACGCCATTTACATGTCAAACGTAGTCTTCTTCTTACACTTTTGCTAATGAAAGCAGCTGGAGAAATCTTTATCTTTCTGTAGGAATGTTCATCACAAAAGTTGTATATGTAACTAAAATAGTTGTTTCAGGTTCTATCTGGACAGCAGCAACTTCCATTCAACATGAATGGTTGGCACCTACTTGAATCCATCACTCAGTAGTATATCGCACATCGCACTATTTTGTTTCAGTTTTCATAATTCATGTATTTCTTTCTATGTTTCATCTATTTTAATTACTCTCGATGTCTGTTTGTTAGGTGACGTCGTCCTTGAATTTCGATGTGAAACCTTTGCACTTTGAATGGTACTTTCGATTTGAAAGAACTAGCTCATAACTACACTCGTCAACAGATTTTGTTTGTGTGTGTTAGTACTACACTAATTTGTTAAGCACATAACTGGCTGATTATGACTGAAACCACTTGGTGCGTGATACGGTAAAACATTGAGAAAGGTGAAGCATTATGAACAATCAATAAGGTAATGATAATTATCGACAGATTTGATGAATATATATGCACAAATACGTGATCATATTCTAGCTGTGAGATTACAAGAGAGGAGCTACGTTCTGTAGGTTTAATTAACTGATTATTTATTTTCCTTGGTATGTCTAATTTTTGATTAATTGTGGAGTGTTTATCGATTTTCATAATAAGAAGAGGAGTGTAGATTTTGTGAGGTTTTTCTTAAACGTGATTTGTTGTCATTACTATTATTAATATCATTTATTCCACGCATTTTTAGTGGAAGTAATGGATTCTGCGATTCACCTACATTGCATCTGTTTCTTGTTATCACATTAGGCTAGTTTCATCACTCCCTAGCAGATTTCATCTTCACAGTCTCCTCCATTTTGTTCTGGCACCAGAACCAATCACTTTTTTTTGGTTTCCCACTAGAAAGCCTGCTAGTTTTCTGATGTCACTTGGTGGTCTTCTCATGTTATGTCCGACTTATCTATACCTTCTTCTGCATATTTCTCCAAAGATAAGTTTCTCAATGATGCGCTCTCTTCCAGCGTCTCTTGTTGTTCATGCTTTGTGCCAACTCAATTGATCTTCAGTATCCAACGAAGGCAGCTATCAGTGAAAGTCGACAGTCTGTTGGAAATGATTTCATTGATAGACATGAAGTGTCTGAAATATATGGAAGCGATGAAAGCACATTAGTGTGAAACATTTGGATAGCATGACTTATGACGAGTTCTGTGGATTTTCACGTCGATTACAGAATATTGAACACCAGTCTTGGTTTCGTAATCCTTGATCTAACAAACTCATATGTGCAATCTGTAGTTGAATTGATACTGCTCAATTGATGTGGTTCAATAAACATACACAGCCGACATGTGCATATTGATTTGGATTGAAATTACAGTCTGATTTAAGTTGTGTTTGCCAAAAATGATGCGCTTATTCCTTTAGGTGGTCAATTCGTAGTGGAGTAATGCGGTTTGTTGGCTGTATATTTATCAGGCCTCACTGTAACCTCGCCTGACATGAATTGAAACCTTATTAAATTTGCAAAATTATGGTTTGATAGCGATTCACCATTTCTGACAGTTAAGATGAAGCCAAGTTGTAAGAATTGAAGCATAAAGATTCGGATTTTTCGTTACCATTATTTGATATATAATCGAAGGTGACTGAGTTGGTTACTGAGGATACTGAATTGAATTGAGCTATTCAGTCATCCTTGATGTTTCAGTATCAGTGATTTTGTTCTTATGAGTTGGGGCTGTTGGTCCCATGCACAAACTTCCCTTTATACCGGCATTGCAATTGGCTTAGAGAGGTTAGGAATTGGTTGGCCGAGAATCGAGCCCTTGACCATGTACATGGATGGCGAGCGTTCTACCACTGAACTACTGACACAACACAGGTAACCGTTAATCTCCAAACTTGATTAGGTATTATATTTCATCATCTACACAAAAAGCCATTTTCTGATTGATTTTGAATAATTCATCACGTAACGTGGAAGTCAGTTCAAGCAAGAATACTTTTATTGTAATGAATTTGTCATATTTGTGTTAGTGTCATTTATTTTTTCAAATTTTGTTATTATCTTCATTTGTCAGCACAAATATGAAAATGAATACAGCTGATAGGATTATGGCACGCTGTTATACATCTGACATGAAATTGAAACGTGTAAATCTGGCAGGACAACCATTCTCTGTGAAACAAGTTATTTGGGTGAGGAAATTATGCTTTCTTCAACTGATTTTCATTGTTAGTTCACTGTCGACACAGTATGGATGGTGTTGATAACAGTTGCAATCGTCATTTTGTTGAGCATAATGTAAGCTTAAATTAAAGTTAACTTGCATTTGTCTTGTAGAAAAGAACTTTACGAGTTCTTCATGCACCATGCTTACGTGAAATATCTTATTTTGTAAGTTGATTATTCAACATGATTGATGATTTTATGTCTACATATGCAAATGAGATGCTCACTAGCGACTTGCCTATTCAGGTAGGTAGTTGCCTGCGGTTCTAGTGAGAAGTCGAGACCAGTAGGGTGCAGCAGGTCGGGCGTGAGGACAAATACTCGCCGAAGACATTGCTAGGGTCGCGCTATGTCGTGAATTGGCAAAGTTAGAATTGATGGGCCTTTGGATCGGGTCCCAATGGCTTAATGGTATACGAGCTCGCCTTGTAACCAGAAGGTCCTGGGTTCGAACAGTGGATGGATTCGTACTGATGAAGAGTCCCAAGCTAAGACGAAACAGATGTCCAGTACTCCCAGGTTTTCCAATGGTTCTCTAACTAATGTCAGCTCATGATGAAGTCCTGTAACCAATCAAATCCCTACAAACCAACACTTGAAAACAAATGTATTTCATTGGAAATGACAATCAACCAATACGTTGTATGGAATTTACGCGCATTCGTACACTACCTGAAAAACTTTGGAGTCAGTAATGTGACATACTGTAGAGTGGGAAGAATATATTTGACACAGAACACAGGGATATTGTCTTATTTATTCTCTCACTATAATGTGAGCTCTTGCGTATTACTCAAAGTCATTCCACGTTACCTAGAATATATTCTGCGAACAGTCTGATTGGTTCGTGTGCTACTGACACGATTTTTCAGTAGTGTATATGCATATATATGCACACAAGAAATGTTCAACTGCATTAAACATCAGATAGCAGGTAGACAGATTTGATGGCAGAGAAAGCAAACGATCCAGTGTTGCGGAGATACATGGGAGACGTGAAAGGAACTCAAAGAACCACAAAATGAATTGTGGGCAAAAGTAACACAACATGGAAGATCTGTGCAAATGCTGATTTGAAGATAAGGTGTATATTACTTGGCTATATGGAGACACCAAATTGCAAATAAACATTCCTTAACCAAGTCATTTCGTCTTCTAACGTTACACGATGAAGCCCTCCGAATATTTTCTTTTTATGTCATAACAACCTGTATTTATTCGCATTTCATTACTCTCAATTTGATGATGGAGATAGCTGCAGGACAATCAGACTTCATATGAATTACATGATGTCTCAGTTGCTTCTCACTGCTGAATTCTAAAATACATGGAATGAAATTAGCTCATGAGTGGGAAGAATAATACGGAGTGATTTGTCATGATAGATTCACAAATGAAGCGAAAGCATGAAGGATGAGTACAGAATGGTGTCAGTGAGGTTTGTTGTGTTCGAATAAATTCTCACAATAAAGATCATCTCACAGAATGTTAGAAGACACAGAATAGGTCAAATATATGAGAAAACTACGGAGATTGTTGATTTCTGCAGTCAACGTGCGATTGAGAGTATCAAAAACTAAAAATAATTCAATATTATGTAACTATCACTCTGAAACCATGTGGTGATTCATGCGTACTCATTGGAAAGGAAGACGTTATTTTGAAAATAGCAAAGTCAATGAAAGTGATAGAGAAATGAAGATGTCAAAACTGATATCATATGGAAAGTGTGTATTCGAAATCATGTGTGTGTGTTTGATTCTACGAAGATTAGGAAGAGATTAAAGATGATAGTAACAGTGGACCAGGAAATTTAGATGACACACTGCGACTAAGCAACTAACTCTGTACAGTGAACCTCAGTATCTTGAGCAGTAAGATATCATATCATACCAGTTAATTCAGCACACAGGAATTGAGCTAGGTGTACAATGATATATCTGCATTGGAAGAATTTCGCCAAAAGTTACCTAGTCACTGCAGACAATTCCACGAAACTGGATGAGACAAGGATAAGTGTGCTACAAAACAGTTTACGCAGAAGCTAAGTGGATCTTCACCCATCACGCTGATATCTGACGCAAACAATATAATTCGAGTAATTGGAATACGCAAGAAATGGGAAAATTGGTACATCCAGTGTATTGCAAGAATGAAAAAACATTAGGACGATGTTAACAACATCAAGAATTAAGACATGGAAAGAAAGAAATTTTGAGTGAAGTTCTACTGAATTTAAAGAGTTGTATTTCTGCATCCACTGGAGACAATAAAGGTGGGCGTGGAGATAGACACTTTCACTCTATTTTCTATATTATTCCACCTAAATCTATGCATCTAAGATTATCGAACTATTTTTATTTGCCTACCTTTGTGCTCTTGTGTCTGCTCAACAAACATTTGATTATTTGACAACTACGGCTTGATATGAAGTAATCTGATAATGAATTTATTTTGATCAAGTGTGTGATGATTGAGATATTTGTGAATTCATTTTAGGCTAGGTGGATTCATCCCACTACTTTTCTTTCTATTCGTGAAGAAGCTTCAAATGCACTGTCTCATTGTTCGCATACTGCTTGGATTAACAGTGAGTATCATTTTTATTTTTATCTTACATGGTACGGTAAGAATTCACATCATTTTGGAAACAAAACCAACGAATCGTAACTGTAAGATTTTGTAGTCGTCCACAGTCACCATAAGTGCATTCACTTAATCACCCCTTTGATTCACAACACGAAATTGTTATTCCGAATTAAGAAATAACCAACCAATTCGGAGGATAATGCGAGCTTATTTCTTGGATTCTATTCTACTGCGTACATCCTAAATAAAACATTTCATTATGTGTTACGAAATTTCTGAACTTATTTTCTACAATGATTTCACGTTATACACAGGAAGCGAGAGAGTATAGGCAGCTTAATTTCACGGGTGATGTAAGTAGACAATTATTGAGTGTTAAAAGTGTAACTATTTATGTAGTGATTAGACAATGGTTGTGGAAGTCAAATTTGTGGGGGAAACAAAAATGGACTACAGATAAAATACAGGATAGAAAATCAGAATTAATGGATACATATTATGGTTTAGAGTTCAGGATGGTGACAGTGAGTAATGCATCAAAACTGTATGACAGATAACATAATTTAACTGAGTAGATTTGCATCCTTAATAGTGAGTTCACCTCAGATTGAGTGGAATGTTGCACAACAGATCAAAACAGTTACACTTACTAGGCAGGGAAGTGACAGATTAATCACAATACCTTTCTGTATTGTATTCATAGGTTTGGCTAAAGTCTTTTGATAACATTCACTTCTGTATTGCGAAGTAAGCTATTATTCATGTTAATGAGTATATGCTGGGAGATGTTATAACACAAGCATTATTCGAACAGAATTTATGAACGCTGGTCGACATTTCACGGAATTTTTCCACAGAAATTGTGAACGAGATGAAAAGAAGACATACGTGAAAAATATTTTCACTTCAATCTCAGTGATATTGAAACAGACAGTCATAACACTTCATTAGTCAAGTGGAGAGCACAAGTGCTCATCTTATCTTCATAACAACTAATGTCAAATTATGTCTGAGTCACGAACGGTCATAAAATAAACAAAATTGCATTTATTCGGATAACGATTTGATTGCACACTTCCATAAACTTATCAGTCGTGTTTCGGTTACACATTGTGAATGTTTGATTATATGTATTGCTGACGCGTCAAGTGTCTAGAGAATCTATTTAAGCAAAATGCAATTAATGGGTGTGAAACTGCAAACCATTTGTGAACATACTCAAAATAAACTAAAGTGAGGTTAATGTCCTTTGAAACTGTAATTCCTCGGTATATCATTTGGAAGTTTTCGATTAGATACATTCATTTGGACAACTCAGGTAGTCGTCACAAAACATGAAACATCAACTACCTTAGAAGATGTGAGTACTCAAGTCAGGACAACGAAGTAAGCATGGAAATTAAAGTGAAACACACTTACTTTATTCCTCGACCAACAACTGTTAAATTCTAATCACTTGGATATACACTCAGGTAACTGCCAGTTTAGAAACACGACTGTGTTTACTGCAATGATTTTTTTGACTATTTTAAATCTACTCACATGATAAATTCGGATACGTAAGTACACCTTTACACTGCTGACCTATCCTATCTTGCAGACTAGAGTGCAACTCAGTTGGTGATGATTTCATCTGAAAAAGTCACAGAGATTTCACGTTATTTGAATTTATCATGAATTCATCATCACCTCAAAACATTCCAGTTTCCATTCGCTGATAAGGTGATGTGAGATTTTGTTTCTCACTCACTTCAAGGAATCTTGCTGATGTGCTTTAGGCATACAAGAGCACCAAATAACTCATACAGAATCATGAATATTTACGAGAATATTTCAGCTGGCTTTCATTCTTGGATCGTTTTGTAAGCAGCAGTGAAAAATTTATTCTACTATGGCTTCCAGCGTATTGGCTGACTGTATGTGCAATGAATTGTTATTTCAGATTACTCAATATTTTGTGTATTTCAAATTCTCATTTATCAGACTTCAATTACTTAACCATTATTGTTATTTCTACTTCCATTTTGTTACAGGTTACAATGTGGTCTGTGTGCTTTCCTGCATTGTTGGGACCCCTTGAATTTATGCCTGGATTATTATCACTTAGTCTGACAATTGTGCTGTCGGTTATCACGGTTATGTTGGCTTTAAAGCTACCACCACTGAGTGAAAAAGGATTGTTTGTTTTGCTGACGACAATAGCTTTTGTTTTGTGTTTGGTATTCGCTGTGGCAGCTGCGGGGTTCATTAACAAACAACATGTAATTTTATTTGAAAATATTATTGTTAATTATGAAGAAATGAAAGGTGACTCTAGAGTAATTATAGCGTAGGATGAAACTTGGTCTAGATTCAACATCCGTGAACGATGATCTGTTTGATAGGGTAACATAGTATCTTCGACGTAATTATAACATTCAATTAATTCTGTAATGACTATCACAAAATTTTCATAATCTAACTTGACAAGAGTTTCTTTGTGGTAAAACATTGAAGTGATGGCTGGTTATTTTACATGACTTACATTCATTTACATTCATGTCGTTTACCGTCTATCACGATAATATATTCCGTCCACTAGATAAAAATGACTCAGTGACTGCTCTACTTCCGAATAGGAGTTATTAGTTTCACAGACCGCATACATCGTAATCATTGCATGAACAAATGTTTGAG
Source organism: Trichobilharzia szidati (assembly GCA_944472155.2). Classification (NCBI taxonomy): domain Eukaryota; kingdom Metazoa; phylum Platyhelminthes; class Trematoda; order Strigeidida; family Schistosomatidae; genus Trichobilharzia; species Trichobilharzia szidati. Next base: position 92,242,712 of record OX235276.1, read on the forward strand.
AATATTTTGTGATTAACACTGCTATGCATGTATCACTAGATGTGTCAATATGGTATTTTTTTACAGATAAATGAAACATGATTTTCAAAATTTATCAATAAACTAATTCTTTACTCTTTTGCTTTGTACTTAGGAGTTGCTGACTGTCGAAGGAGTAGTGTCCTGCCTGTTTGTACTCATTGTAAGTTGTTGATTTCATCAGCGTATTGAATGCCATTGTTATCTCGGCGCTGCACATGGGAATATCATATATGACCCTCATGATGTCTGTGAAGTAGTAACTTGTATTAGGAAGTTTGTCGTTTGGTCTTCATTCATCTCCGATTCCATCACAAATATATTTCACACAGCTCAAAAGTTGACCTTACTCTCATATACAAAATCAGTATAGACTGATAACAGAGGGGAAAATATATTGTCAGTTAGAAAACAGAAGAAATCAAAATGGATAAGTAATAACTGTTTTTGAAAAAGTAGGAATAGTGTGATATAATCAAAAGCGTTGACAACTCACTGATTGAGTTATGAATAATCGTTTGAAAATAGTTGATACGAGAAATGGTAACAAAAGACTGAATATGTAATTCGAAAACCTTGCTGGATAGTGTTCTTGAATCCTCTTGGACAGGGCGCGCGTCGGACGACCGATGTATCTGTCTTCACAGCACCAGGTGAACTGATAAATGCACATAGATGTGGTCAGATGCGGGATCTTGTCCTTGAGGCTTCTGCAGATCAGTGAGCGACTGGAGAAAACTATTCTACTCTCTTGTTAACAACTTTTTTGATTAGATTTTCTTGATTTTGATGACTTAATTTTGTTTCTTTGCCTGTTCTTTAATTGCTTATGATTCTTGTATTCATTTAGAACTCTTACGCAATTTCGCATTGTCTATTTTGTTCCTATGTGTATCCTGATTAAAACTCACTCATCAAACTATTCATATTATTACATTAATTCTCTTTACAACTGTTTGTGACAACTCATCACCTTTGTTACTACCCTAATTTCACTAACACCTAATTTTCTTTACTGATTTTGTATCACGTAACTCCAATTACCAATCTTCACCTGTTTAGTTTAAATAACTAGAACCAATTGTTTTCTTGTAAAATCAACTTACTGTACACATTCATACAAAATAACACGCATATATTTGCGAATGTACAGCTAAGAAAATGAATTGGCCGATGAGAGACTCTTCGCTGATCTACGTGTTTTGTTTTCATTAATGCCTGGATGGGGATTATACATGAAATATAGATTTGTAGTGAAATTGCGAAATGAGGGAATCTCTTTGCTGCCGCATCATATGTTCTTGATAGGATGAAATGTGAATTGTTCATACTTTGAAAAATAACCAGTATCAGAATACAGTCTAACATTTTTTAAAATTTAAAGCAGACTCACGTAAATCAAAGCTATTCATCTCCATGTAAAAATGTGTTCTGTCTATTCACTTTACAGATGATGTTTATCTGCGTCATTAAACGACAAATAATTATGGAGCCTCTGTCATCTCCATGCTCATCAACGTTTCTAGCATTTGTCGTCTGGTGTTCGATGATATGTTTGTTCACACAAATAATAATCTGCTTTCAAAAATGGAATGAGAAAGAATGTCCAATGAATTGACAAAATAACAAACATTTTCAACGTTTTGTCTATTCTTCACATCCAAAAATGTTAAATGAACAAATGTATTCACCTAACTTCTATTGACTGCTTATTTCAGATTTATTCTTTCTTCTCAACACATTATGATTCTTTGATTTCCTGCAATGTTTGAATTGATTAAATATAAAATGAGAAGCAAAATATGAATCGAATTAAAATCGTTTGTTTGCTTGTTCGTCATGCTTTCCACTGTTATTTGAGTGTATGTTAGAACTGTGATAGTGGCTTGTTCGTCGGTCTCTGTTTGTCTGTAGAATCAGTGAGATGGGAACTCCTACATGAAGAAAAACATGATTATAGAGAACGCATGTTCAACATATTGTGAGGACGACAAGTGATACGGTGTAAGCACTTTCTGAGAAACGCTCACTTCTTCATCGAACAGTTTACATTGCAGATACCCTGCTTGAAATGTTCATATCATTCCTAATCAAAACAAATTTGTGACAATAAATCAACCGTAATCATTGATTATAAGCATGGCTCAAACAGCTAGTGGCCTAACAAGAATGTAGTCAAACACTATATGATACCTGGAGTGCCAGCTAGCCGTTCTCCTATCCAGGATTATAAGCCAAATTGTCCGGGGTCTAGTCAGTAACTTATGGTGTGTTTGTTGCCAAGTACCAATATTTATTCTACTCATTATTTATTCTTTGATTCACACGAGATAGAGGATTTATTTTCATCCCTTGAAAATCCTTTCGAATGTAATGTTCTTTGATTACTTCAATTGTTGGTACCATCAGAGTGTGAGAAGGCAGCCTAAATTATTTGTTCCACGAAAGACGACAAGTATATCAGTGATATCGTCGTAACTCCTGGCTCATTAACTGCAACTCGATATGCAATGAATTTACACTTCGTCTCTCAGTTATTCAGATTCTGAATTTATTCAACATCTGATTTTGTTATCAGTGGTGTTACTCTTTCGACACTAGGACCAGTCTGCGTAAACTTTTTCTAAGCACGTCATCATCTGTAGATTCCAGTGCATACTTCATTCTAATCTATAAGTATATTTCTAATGTGGTCACAACTGAGCAACTAAAACATTCTTTGTACTGTAGGTGACACACCCTCATTTTGCTATTGTTATTTTGTGCTTAGAAATAAAAATGAATATTCGTTAAAATGTGTAGGAACTAATTTCACGGTGAATGTTCATTCATGTATTCGATTCTCCAGTATTTATGCTTTCAATTACCGTGTTATGAGAACTATGAATTCATCTTATAATTGAGGGTTGATTCCACTTCACTCTTCATTCTCATCAAGATAGCAGAATTAATGAGAAAATCGAAAGACTTGTTCAAGTTGAAATAACCACTATCATTCGACACAAGACCTTTGCACCCTCAATAGTAAATTCAGTCTGTAAAATATCGTTGATGATTACTCCGCTTACTTTGATTTTGAGTCGCATATTGGTATTTTAGGTGATTCTCAACCTTTGCAAATTACAGTTTAATCAATTATGTTAATTATAGGTGTTTCAATTTATTCTTAGTGGTTTATTGATTAGCGAAATGAGGTGGTAATTATTGTTCCCTATAAATCTTTAAATCTTATCATGGTTTAATTCATATGCCCATTTTTGATGTCAGTGATGCTTACGTTGAAATCATACAGTTTATTTCATTGTTATTATCATTACTGATATTATTCCCTTTGGGTTCCAAAGGAAGCAAATCAAAATCGTCTAAATTCACAATTCATTGGTCTATCATGGATGAAACCAGTTTCAATATCTAACAACTTCAATCTGGTAGACATGCATCATCATTTAATGACCTTATATACTATAAGTGCATATATGCCCAATTATGTCTAACTCTGTTTTTATAGAAAACGAATTTAATTGCGATACTTCTCAATTATCTTTTCGTATATCGAATAAGTTTCTATTCAGGTTGCCTTATTTATTGAAGTGTATCCTTCCACATTATGAGCGAGCTCATAAACATACCAACAAACAAACGAAGTACCTAGTTGTGATGAATGGTTTTCTATAATTTCATTCTTCTCAGAACTGATAAGCTGATTCACTTCACACCTCTGGTGATAATATTAGCGGGAATTATTGCACGCAGCCTTATGCTTGTATTGCATTCATAATCTTCATTGTAAAATGATCAGTTGATTTCGATCGGATTTACATCTGCAGTTTTTTTCCTTTTTGTCGAAACATTTCTAGAAGATGTTACGCTTTGACTTATCTTCTGAGTCCTCGATATACCTGAATCAGGAGAAGCAATCATTTATCTGTGGTTAAGAATTTTGTGGTTTTTAAAAAGCTTCTATTAATCTCAGTTGATATTCGATTTGACGGTGATGGTGCGGACGACAACTGTGATCATCGTTGTGTTTATGAGAAAGTGGAATTCAATGAAGAAAATGTTGAAACATTACTCTGATTTACAGGGATGATCTAACTCAATTCTTCATGTTAAATTTCTGTCTGGTTATATGCATCCAAAACAAGTTCACATTTTAACAGTTTGAAAAAATTTGGGAATTGCTTATATGATATTCATTATAATAACGGTTTTTGTGTTTCTCAATGAATTAAAAACAAAACAGTGGCACAGTGTTTAGGACTCCCGCCGACCATGCACATGGTCCGGGGTTCGATCCCCTGCCGGCGCACATCCGATATCTATGGTCGGCCTGTAAATTTGGGCTGCTGATATCCATGCTGAAAATTCCATACTTGTACAGAAAATACGGTGTGGAATCAAGCTGTAAATCAAAATAAAATAAATAAAATAAAAAAAAGATATTGTTTTTACTGATGTTTCACTGTTTTATGCTAATAGCTCTATCAAAGTATTATTACTTCCATATTAGTTTGTTTATTAGGTATATCACACAGTGAAACAGTATTCTTTACTGGATGACAAGGTTTCGAACAAAATTTATTGTTCATAATCATATCAATTGTGATCACACGACTTTGAAACTTGTGTTTTAAAGCTTTCTTTGTTTTCTCCTATTTGTCGTAGGGGGAGTAGAATTTTTCAGATATCGGGGACAGGTGATGAATCATTCCTATTACATGTATTTGCAGTTGATTCGATAAACAAAGTTTCTGTTATCAATCTCTTCCTATACCCTGTGACATTAGATTTTAAAACTGTCATCCTGTCCCATCCTATTGTACGGTTGTGTGTGACTACATGTAGTGCTATAGCTAAACTATTCTCTAGATTTCTTATTTTATTCGGGTCAACCAATCTAGATTTTGCTAAGTTTTTATGTTCAGCTAGTCTGACTGCCCCTGTTCTACTAGTTTGACCTATGTATTTGACCTGACAATCATTGCAGGTAGGGTATTAGATAAACTAAATTGTTTTGTTTTTAAGGCTCTACAGGATCCTTTAGCCGACAAAGCTTGTTTCTAATTGAGTTTGTGGGTTTGAATGCCGCTTTATTCCTGCCTTGTTGAGAATTCTGCATTAGGCTTCCGAGGTTCCTTCCTTGTATGGAATCACTACTGATGATTCAGACTCTTTATTGTTGGTGTCGTCATCAATATTATTATTATTGTCACTATTATCATTATTATTGTTATTATCACTATGGCTTTTATCATTATTTATTTTATTTTTACATTTCCTTACATATTTCCTGACTAATTTATCCGGGTAATTATTAAGTTTCAAGGCTTCTTTATATGTATCAGTTCTTGTTTTCGATTTTCTTTGGTACTACTTAATTTTTGTGCTCTGTCATTTAAACATTTCACCAGTCCTATTTTTACTGACATAGGATGGGATGATTGGAAGTCTAAATATCTGATTGAGTGTGTGGGTTTCCTGTACACACTAGTGTGTTTAACTTCCCATCTTCTTTCCTTTTTACGTTACAATCTAACATTGGGAGCTCCCCTTCCTGATTTTCCAATTCATAAGTGAATTGAATTGCCTCAACCTTAGAGTTGATGTGTTCGAAAAACCTATCTATATCTTGTGTTCTAAGTACAATGAATGTTTCATCTACGTACCTCCAGCATACTTTTGGGGTGGGGGTGAACGTTTCAATCGCTATGCTTTCCCACTTATTCATGAATACATCTGCTACCACTAAGGATATTGGTGATCCCATGGCAACTCCTTCAGTTTGTTTGTATATTTCCCCTTGAAATTTAAATACTGTGGAAGTCAGGCATAGCTCGACTCCCAGCATTATGTCCTCAAGTGGCACTTTTGTCCTAAGTTCGAGGTCTTGGTCAGAAATGAGTTCGTTTCTGACTGCCTCCACAGCCATATTTATTGGTATACGTGTGTATTAACTGACAATGTCAAAACTAACCATTTTTTCTTCATTATCTAATTTTAAATTATCTAATCTATGTTTTAGTTCATAAGAATTAGTTAGTCTAGATTTCGAGTGGATTTTTATGGGATTCAATACCATGGCTAAATATTTAGACAATTAATTAGTAGGTGAATTTCTAAAATCAACTATAGGCCTAATAGGGTATCCTGACTTATGAAGTTTAACAACACCATACATCCTACTGGTGTTATTAGTTTTGGGCATTAAATTAAACTACTTAGACTCACCTAGAAACGGCTTCGTTCGGCGTATAAGATCCGCTGTGGATTTCTTAACTTTATTCATAACTGTATCTATTGGTTTATTAATTTCTTCATATGGTCCTGTTTGTATGTGAGTATTTACCTTGTCCAAATAGTCTGATTTGTCTAATACTACTGTTGCATTTCCTTTGTCAGACTTTGTGATAACTATATCATTGTTATTCTTAAAGTGTTTCAGGACTTCTATCTCTTGATTTGTCGGGTTAGACTTTCCACATTTTTGTCGTTTTAATGTTAGTGCACATTGTGCCCGTACTTCATCAGCCGTAGTTTTGTCTATCTCACTTAGTGCTATTTCTATTTTAGGGATGACATCCTCAGGTTTCAGCTTGTCTACAGATACATTGAAATTTAGTCCCTTTTTTAATACACTTATTTCCGTAGGACTTAATGTATGTGTTGAGAGATTGATAACCCACTTTGATTTATCGATCGCCGTTGACTTTTTGTTGTTGACTTCATCATTCTGAGATGTAGATTTCTCTTCTAATAATTTGTTGAACTTTTTGATTTGACTATTTTTTGACTTTTTGAAAGTTGCTGATTTTGCAATGCTGGAAAACTGTGTTATGAGATCATAATCTGTACCGGTAACTATTCCTTTTATGTTTTGTTTTAATTGCTCAATTTCAGATCTGATATGTTGCAACGTTTTTACGATTCTGTGGATTTCTTCTTTCAGGCATAGTTTTTGTAGGCCTTCTATTCTGCTTCTAACTCTGTCCGTGGGAACTGGAGCTCGTAGACGTAGATATTTAGGAATGGTTTCATTTTTTAGGCATCGAATGTTGAAAATACGATGATTTTCATATCTTGCTTCAGTTTGTAAAAGTCGAGTGAGTTTATTCATAAGTCTTCGTACAGGAAGACCATAAGTCATAATACTATATGTGTAAAACTTGGGCACTGTGGTAGTAAGTTATTCGATATAAAAGCAGTTTGTGTTTACATAGTAAACTTGCTTATCACATTCGTGTTGATTTCGTCACTTCATGGGGGAGAGAGTTGTTGTAATCAGGTCAGATTCTGTTTTAGTCCATCATTCCTATTCAAACAACTTGGATTCCATTTGATATGAAGTGCTTCTGGTATTATAGGTTCTTTGTGATTTCTGGAGTTTTTCTGGATTATTTCAATATTATCAAAGTCGATTTTGTGGCTCGATTGTATAGCGTGTAGGCCTAAGGCTGATGACATTTCAAGTTTTTCCAGTTCAATTGGATTTCTCGGTGGTCGAACAGATGCTCTACGGTGTTCATTTCTTCTGATTTTGATTTCTGGAGTTGTTTGTTCGATGCATATCGCTTCACATTTCAACCATTTAATTTTACAAACACAAAAAGATAGAGAATCTGTAAGCATTTGGTCTTTTATATGGACAAGGTTGCTTTGAAGTGTGTTTAATGTTTTGAACAACGAAATTTGAAGAAAGAAAAAAGCGTCGTTATAACGAAAGTCGACAAGTGAAACGTCACTTGGTTTACCAGTCAGTCCTCAATAGTCGCTGACCTCTTCATGAATAGATTCCAAAATAACATCTCTTCAAGCATACTCACTCCTAAAATATGGTTAAGATATTTAGATGATACTTGTGTAGTGCTTAAACGAGATCTACACAGTTCATTCCTGGAACAAATAAACTGTGTATCTCCCAGTTTACTTCGGAACCTGTCGTTTTCTGTACTGGGCATGAAACAATCTGAAAGTAGGTGACCTAGTGATGAGTGTATCATCACTCCATTCCTCTCTCTGCATAGTACGTCATTGAACTTGATGTATTCTACTTCGAATACAAATTCGCTATAGTAAAGCTGCAGTCAGTTATTGAGATCAAACTACATTGATCTGCCTATCGTTACGTGAGGAATTTGACTTATGAAAAGGAATGCAAATGCAGTATATTATATTTGTGAAGTAAGTTTGAAATAAGCGAACTGGGTTCAATACACGGATACAGTCGGATATAAAATCATTATTACTAGAAAATTGATATTTCGATATTGTTTTGTGACTTTAATCACGTCATAAATAATTTCGATTAATTCTATACCCATTCAGATGAATCTTCCATCTTTCCGAATTGATTTTAGGCCAGTCGGTTTCCTTCTGTTCTTTCTCTGTATATTCGTCAGACAAATCCGTTCGAAATCTGTTTCTGTTTGCATAGTGCTTGAAATTGCGATGAGTTTCAAGTTGATTTAATGTAACAACATGGGAGTGAGAGGATTACCACTAATTTTCTTGTTGGGGATGGATGTTAGATCGCATATTTTACAATCTTGTGTGCACGTGTGTATCTGGTCAGCGTAGTAATTTCTACAATTAACAGAACATGCTCTCGTTACCTCTGTTATCACTGTCATTATCATCAGTATACTTGTTGTCTGTGAGCAAATTATACTCTTACTCTCTTCTGTTATACACCTGTGTATTTTGTAACAGAAGTGAAACTGATGCAGGGTGAACTAAGACCATAGAAAGTGGAGGATTGTCTTAAACTATTTGAAGGTGCCACGCCACTTGAAGGTGGATTGAATGTTAAACGATTCCTGCGCACTCAGGCAATACAATGAATCAACATGTGCAGTTGACTACTAGATAAGCAGTCTGTGTGGAATCACGTTGAACACTGTCTGAACGTAAGTGACACTGTTTCTGCTGTCAGATGCTTTCTGCAACCTGCTTGTCACTGCAGAACACAAAAGAATTCGGTAACGCAATTATTTATTGGCAAATCGATGTACAGATATAGGCGAAATACATCGACCGTGTATTGAAGTCACAATTTGCTCATGTTTTATGTATTCCGCTCCTTTATCTGCATTTCATGTTTTCCATTTTGGCTCACAAGAATCGTTCATTAATTCTGTTTGCAATTAGATCCCTCTCTCTGCTATCCATTTTTTTGCGAGTGATTATTATTTTTATTTTGTTATTGATTCCTCTGAATAGTAGAGGAACATAGGGCTTCAGTCACACGTATCCATTGCGTACGGTTCTCTGCAACGTTTCCACCTGGCTCCACGTCGGTACACATACTTTTATCTCATCTAAACATGATCTCCTCCATGTCATACTTAGACGACCAACTCGCCGCATCCCCTTCGGGTTCCACTTTAAGGTCTGTCTTGTGATGTTACTTGATAGGTTTTTTTCTCATAGTTTGGCCAATCAACCTCCATTCCTCCTCGCAGATTTGTTTCGCAGTCAGTTCGTGTTGGGTCGGTTAGTTCATTGCCAGAGATGCCTGTTGCTGATCTCTTCTGGCCGGCTATATGATGTTGATTAGTATTGAGCGCAAACAGCCGTTGATGAAGGTCTGAAGTTTTTTCAAAGTGCTCTTCATCACCCGCCAAGTCTTTGATCCATGAAGTAGCACTGACTTCACATTGGAGTTGAAAATCCTGATCTTATTTTCATGTTCATGCTGAGTTCTGTTCACATTTATACAGAATTGAGAAAATGAGAGCTTGCTTAATTTTCCGATCCTCGTCAGTTCCGTCGCTTGTAGTTGAAACGATGCTCCCAGGTAAGTAGGTAGGTAGTTAGGTAGGTAAAAGATGTTGCTTCTTTCGGATTTCTCCCATTTACGCTGATTGTTGTCTGTTGTTGTTGCTATGGGTGCTGTTGTTGGCCAGGAATCTTCACCACCTGCCTCTGTCTTCTCTATGTTTACCTGTAGTCGGTCGGTTGGTTTTCGACATATAACTTTGCACATATATGCGGCAGTTCAAGTCGCCACAATCCATGTAGGAAGCAAAGCAAGAGAAGAAAGTAGGAGAAATGCCTAATATATACAGTAAAAAGAAGGTGTGAGACAAAGGTATAGTAATAACGGACAACAAAACAGTTTAATTGGAAATCGTAAGTCACAAGGAGTGGATGCATCTGCGCTATTAAGAACGATTTTGAGCCATGTCACCAATTGTTTCCAACCATTGGATTCACCGTCCCGAGGACCCCAACCACGAAGTCAAAACCTTTCTACGTGGCTTAGACTAACTGTTGTAGATTTCATTGGCTGGTGCCATGTTTTCGTTTGACCGCCGCTAGCTCTTTTCCAGCCTGACCCTATATCAGCTAACATTGCCCGTCGAGGAAGGCGATGACTAGGCATACGTAACACATGTCCTAAACATCTCAGTCGATGTAATTTCACGGTCTCGTCAACTGATTTCCCCGCCTTACCTAGCACTCGACGCCTAACCTCACTATTGCTCACCTTATTATAACACTTCACGCGGGAGATAGAACAAAGGCACCTATGATCGAAGACAGCTAATCTTTTCATGTCTTCTGCTCTCAATGGCCAGGTCTCACAGCCATAAAGGAGGACGGAGCGGACTGCTGAGCAGTACACACGCCCTTTGGTCGATAGTTGGATATCACGTCTACGCCAGAGACGGTGTAAACTGACATATGCGAAACTGGCCATCTGTATTCGTCAGAGATCAACCCATTGGGGCTGATGTTACTTCCCAAACAAGTGAAGCGGTCAACGTGCTCTACCACTTCACTTCCTATTTCTAATCTAGGAGTCGTTGTAGACCAATTCTACAACATCATCTTACATTTTACATAGGCGAATCGCATGCCAAACATACGAAGATTGTAGCTCAAGGTGTTCAGAAGACTCTGCATTTTGTCAACTTCCTCGTCTGGAAGGACTATATCGTCTGCATATTCTAAGTCAACGAGATTATTCCATGGTGGCAAGTCAATCCCTGAGTCGCTGAAGTGAGTTAGGGTTAAGTCCATTAGTACGTCTATGATGAAATTGAATAGAAATGGGGATAATGGACATCCTTGACGGACGCCACTAGTCGTCACCACTTCAGGTGACAACTCGCCGTAAGCCCTCACCTGGCTGCATGAGTACGAGTAGAGTGCCTTAATCAGTGCAATGCATTTTCTCGGCATTCCATTTACAGCCAAGCATCGTCAGAGAACCACTGGGTCGACAGAATCGAATGCCGCCTTTAGGTCAAGAAATAGAAGGATTGTTGGACGCCGGTAGGAATGCCTTTGTTCTAGAATCTGTCGAAGGGTGAAGATATGATCAATACACCCTCTACCTGGCCTAAACCCTGCCTGGTTTTCTCGTGTTTGTGCATCCCGAGCACCACTTAGTCTACGCAGTATTATTGAGCCTAGGATTTTAGATACTATATTAGTCAAGTTAATCCCTCTGTGATTATCACAAGAAGACTTGTCTCCCTTTTTGTATATCAGGATGATCAGTTACTTACACCAACCTGATGGGACTTCCTCTGATTCCAAGACGCTGCCTAGAACCTCAATTAATGCAGACAGTAAACTGTCTCCGACATCCTTGAACAGTTCTGGAGTCACTTCATCAGGTCCCGCAGCTTTGCCTAGCTTCAGATTAGTGACAGCTTTAGTAACCTCAGTTAAGGACGAAAGACCTGTGTCTATATCCTATTCAGGGAGGTGTTCAGTGTTCCGCAGATTAAGTGTGGCTGTAGGCCAATTGAACTACTCCTCATAGTGTTCTTTCCAGCGTTCCAGTCGTCTATCCTGGGAGCTAATTATGGTGCCATTTTTTCTCCGAGATTGTTTCGCTTTTCATTTGCCTTTTGCCATCTGTTTCCCTGATAAGCCTGAATAGTTGTCTGGTGTTACACATCGCCAATGCCTTTTCCATCCCTTTCGCTTTTGTCGCCCACCACTGTTCACGGTCGTTGCGAAGACTTTTTGTTAGTCTTCGTTTAAGTACCTTTCGCTCCTCATCATAATCGGAGCTCGCTGGAATCAGTCTTCTTGCGTCAATCAGTTCGGATGAGGCAGTAGAGATCCAATGGCTTTTACTAATTTAAGGTTTTAGTTTATTAACAGCTTTCACAGCTTTGTCTACAGCTAACTGTATGTTGTGCCAGACTACCTCGGGGAAGTCCTGCTGTCGACCTCAGAAACTCGTTTCGCTGTTTCTTCTTTAAATAAGGACTCAGTGTCTCGATCTAGGTGGGGACGTAACTGTTTCACTGCCGTCAATTAATTATGTCCATTTAGTCTTAAGCATAGACGTGCGGGAACCAGAGAGTGATCCGAGTATACACACGTGTTCCAGAAGGAGCGTCAGTCTTCTACTGACCCTCGCAAATGAAACCCTATGGCTATGTGGTCTATCTGAGTCCAGCGTTGATTTGGTGATGGAGGTCGCCAGGTTACACAATGTCTTTCTTTGTGCCTGAAGTTAGTGCTGACTAGGAACAGATGATTATCTGAGCAAAACTGAAGAAGACGATCACCGTTGTCGGTTCGTCGGCAGGTAACTCCATACGTACCACCTACATACTTCTCAGTCTGGCACAACTTCCCTACTTGGGCATTGAAGTCGCCTGCTAAAACAACCATGTCTGAACGTTTTGCTTTTTGCAGCCAATTAGACAGTTTCCGGTAGAAGTCATCTTTTAATTCATCCGAACTGCAGTCTGTTGGGGCGTAAGCGGAGACTACGAAAAGGCAACGACGGGTAGTGCTGTCTTTCCTTCTTTTAACGGACCCGTTCAGAGGGACCGCACACATACGACTATCTACTGGGATCCAGTCAGGAAGTGATTTTTCCGCCGTAACACTCAGTGCTATCCCTACACCTGCAAGTCCTCGTGAGCTAGCTGAGAGGTGTCCCGACACCCCTAAAGTGAGTTTTGCAGATTCACCTTGTTGACCGAGTGAGGTCAAGTGAATGACCACACTCGAGTCTTGTATGCGTGTCTCCGAAACACAACGTACATCCATGACTCTAGATTCCAGAGTTCTTGCTATTGATGCCTGTTGTCCGATTTGGCGGAGGGTCCTGACGTTAAATGCTCCTATATGAAGTTGGCGACGTGGCTTTAAAAGGCTATCTGGGGCGTTTCTATGGCTCTCATCGTTGTTTGTGGTCGCAGAGTGAAGTGAAGATGATTCACCAGCCTGAAGTAGAGAAGCAAGATTATGAAGGTGATGTGAGTAAGGGAGAGTGATGCTCATGTAGGCTTCGTGTGCTTTTGGAAGTGTGTAGGTGGTCGTTACTTCCCGGCTGCCCACAACGTGGAAGTTGGTTGAGTCTTCGAGTACCTGAAATAAAGAAAACGTTAGTGTTGCGTGACCGCAGAGCCCAGGGAACAACTGCTTGAGGCTGGTCACACGCGGCCTGTTTTTGTTTGTTCTTTCTTGTTTGATGTGTCCCAGTAGCATATTTATCGCTTCTTACCTGTGCCACGGCAGCAGGAAGCGTGGTCGTTGTTAATCCGGGCCCCGACCGATCAGGCATGATATTTTGTGAATTTGTTTGAATCTTAGTATTGGATTGGGTAGCTGCTTTTTGTCTAACCGCTATCCAAACAACCTTTCTGGCATGGTAGGACCTACAAGAACATAAGTTCCAGCCAGTGTAGCCCGTTGGGTCATTGTGATATGCAAGCCCGACCACCACGTCAAGGTAGCAGCAACCTGTAGTGATGTCCTATCTTTGATTCTTCCTCTGCCAACTTGTTGCTTTTCACTTGGATATCTATCAGTTTGTGCGAAATCAGACATATGTCATCGGCGAAGTCCAGGACGTCCAAGATTTTTGTGTGTCCGTTTTATGCCTGTTTCCTCACTGCCTGCTGTCTGCCGCATTGCCCAGTCTAGTGCCTTCGATCAGGAAAATCATTGAAGACAGTGGCCAGCCAGCCAGTATGCTTGTCTCACTCTCGTCTTTCTGCCTAGAACTTCAATGAAGGTTTAACTCCACACCGCTCTCAGTCTGTTCAACTGTTTTTCAACGCTGATCTCTTCGGTGGTGTTGATTTCTGTCTCCGCCTTCTTCTTTTTGATTGCAGTGAAGATATCCTGTGTATCCTGATCCTTCAGCTTTTGAGGATTGAACTTGAGAATCATTGGTAACACGCACACACTGATGTCCGAATCCAGGCCTTATGGTTACAAGGCAAGCTTGTATGCCATTCAGCCACTGGAACCACACTTGGCCACTTCACTTGTGGTTTATCTGCAGATCCTGTTTCGTAGAAAGCTTTCAATTTGATTTGGAGTGTTCCTTGTACGAGATAGTTATCTGAGCAAATGTCTGCTCCTCTTCTCACTTTTGTGTTCAGTAAGCTGCGTCTCCACTTCCTTGAGCAGCATTGAGATGAAGTTAATTTGGATTTTGGTTCACCCGTCTGGTTACACCCATGTAGGCTTGTGGATATCTTTGTGCTTGTTTACGCTGCCACCAATCACGAGTTCATTGAAGGCGCAGAAGTCAGCGAATAATTCTCCATTTTCATTCATCTCTCCGAGAACGTCTTTACCTATGATGAGTTCTCTTCCTGTGTTTTGTTTGGTACCAGTTTGACGTTATTATCTCCCATTAGTATTTTAATGTCACCAAATGGAGTATTGTCGATTGTTGCCTGTAGTTGTCTGTAGCACTATTCTTTCTTTTCGAGATCTGCGTTGTTTGTGGGTGGATGCAAAGCATTGTATAATTGACGCCTCCTTCCTTTGGAGTTGAATTAGGTAGTCAGTTTCCTGGGCGAGATCGCTTCCTATTGCATCAGGGCATTCGCTTCTGTTGGTGATATCGTGATAGCCGCACCCTCGGTGTGCATGTGGTTGTCCTCTGGGTGACCGGGATAGATCAAAGACTATCCCATTGACAATTTGTCAGTTCACTCCCATTCAATCTGCTTTCGCATATTCCCAGTATTTGAATTCCATATCTTTTCATCTCGTTTGCAATCTGGGCAGCTTTACCAGTCTCATACATGGTGCGGCGTTCCATGTCTCCACAAAAAATTTTTATTTTGATGCAAGGGGAATCATCTTGTTGAAGTTTGTAACAACTTTTTATAGGGTGAGATTGCTAGGGGTTGCTAGCCTCACGCCTGAGAAGGGGATTGTTACATGAATGTATAGTTTACAGAGGAACGACCTTGTGGGTTGCTCCGCTTAGAATCAGTAAAACAAAGAATAAGGCAAACCGGAACATTACCAGCAAAAGGAAAATAAAAAATTCACAACAGGAAGGGCAGCGACAACAATAACAAAAGAATCCATAGCAGTAGTATCACAGACAAAAACAGTTAACAAAAATTATATCAAAACCACAGACTCACTGACTTTGGTCGAAATGGGTATGTTAATCCAACAATATAAACAATTATGGATATAAGTTAGTGTCAAATAGTCACGAAATGGCAAACAGATGGTCATAGGTGTTATCAGTCCACATGATTATATCCACAGATTCAGTGTTTGAAAGTCTCAAATAATAACAATACGTTCCACAATTTCCTGGCACGAAACGACGGAGAAATAAGAGTTTAATGCACCTGAGGAAAATGTAGCGTGCTAATCGAAAAGTGCGTCAAGGTCGTTTTTTCTCTTGCAGGTGATACACATGTTAATATCTAGATATATATGCTGCTTATAAACCTTGTCAATAGCACACGCCACAATATCACGCACATGACAAGGACCCACTGATGTTTGCAGGTTAGGAATTAAAAACATAATCACAATTAGCTGCAACAACAAATATAGACACTGGATACGAATGATCCTGGAGAAACATGTCCAGCTTCATCTGTTGTGAAGCACTACAATGAGACATGTTCAAAAATTATATGTCATTTAGGATGTGTCTGCATAATCTGTTTTGTGACCTTGACCCATACACAATTTGTTCCGTATCATCGCAACTGATGCTCTCTTGCCTTCTATGTGAATGTACTTGACAGGTATGTGTTTGATCAGAATATCCGAAATGTTTTGCTTAAATGTATTAAACGTTTCAGATAAAATTTCTCATCGTATTATTTTTCGCAACAAAAGCATAGTGAACAGATGAAATACGTTAAAATGACTCAGTGAGATTTACGAAAGCAAGTGTTTGTACTAAAATGTGGAAATGAAGAATGAACAGTGAAAAAGGCGAACAGGTACTCTTCCAAATTATTGCTAGAAGGAGGAATTAAAGAAAGGGACCTATTTTATCAAGAATGAAATTGCAAGAAAAATGATAAAGGTATCTTACACTTGAATAAAGTTAAATAATTCTGTGGTAAATATGACCACTTAAGATTAACACGTATCACCATAAACCTGTGTGTGTAAGATATTTTGCAGGTTGACTACTATATATATACGTACGACAATTCAGTATGCCCACAGAGATTTAATAATAATAATATTTGCCTCAGGTTAGACAACAGACTGATATCAATTACAAAATCATTGAGAACCAGGGAATACCAAGGAGAAATGTTTCGTCCTAATTTGGGACTCAATGGTAATATTCACCGACTGGATTTTGAAACCAGGATCTTCCAGTCACAAGACAAGCTCGCATAACATTCAGCCACCATGAGCCGATTCAATGGCCCATGAATTCCAAATTCTACAATTTCGCGTTATTTGCGCGACCACCAACCAATGTCATCGCCGGGATTTTCTGCTTCCTCCACTCTTCTTCTTGCTCCTGGAGTGCATATGGAAAGATATTTATAAATTTCTCCATTTTTTAAAGCATCGCATCTTAAAAATAAGATTGTTCCTAAATCCTGCTTCTCTTTGCACTAGTTATACGTGTCTTCGAACAAGAAGACCATAAGCATCATAAATGTAAGAGCAGTATGTGATTCCATATTAGATAAGGTTTTTGAAACCCCATACAGTGATGTAGTTTCAATAATTCGAAGACATTTCGGGGATAAACTACTGCACATAATAATCCAGTTATTAATACTGTGATAGTGTGTATTATTTCAAATGAGCTTGTCCAATATGGAACTACTTAAGTTTAACCTCAATGTTTTGAATCCAGTGTCTGATCAAATTCATGAGAATGGCAGATTCCGTATTTATCCTTGTCTCTTTGTGAACACGTCTTTCATTTCACATCCTCGGTGGAAAATGGAATTTCAGAGATATAAGAGCAGACGTGTACCTTAGATTATGCAAAACTGACCTATCAGCTTGCTATATTCATCCTCAAAAATAAATGTTCTTTAGCCAACAAAACATGAATTCATAGCTTTTAACAGTACTTTTATTAAACTCAACTTCCATCGTTAACTATTAAAACTTCAATTTGCAACAGCGTTGTGAAGGAACGGATTACGCTTGTAATAGGAAACACATTTCTAAAGGTAGGCACAGGGTGTATTTAGCATAAAAGTATTCATGCTATGTTTTAGGAGGTTGTAGACACCAGGCGACATTTGCTCCTAATTGTTTCGAATTTTTCATTGAATGGAGTATTCATTTTTATAATTACAATTTTTTCATTTTGTCTTAAATAAATTAGTTCGAGAGGCAGAAAAGCTTTTTTAGTTGTGAGAAATTCATTAGGAGTTAAACGGTTCCTCCGCATTATCTGAGTGTGTTATCTAATGACGAGATGACTACCGCCTTTCTCCGAAGTTCCCCATTCTGTCTCTTAAAATTTGATAGCCTTCTTTAGACGTCAAAAATGTTTGTCTAACTTTTCAATACTAGTATAAAATATGTGATACTGTTTCTGTGAGTTCAGTAAGGCATTTTAAGGCAATTATCAGACGTGTTTTCTGTCCACAAATGTCCATTGAGTGAGTTTCATGTTATATTCACTACCGAACAAATATTCCAAGGGATTCACATTTTGGTGGCGATCAGTTGAGACGAGTGTTTGAGACAATGGATTAAATCAATTTGAGTATAATGTAGGAGAATTAGAACTGTGCGCATCACATGATTGTGAGAATTACTTGTGAAGAAATTAATATATGACAAATGAACTCACAAGCTAATCATAAAAAAATTAAATTTATTTTTAAAATTATCACTTCGAAATTGGTTTTATTCACTGAAATGAAATATTGTGTATAACAGTGAATGAAGTTGCTGTTAGTCTATGTCTGATATTCATATTTAAGCATTGACTTGTAACCGGTAGTTTTCGAGTTCGAAACCCTAGAGGAGCGTATTGTGACGAAACAGCTGTCGAGTAGCTGGCCAAAGTTTAAACGAATCAAATCCCCACAAACATTCTGTTGAATAAATATATATATTAGGAAACCTTACTTGCCCATCAAATGAGAATTTACTTTCAAGTTTACTGTCAGTGAGCTAGTGACATAAAAAGGAAGTAATAGCAATTGATCGAAAATTAAATAAATTTGTCAATATCGTATAGCATTTCTTTCAAGAAATTATTCCCAAACATTTATCTGAAATGGTCATCACATTATTATTATGATGATGCGATATACATCGGATAAACTTCCCGAGAAATCGAAATCGGAAATACGAATACCGTAAAGCATCACTTCGATCACCGAGAAATCTGGTTGAACTAGAAAAATCATCAGCCATAGGTCTACAAGCTATAGAATTAGGCCACGAATGTGATAAGCAATTTCACTATGCAAACACACACTGCTTTGATAATTTAACACACTGACCAAATCCAACAATCGACACTTGGTTTTCTTATCTTTATCAACTGACCGACTTGACAACGAAAAATAACCCCATACTCATGAATAATGAATAAGTTGTTATGTATAAGCTGAGATTTTGTAAATTCCTGTTTAATATTACTTTAATAAAGCTATTAGCATTAAATAGCGAAACGTCAGTGAAAAACTACAATATCGTTTTTCATTCATTGGGAAATATAAAAAAACCTTTATTCTAGTGATTATTCATTTAGTGTTTAAGAGAATATAAGAAAGCAAACCGTGTTCTCCTCGAAGAAACCCAGAGATAAAATTGGACTAGTATTATGCATGTGCCATCCTTTTTGTCGTTAAATGGTTATTTCCATCCATGTTCATCGCAGAAAACGTCAACTGTGGGTAATATCAGGCATATTTCGTGAAACGAGGAGCCAGTTGCAAAAGTCTTTTAACAGCTGAAGCAACATACCTGGTTCTGTTAACAGACTTCATGTAATGTTGTAGTCAATAATTTGAGAAGCAGTTCAACTGGTACACAGTCATGCTGAAATTTCCAAGCATCTAACACTTACGTAAATAAAAAAACTTAATCGAAATGCGATTTGATTTTTCTAATACAATTAAACTTCCACTGTATTCAAACTGATTTACTAAGTATAATAAATAATTCAAATTCATTGGTAAGCCCTATTACACATCAATAGAAAAATTTACTTCCGATCTGTCAACCTACAAAAATCACCTCCATGGGTTACGCACGAAATGCAGAGAAGTAGTAGTACTTCCTTCAAGAAACTCATTGTG
Source organism: Trichobilharzia szidati (assembly GCA_944472155.2). Taxonomy (NCBI): domain Eukaryota; kingdom Metazoa; phylum Platyhelminthes; class Trematoda; order Strigeidida; family Schistosomatidae; genus Trichobilharzia; species Trichobilharzia szidati. The sequence goes on from OX235276.1 coordinate 92,262,229, forward strand.
ACTAAAGTACTAACAAAACTTAGGCGTATTCATATACAGAAACACATTATTGTTTACAACATTATCTGCAAACTTGAAGGATATGTTTTCTTTTTAACTCACAAGCTTTTCCGCCTGTAATAATAATAATAATCTGTAATTAAATGTCAGCTCTGCTTTCAGAGAATTCATTATATTTACCGTCGGCTTTCAAATACATTTTGTTTGAGACTGGCGATAACAAAATAAAATCTCTAATGGTTTCATAAACAAAAATATACTTCAAATTGATTTCTGACAAGCACCAAATCATGTATGAATTTGCAAACACTACTACCAGATACATAAGAAGTCCAATCTAAGTAAGTGAATTTCACACTCTTTCAATTACTCCCTCTGTTAATTCAGTATGTGTGAATAAAGAAATGCATGTGCATGGAGCAGTGATTAAATGGAGTTACTCTTTATTTGGTCGTTATCTCATCAGGTGCATGCAGCCTGTTGACAGTTATCGATTCTAACTTCAACAGTATCTAATGAGGTTGATTTCATCTTGTCATTGTGTTAGCTGAATCAGAAAACAGCTCCACAGTTTTCTATGTGAACCCATTAAAACCACTTTTCGTAAGACAGTGTAAAATAAAATGAACAGGGAGCCTGTATTGCTGCGAATTTTCGTACATGTGAACAGGAAATTCATTTCCAATCAAATGAATAAATTAATTAGTGGTGTTGCCCTGAGACCAACAAAAGGTGCAATTCTAGAGGAATATTTCCTGCAAAGCTAGAGAATAGCACCCATAAAGATGTAATACATAATCTTTATTCCCACTGGCATTATTTTAATGATACATTTGTAGTTTTGAGGAAAGAGAGTGTGTCAAAGGATATACTGGAGGAATTCAATAAATTTCATCTGGCCACTTTTCACTCAAGAAGAAGAAAAAGATGATTCTTTTCCGTTCTTGCATGCCCTTATCAATAAACTAGGAGACGGAACGATCAGTAGACGATTGCATCGAAAGCCAACATCATCTGAGAAATTCACTCAATTTTTGAGCTTCGTTGTATCACAATGCAAATGTAATTTGGTTTAATGTTTGATTCATTGGGCTATAGATATATGTTCAAATGAATCACCTAACGAAGAACTTGTTGATTTTGGTGATCTACTAGGTAGAAACGGTTTTCCGACGACATTTTCGAATAAACGCTCTGACTTGGTAAGTAAACAACCAATGGTTCCCACAGTTCCCGAAAATCATCGCTGCTAATATTGCGATTTACGGGAGTTGTTAATAATGAGATTTTTACAATACATCTGATAAGGGCCTTCAAAATGACTTTCGAACCAGCTAAGCTCTACTGTTTATTCATTAGCTGACCAATACTCAGTTGTTTCTCCGCTTCTTTGTTTATTGATCATTTTAATTGCTCTGACTGAGCTAATTATATCGGACTTACGAACGGGCAAGCTCATCTTCGTTTGGCAGTCTTATGCTGCATCATCTCGTCTATGATGGACATCAAGTTTACTTAAAAAAGGATTTCAATATTATTCATCGTATGGATATGGCTTACATACCACAGAGGCTATCAAAATATATCTGAACAAAACAATCCTGCATGTTTAAAAAGGATTCGTGCAACTCCTTTCTTCGCCTTAACCAACCACTTAAAATGCATTAAGTCTTACAAACGATTTTTACCTCCCCTTACAACTATTTTTTGACTTCATTAATATATTGTGATTGCAATCCTATTCAATTAAATTAACTTGAATGTACCTTGCTATTCCTACACAGTTCTAATTAGTCATTCTGTTCATTATAGTCAGGATTATTTCACAAATGTATTGGTTACGTAATCACATATTGCTAACCCGTACGAATTAACTGACCTTGAATCCTGTATTCATGTTCCCCCCTCAAAACTGAGAGAGCTTGTTGCTAACATCTATTAGTTATTTGTTTTGATTACAATTAATTCCGCATACCTAAAACTAATAATTCTTACAAACTTAAATGACAGTGGGATTAGGATAATTATGATATGGAGAGAACTACAGATGAATGAAACACAACAAACTCGGTAAAGAACCGTGCATTACTTTTCAATTAGTTCCTCATCATCTAAGTCTGTGGTTAGCCTGATCAGCATGCAGAAAATATGGTGACCACTTTACAGTGCACTATAAATAATGACACTTACACAATGAATGGATTGAAATTAATCAACGATTTATTTAGAGATGACGTGTATACGTAACAGCAAAAGAATACTTCTTGTAGGCCTGTTTGATGAAAGTACCACATAAAAAGAGAAATTACTACTTTTTTCTAATTAAGACAAATTTGTTGACTGCTGCTTCCAACCTATTGAAACTTGTACAAGCGTCATCTGGAAAGCAACGTATTTTTGCAACAACTTTCTAGCAGTCACCTGAGTTTTTACCGAAAAACAAAAGTTTATACTGACTCCGACTCTTAGTCAATTCTTATATATTTTTTTACTTTTATTTTATGTGGTTGAGTGCATTCCACCAAAAAGCAAATCGATGGTGTCACTTTCATCACGTTTAAACATTGCACAATAGTTTGTTGAGATAATTAAATCTCAGTTTATGAAAAGTGTGAATTATTGATCCACAGACTCTGTTAAGGATTCCTCCCAAACCCTATTAAGTCCACCTATTCTGGATTCTCAACCTCCGACAAATAAGAGAAAACGTGGTACCTCCAGCAATTCTGGTGTTTATGGGTCTAAATTAATCCAAATTTGAAAGGCAGAGTAAAGACTTTTAGTTTATTGATAGACTCAGTTACGTGTTTAGCAAATCAAACAATAATTCAGGATACTCGACAAACTCCTCATTTAAATTTAAGCGAATCATGTATAAGACTTAATAGTGTGAAATATTTCCATATCATGAATTAAAAGTCAATCTGAACGAAGAATATTCTTTGCAATAATTTCTCCTCTTCAGGTTCTTACAATTATAAAATATAATATTTGTTGCCGTTAAAATAGTGGCCAGTTATGTGGCAGATACATTTTTTACGTAGAATAACAGATTAGTTATGGAGTGTCAAAATAAGTAGTCGTACTTGTGTGACAAACGTGCTAGCCTGAAATCGATTACAAAATATTGTAAAATGGGAGACAGTGGTGGTGATTAGTCATAACAGATTTGTAGAGTGTGGGGTTGTTAAAGGTGTCAAGTGAGTGGCTGGTACAAATTAGTATGTATTAAAGAGGAGATAGTAAGACTGCAATGAGAGGTTCATAATGAAATAACGAATGTGCGAAATGCAACAGGTAGCAGCATATATTGACAAAAGAGATAATATCACTAATATTAAGTTCGGAGAGTATAAATGGAAAATTCGATAGTATTGAGAGAATGTTTGCATGAAGGGTATAAATTATAGAGAATGATAACATTAATCCTAATAATAAGCAGAGAGAAGAAACCAAGAGGGTTAAGAGTAAGAGGCTGTCTTGGTGAGAAGAGTCATCAATCCAAATTTGGCTATGGTAGGAACAGCGTCTGGATGTTTCCTTTCTAGGTAAAACGTTCGGGTTTAGTCGAACTTATTGCAGCAGCTTCAGCCATGTGTAGTAGACGTAAGCGAACTGTAAGTGATAACGACTACGGAATTCGGTATGTAACCCTAGAAGCTGTTTTGACATTGATGCGATGTTCGGTATCAACCAAGTGTGAGAGGATCGACCTTTTTATGCACTTAATTTCCTTCCTGCTGAATCAAGATGGAAAATGTTCTCGAACCCGTAAAACGACTCGCCTAATCATGAGCCCTACATAACCTCAACCAGAGGAACAGTTGAAATGGTATATGCATGAAGAGGAGCTGAGGTAAGGTAAAACAACTTTGAGTTGCTGGGTGAACATTGGACGGCTTCTGAAGGATAGGAAAAGACGTGCAGAGAAGAAGGTTTAATTCATCACCCTGGCGAAGAGGTGCGATAGAATCTCCGCAGGAGTATCACCCTTGTATTGTAGACGTAAAAATATCGGCTTTTCTCTACACCGTTCGCAGTTCATGTTTACGAATATTGCTACATATGCTGGCTTTAATGAACTTCTCTAGATATTCGTTCTCGCTTAGGATGTCTCTGATGATCTGGAGTTCTTTCTCTACACAATCTTTAGAATGAATGGACTTCGCTCGGAATGCTAAGCACCTAATCAGATTACGTTTGTATTTCATCAGTACGAAGCTAGGCAAGTGCATATACTGAACTTTAGTTTCTACCTTTCTAAAATGATTCTTTTGACGGAAGCTCCCTGTCTTCCCATTAGCAGGACGTCGAAGAAGAGCAGAGAGAGTCGTTGTATTCTCCTCCGTAGGTGAAATGAACCACTGGGTCAGCATTATTGAAGTTGCTCAGAATCAAATCACTACTTAAATCTTCATCGTACATTAAAAATGTGTCATCCATGTAACGACAATACATTTTCATTTTTGCTATTTCATCCTCAAACGGACTATTTTCTAGTTTTGCTAGAAATATATTCACGAAAATAGTCCCCAGTGAGCATCCAATGGCTACTCCAATAACCTGTCTGTGCATTTCATTACTAAACAAGAACTGAACATTCGTTGTACATTTCACAAGTAGTTATTTCAGATTACTACTATGAATATCAGTGCACAATTTCCTTTCTGTAATCTGTACGCAGATATAATCGATGGTTTCCACTAGAGGCACATTAGTGAATAGAGATAAAACACGAAGCGATGCCATGTATTTGCCAGTTGCGTTCAAGTTTTTTAATCTTGTCCACATAACTGGCCATTATCGTGACAGCAACAAATATTATATATTATCATTGTTAGAACCCGAAGACAAATTATTGAAAAGAATTATACATATATGCATATATATTTCGTATGAACTCTGATCAGGATTTAACCGGATAGTTGTAAAATAATTGAGCGCTGAGTGAGAAGTAGACATTTATGGAGACATTCTTATGGAGAGAATAACAAATTTATAAAATATACTATATTTGTAAAACACATCTCAATTATTTTGTAATTATCCGGTCAAATCTTGATCACAGCTCCTATGAGAATAACAAATGTTTTATGACTGTTCACCCACACACATACACACACACACCACTGATACTGCATATACACATATACACATATATTTTAACAAAAGTAGACTAAGATTATATGTTTCCAGGCCGTAGATGTTACGAACTTCCTGAAATAACTTGAGCGCCGAGTCAGACTGATTCATTATAAATTATTTAAATTAATCCCAGCGAGTTAAGAAAATCGAAACAAGATTTTCCTGAACGTTTCGCTGTGTAAGCCACAACTTCTTCAGCAGATTTATTCGGATTTTTATTAACCATCAAAATATATAGTCAAAAATGTTTACATACATTAAAGTCAGTTTATCTGAAGGTCATTTGTCTATGGACATTTTTACCAATAGAAAATATGTGTGCAGTCATCACATATATTTGTAATGACTAATGTCAAGTTGTAGTTGTGTTCATTCTTGTATAGTTAATATGTATAGATTAGTTTTGTATGAGTGTGTGTGTATGTATGTTATTTGTCATATGGAAAATACGTGAATTCATATATGATAAACATGTTTTAAAAGGTCATGGAGGCTCATAGAGTGCTGGTTGATTTTTTTCATTTGTCTTGCTTCATAAGAGTTAGCCATATAGGTGATAAGTCTATCCCATCCTTCCTATTCACTGCATTCGATGTGGTTAAGATGTTCAAGGCTTCAGAAGTCAATCTTTCTTTATGTGAATGAAATCCTCTTCCAAGAATTTCGACATTGTCGAAATCAATCTTATGTCCGCTTTCTATAGCATGCATTACTATTATTATTATTTCCTTTAGTTCCTAGAGGAACATAAGGCTTCAGCCATGCGTCTCCATTGCGTTCGGTTCTCTGCTAGAGTTTCCACCTGGCTCCAGGTCTGCCCACATGCTTTCATCTCCTCTTCACATGATCTCCTCCAGGTCACCCTTGGACGACCAACTCGTCGCTTCCCTTTCGGGTTCCACTCGAGGGCTTGTCTAGTGATGTCACTTGCTGGTTTCCTCAGAGTGTGGCCAATCCATCCATCTACACTACTGAGACACACCAGGCCGTGTGTGACCGGCCTCAAGCAGATGTCCTCTGGGCTCTGCGGTCACGCAACACTAACCTTTCTTCTATTTCAGGTACCCAAAGACTAACCTCAGGCGTGAGGCCAGCAACCCCACCCTGTAAACAAACCTGCTACAGAAACTTCAGCGTGAACAATCTCCTTGCGTCAAAAGAAAAAGTCTGTGTGGGGACATGGAATGTCCGCACCATGTACGAGACTAGCAAAGCTGCCCAGATCGCAAGCGAAATGAGGAGATACGGACTACAAGTGTTGGGGACCTGCGAAAGCAGATGGAACGGAAACGGACTCACCAAATTGTCAACAGGTGAGTCAGTGATTTACTCCGGTCACCCAGAAGACAACCACACACACACCGAGGGCGTGGCTATAATGATGCATTGCTATAGCCGATCTTTTTTCTAGACTTTTTAGTTCTACTTCATTTCTAGGTGGACGTTTCGTGCATAGCCTATGTTCATTCACTCTGACCTTCATCTGCCTACTGCTCTCCCCTATATAGCATGCATCACATTCGGAACATTTTATCTTGTAGACACAAATCTTGTTTTGATTTTCTTAACTCGCTGGGATTAATTTAAATAATTTATAATGAATCAATCTGACTCGGCGCTCAAATTATTTCAGGAAGTTCGTAACATCTACGGCCTGGAAACATATAATCTTATTAAAAATCGGATTAAATTATCAAAATTTCATTCAAACTGGTATAATCACCGTATATTCAATTTACGATGTTTAAAAAACGATATCATTCCGAAATCCCTGAGGATAAGAGTTCCGGAAAAATCTCAGCGATCTATGAAAGCATCTATTGTAGCATCTCGCGTGTTCCTTCGAGAAAGGATACATAAATGTACATTAGTAATGCAACATTATCAATATCGAATTAATAATATTGATGATTGTCTGAATATTCTTATATCCAAAGATCTTCTAACTACAATTGCACAATTATTCGAAGATAGAAAGTCTGCTCATTTCAATGCCACGAAACAAAGACAAATTCGAAAGTTTGAAAAACTTATAAATCCGAAAGCAGCATACGCCAGGGCAAATAAATCAAATGTACAGACAAACACAAGAACAGTATGCAACTTATCAGATAGGGAACTCAATGTACATGAAACAGCTCTACTTGAAAAAGGTCTAAACTTCAATATAACTCGAAAACCACTGACAGCGATAGAATTAGCTCCCATCATGGAACCTACATTAAATCTTTTAACTGATGATGAAGCTAATGAATTACGTCAGAAGGTTGGATGTATCCTGTCGAACCAAAAGCAGGGCATTTCAAATTTGTCGAAGGCCGAACGTAATGCATTAAAAACATTTAGATCAGATAAATCTATTGTTATAACTAAAGCTGACAAAGGCAATATCACTGTAATTCTTAATACAGACGACTATGACAAAAAAGCCATGGAGCATATCGAAGCAGGGCCTTACACATTAGTACCAGTAAACAAAATGTCTAGTACAATGAACAAAGTAAAAGCTCAAGTATGCAATATACTTAGAGAATTGAAACCAAAACTAGGGAACTCACTTTGGTTTTCAATAGCTCCCAAGACAAACACGGCCGCTAGATTTTATGGAAGGCCGAAAATACATAAAGTAGATGTTCCTTTAAGACCAATAATTGATTTTACCAATTGAGTAACATATACTTTATCAAAATACAGATCAAGAATACTGAAACCACTTCTACACAATATTCCTTCGAACATCAAAAATATTGAGGAATTTAAAAGGAAGGTAATGGACATAATTATTGAAGAAGACGAAATTATGGCAAGTTTTGATGTGGTTTCTTTATTTACTAGTATTCCTATTTCTGATTCACTTGATATTATGAAATATGAACTTGAAAACAATCAAGAAGTATTAAGTAAATCTTTATTATCAATAGATGAAGTTATAAAATGTTTAAAACTTTGTTTGGAACCTACATATTTTACCTTTAAAGGTAAACTATACTGTCAAACAAATGGAGTTGCAATGGGCTCACCAGCATCTCCAATTGTAGCTAACCTTTATATGAAAGCTCCAGAAAAGAAAGCACTGACAAGTTTTAGTTGTCATCCTAGAATATGGTACAGATATGTAGACGACACTTTTATCATCATAAAGAAAGCTGAAAAAGAAAACTTTCTAACAGAAATCAACTTAATCTCAGAATATATTGAATTTACTAATGAAATAGAATCGGCTGAAGGAACTATAAACTTTCTGGATTGTCTTGTAAAAAGACAAACTGACGAGAAGCTAAGGTTTACCATATACAGAAAGCCGACACATTCCAACAAGTATTTGAATTTTCAATCAGATCATCCAATAGGAATGAAAGTTTCAGTAGCTTTAAATCTCGTTAACAGAGCTAGAAACATTATAACACATAAGGACGACATGGAGAACGAGATTTCCAACGTAAAACAGGTTTTGATTGGAAATGGTTATCCTGAAAAGCTACTTGATAATATTATCAATAGAAAGGAGCATAAGGGAAAACCAAAAATTGAAAAATCCTGGCTATCCACGATAGCCATCCCATACCGAAAGGACACAGCTGAACAACTTCAAAGATTATTTGCTTCATATAATATTAAAGTCTATGTAAAACCTTCTAATTCTCTAGAGAAGGCGTTAGTACATGTCAAGGATATAGTTCCCAGAATGTCACAAAGTAATTGTGTCTACAAGATAAAATGTTCCGAATGTGATGCATGCTATATAGGGGAGAGCAGTAGGCAGATGAAGGTCAGAGTGAATGAACATAGGCTATGCACGAAACGTCCACCTAGAAATGAAGTAGAACTAAAAAGTCTAGAAAAAAGATCGGCTATAGCAATGCATCATTATAGCCACGCCCTCGGTGTGTGTGTGGTTGTCTTCTGGGTGACCGGAGTAAATCACTGACTCACCTGTTGACAATTTGGTGAGTCCGTTTCCGTTCCATCTGCTTTCGCAGGTCCCCAACACTTGTAGTCCGTATCTCCTCATTTCGCTTGCGATCTGGGCAGCTTTGCTAGTCTCGTACATGGTGCGGACATTCCATGTCCCCACACAGACTTTTTCTTTTGACGCAAGGAGATTGTTCACGCTGAAGTTTCTGTAGCAGGTTTGTTTACAGGGTGGGGTTGCTGGCCTCACGCCTGAGGTTAGTCTTTGGGTACCTGAAATAGAAGAAAGGTTAGTGTTGCGTGACCGCAGAGCCCAGAGGACATCTGCTTGAGGCCGGTCACACACGGCCTGGTGTGTCTCAGTAGTGTAGATGGATGGATTGGCCACACTCTGAGGAAACCAGCAAGTGACATCACTAGACAAGCCCTCGAGTGGAACCCGAAAGGGAAGCGACGAGTTGGTCGTCCAAGGGTGACCTGGAGGAGATCATGTGAAGAGGAGATGAAAGCATGTGGGCAGACCTGGAGCCAGGTGGAAACTCTAGCAGAGAACCGAACGCAATGGAGACGCATGGCTGAAGCCTTATGTTCCTCTAGGAACTAAAGGAAATAATAATAATAGTAATGCATGCTATAGAAAGCGGACATAAGATTGATTTCGACAATGTCGAAATTCTTGGAAGAGGATTTCATTCACATAAAGAAAGATTGACTTCTGAAGCCTTGAACATCTTAACCACATCGAATGCAGTGAATAGGAAGGATGGGATAGACTTATCACCTATATGGCTAACTCTTATGAAGCAAGACAAATGAAAAAAATCAACCAGCACTCTATGAGCCTCCATGACCTTTTAAAACATGTTTATCATATATGAATTCACGTATTTTCCATATGACAAATAACATACATACACACACACTCATACAAAACTAATCTATACATATTAACTATACAAGAATGAACACAACTACAACTTGACATTAGTCATTACAAATATATGTGATGACTGCACACATATTTTCTATTGGTAAAAATGTCCATAGACAAATGACCTTCAGATAAACTGACTTTAATGTATGTAAAAATTTTTGACTATATATTTTGATGATTAATAAAAATCCGAATAAATCTGCTGAAGAAGCTGTGGCTTACACAGCGAAACGTTCAGGAAAATCTTGTTTTGATTTTCTTAACTCGCTGGGATTAATTTAAATAATTTATAATGAAAAGTAGACTAATTTTGAAAGTCTGAGGTCAGATTTTGATCACAGTTCATATAAAAAATTTTGTTTTGTTTTCTTTATTATACCCATTGTTAGCTGTTTCTTGATGCACATGACAAGGCAAACAATTTAAAACAAGAGATGTACTTTTATATATAAACATACTATTTTATATATTTATTTATTATACATGTTGATGACTGTTGCATGACTCATGATTGGACAAAATTTAAAAACATGAGTTGTTCCTTTTATATATAAACCTCTGTTATGTTAATTCGATTAATTTCCCTGAAGAAGTTCGGACCAGATTGCCGAACGAAACGTTGGAATTAATCATTTCAACTTCGCTGAGATTTTACAAATATAATTTTTTCAATGCATCTATATATATATATATATATATAGGCATTCATATTGAGCGTTTGCCTAAGTGATATGTTAATTTTAGATGAAGCTTTTGATATTTGTTGATGTAGTTACACATATATCTGAGAGGTCGGCTTAAATTACTGCTCGTTATCACCCAATTTGAATGAAGCATTTAGAAGACAAATTTCACGAGATAACATCGTCATTTCGTAGTTTCTTTAAAACCGCTTTATAACTAAAATAGTAAGCAATAATAAAATAAAGCCATGACAATTACTAAATTGTATAATAGACAAAAGTACATACTAATGGCCGATCATATTTAAATAGGTCAAGTAGTACGAAGTGGGCGAAAGTTGACGTTTATTGTTTTCTGTACACATAGTTAAGGATGTATGTGATTAATCCAAAGTGCTACCATAACAAATAAATTATGCTTTTTTTTCATCAGTTCACACACAGTGATAAGATTTTCTATTTTGGTGACAAAATTATTCCAGCAGCTGACGTGACCACGGGCAGCAATTTCGCTTGAAATATTAGCTAAAAACAAAAAGCTTATCACTGTGTGTAAACTACTGGAACATAATTATTATTTATTTGATCTACTCTACAATACTCGAACCTCTTACTGACACTAATGCTTCAACAACCTCTAATAACCTTGAATTAGATTTATGTGAAATAATTATGAAGCAGTTATTTATATTGATTTTGTGACCCATCCAGTATAAATTTTACCTAATGAAATCCTTGTTTTCCAGGGCTCGCAAAATATGCACCGGCGAATCATTGATGGATGAGTTTCGACACATAAACTCAGTTTTATTAACTAATGGTTATCCAGAAAACTGTATCAAGTGTCACGGTGAAGATAGACTACATCTTGTAAATACAGCTTCTGTACCAAAAAGGGCTACTTTAATTAACCCACTGTTCAAGTGTGATCATATTATTCAGAGGACAGCTCAAAGACTTCGGCCAGTCATCAAACGCACATTCTACGCTGCGTCTCTTCCCGTCACATCTAGAATATTTTCGATCCCTGTACCTACGATTAAAGAACGAAATTCTATGGATTCCACTTCAGTCTGTACCTACAAGTTCATAACTGCAGATACGGTGACACCTATATGAGCAGAACCATGAGAATGTTCCAATGTCGTCGAAAGGAACATATAGAAAATCCCAATACAATTGGCCTGAAGGGAAATCCATCTTCATCAGTTGCAAAGCACTTAATTATGTCAGGTCACAATATCAATATTAATGACTGTTTAATACAACTATAATTCAAGTATATTGAAGGTGACGGAAGCACTTTGGACTAATCACGTACATCCTAAACTATGTGTACCAAAACAATAGACTTCAACATTCGCCTTGCTTGAACTGCTTGAGTTATTTAAGTACAGCTGGTCATAAGTATTTACTTTGGTTTTATATAACTGAGTTATTGTCACGAACTTTATTATTGTGGAAGATGCCAGTTGTAAAGCAATTGTAGAGAAACTAGAAATGATTTCATCTCGATAAATTTGTATTCAAAAAGCCTTTTTCAAATTTTTCAAAGTGAATAATTGTTTTATTAATCCTAATTGTTTCCTGCCTCTTGTTTTGAAGTATCCACATTTACTCCGGCATGCGTCGGTGGCATGGCGGTTACTACGCTCACCGGCAAGGAACATGGTCCGGGGTTGGATCACCGGCCGCCGCACTCTTTTGCCTCACTAAGCCAGAAACAAAGCTGGTGAAAACGAAAGGTTGGGTATGAGTCTAGCAACTTCATCCTGTAAAAATAAGCACTTCAATACTCTAACTTGAAGCCCTATGTTCCACTGGGAACGTGAAGGAATAAAAAAACCTCCGACACAACTGAATATGAAATATCTCCTAAAAAGTATATTTTGGTAGATTATAAATAAAAAAGTGGGTTGTAAAGATAATTTTACGAGTTTGTCCACAGCTCGATGTCAGTTAGAGAACCTGTGAAAACCAGGGAGTACTGAATAGTCAGCTGTTTCATCCTAGTTTGTGAATCATCGGCAGTACGCACCCACTTCCAGCGCTCGAACCTATGACTTTCCGGTCACAAGGCAGGCTGATGTGCCGCTCAGACACTGAGAACCGATTCATTGGCCAGCCCATGATTTCTAACTTCTACCGATTCGTGATATAGCGTGACTATCAACCAATGTCTTTGGTGTGAACTCCATCATCACACTTGACTGAATTGACGACACTGGTCATGACCTCGCACTGGAACCCCGGGAAACTCCATCCTGTAGCATGTAACTACCGAGCATCAGATTAATTTCAAAGAGTTGTTCAGTAAGGATGAAACAGCCGTCTTGTACTCCCTAGTTTCCAATGGTTCTCTAAATGATATCAATCCGTCGTCAAACTCGTCAAAACAAATCTAATCCTTACAAACTAAATCTTGAAAGTATAAGGATATTGATTCCAAATATACATACGTTATTAATGGCCGTACATATGAAATCCATTTCAATTAGAATCGAAACGAACAGACTGTTATCCCATGTTTTACTTGGAACAGAATTTACTTTTCTATATAATTTGATTTGCCTTTGTTGTCTATTTTCTTCTCACATTCGTAGATCAACAGAACTACAGCGTGAAAAATAGGCTGTGTCAAGCAGCTGTTGGGTTTCACAAACTGAATATCTCAAGTGAAGTCTGCTGCAGGGTCGCTGGTTCGTACTGCCAAAGAGTCCTGATTAGGTAAAAACAGCTCCCTAGTGATACCTGGTTTACAATGATCTCCCTAACTGATGTTGGTTTGGTGGTAAAATCTAGCGACTGACATTAAATAAATCCAAATCCTCACAGAACGCACAACCTCCATATCCGTTTTCATCCCATCATTGCTGCTGGATAGACATCCTGACGTCACACTTAGAACTCATGGCCATGAGTGTCTAATATATCAACATGGAGTGGATGGTAACCAAAAGCATTAGTGTGGCTGGCGTTATATCACAAATATCCAAATTTGGCAATGACAGACTATTAAGTCCTGGTTCAGATGGCTTATTCGTCAACGACGTTGTATTGCAAAGTTTCCGATATAGAAAGCAAATACAACAGTGTCCCTTTCGCCAAACTTCGTCCGACTTTTTGAACTATTTTAAAGGATTTATCAGGTGACACTTGGTCATTATCTGCAAAGTGTTGCAATACACATGGATGAATAGCTCTTAACTCTCCCTTGCTCAGCCGAACTAGTAGACATTCTCGAACGCTGTGAGATAAATTTTTTGACGAACCTCGTATGCACATATCTCTAAAGGGGTAGGTGTAAGCGTGAATACACATGTAACTGAACAAAAAGGGTACATTGTTTCACTAGAAAGTCCCATATGTGGATGGCTAGAATAGGCCATTCTTAGGTGGGGAGAAAAAAAGACGTTTTCTTCAATGTGAAGAATTCGTGTTTCGTGTCGACCATAAATTATAAGCTTAGATGCAACACTTTCTTAGGTACCTTCTTCTGCCCTTTGTTTCTATCACATAATTTGCACTTCCCAGTGGGAAAATTTATTGAATAACGATACCGCAGTTTCTTTAAATTGCCTAGGTCCTTCATTAGTACTGACTTCACTATAAGTTCTGTCCATAAATGTTGAGATAGAAAACATTAGATTCTTTTCTCTGTCTGCGGAATCGAAACTGTAAACATTCTTCAGCTTTCATATCCATGTAGCTTGTTGGTCACCGATCCGTCAAGCAAAATAATTCTCTCCTTGTTTCTTTTTGCTACGTATACCAGGTAACAGGATACCTGTCACTGAATATTGTCAGGATGTTTCCCCAATCATAGTCTTCATCACATTCAATAAATGTGTCACCAACCAGTCTTTCGTAAAAGATAAATAGCTAGTCACTAGTCCCGTAACATTTCACGATATCATATCACATTCTAAGATCGTATTCATTTTATTTTGTTAACAAACATTTACTTATCATATTATTATTGCATCCTAAAAATGAAAAGTTCATATATTCACATTTCTGAATAATTTTAAATTTCGCAACATGAATTCTGCGCGAGTCTTTTGGAATTTGTGATGAACTTTGTTGATTCCTTTATAAATCTTATCAGTTTATTGTTTTTAGTCGTCTACACCTATATAATCACACTTCAGCATATCCACACTCTGTGAAATATAATTACACACAACAAAACTGTGTGTTATTTTCCATTATAATTCATATAAAGATGTGAGTGTACACCTATGGAAGTAAAATTGTGGAAAAGAAAACTTTTTTAACCATTAATCTGTGTTCCAAATGTGCTGTTCGCTTCTAAGTGATTCAGCTGAGTGAAAGAGTTATATATATTGACGTCAAAAGTATCATTAAATGTATATACATATATATATATATTTCACCATCTCCTTATTCCCGATTTAGCTTGATCCTTGATCACTTTTATCTGTTATGTTTCTCCTCATTCCACAGTTTACCGAGCATAAGGCTATACCTAGATATGAATAATATGCGGAAAAATCTCCTTATTTTCCAATGGGTTATCATCAGATGTCTATAATAATATTGGGAGAAGTTGGAGGTCTACCATCCCCAGTAACTCTACTTTAATGAGTAGATAAATCTGCATGCAGTGTTTCTTCCAATTTGGAAACTTCGTGCAGCTAATACAATGGTAGTTAATCTACTGTTTGTAATTCGCAGTAAGTTTAATGTAATTTCTTCACCCACTTGATAGGATGGCCATTGACTTGCTCATTCGTAGTTGAAAACAGTACCTTTGGCTGGATATGATTGCGATGAAGGCATTTCCAGAAGTGCTTGGGATATCCTTTCTTATCAATACAGCTCTTCAGAAAACTGATTCTTCTATTCACTATGGCAGGTTTGACAGAGAAACTTAAGAAACTTATCAAGTTCCATCATTGTCACAAGGTTCTTACTCTGCTTCAAAACACCGAAAATACCCATTGAGTTATGAAGAAAATAAAAGACAGATTCAGCGAAGAAAATTTACTTTATCAACGAAATCATCTTCAGAGGCTGTACAGTCGTATCTATACTTCAAAAATATATAGTGGTCTATTATTGAGTAGCAGAAGGTAACATAATTGATAGAATTAATCTGAAGTGGCTTTAGAAGTGAAAATTAAAAGTTGTAAATCACGTGGTATTCAACAGCACAAAGATAGAAATTTGAAAAGGTTAAAATTGCTATTGAGTGAGAATAAAGATATTTGTGTGTCAATTTAATAAGTGTGAAGAGGGTGTGAAAATATACCAAAGGAGCTTCATTGTCAGATTATTTTGCAAATGCTGATTACAAATAAAATTTGTTCCATCAAAACCTTCAGCTGTCCTTCTCCCATGTTCAATTTTACTGGAAACGTCTGACATTTATGAACATCATTCACATATAAATTGCGATAGATTCAGAGTATTTCATTTATTATTCCCTGATATGAATGAATCGTTTGTTTGTAGCGTAAGTAACACCTATGGCACTCTCAGTCACATATATTTTAGGTTACTGACAATTATGTTTCTTAAGCTAGATATTTTTGAAGTTCCACAACCACTAAATAGAAATTTGAACATCGCATTGGGAAGTATCAATTTTGACTGAGATTTAAATTGCAGATGCCAGTTGTTAAGAAAGTGTTTTGTAGATGTCTATCTATTGTGTAATATATATATAGTTTCTGGAGCTAGCATTCTCATGGTGGTTTTGAAGCTGTTCCTCTTTCTCCAAACAACTAGTGAATTTCAAACTTCTGTTTTGAGTTTTGTTGACTTTGGAGACATGAATTCCATATTCACTGGTTGGGAAACTTTAGGATGCATATCATATATATAAACTGTATAAATTCATTATTTCAAGTATTTCAAATAAGTTGATCAAAATATGAAATAGTGACTGTTTAGTATTTGTTTTGTCACATGCATTGTTATACGATTGAAATGTTCAGGAGGAGGATAGTATCGCAATAAAATAACTTTGCCTGATACAAATAAATCACAGTATCATCCCTTTACTGAGGAATTTCTAGGCATGTATTATTACGTGTAGATGTATCAAAAGTACCCACAATTTTATTACACTTTGAAGATATTTTAAACAGAGCGAAGTCGCAATAAAAATAAAGCTTTATTTGAGACAGTTTGCGAACAAATGGTACAAACATTTTCGGCGTATTTAGTTCCAACATACTTTCTTCTTCTTACAGGATTTCCATGTAAAGTAATAAGCTGAATTATATCTTTATTTCGTTCAAAGATTGCCTAGCGTTTACTTGGAATCAAGTTATATCAGCGCTCACGTTCATTAATTGTTCATTTGATATAACCAGAGGAATAAAACAATTGTGATTCCAGATGAAACTAAGCAATTTGGTGGGAAACAATTTCGGTGGTTCACTGGTTCGAATCGGTTCAGTCTTAAATAGGTTACGAAGACGAAGACATGAGGTGAGTTATACAGAAGCTAACTTCTTATTTAGCGCAGCACTAAGTCAGAATAAATTTCCAAGAAATGTGAACATCTTGTTGCTTTATGAGCGCTAATATTTGTCTCGAAGGCAATGCAAAATTGACAGCGATATCACTAAGTTCTGTCAGATAGAACAGCGACTTGCCTCAGATGACTATTCAGTTACTTATATTCTGGTATACCCACTTCATTATTGAAGAAGTTTCTCAGAGGTATGACATACATATGGTGGGCTATATCATCAGGGATAATGTAAAAGTTCATAGAGACTCTTTGTGAGAAAAGTACCTTTATTTAACGTCAGTCAGATAAAATTTTAATAAAGTAATGACAAATTGAAGGAAATATAAATTTTCCTTTAATCCATTTAACATCTTCAAAATTCCCCATACGGAGAAAGTGACTTGGGGAAAGCAATATTAGGAAAAAAGAAGAGCCATACTCTCCCAAGTCTCATGAAAGGATGACGAGAAATTCTGAAGTACATTTCTCAATATGATGTTTTCTGAAATTCGTACTAACCGTTAACTCTAAGCCAGAAATTGAAAGTAGTCCTTATATCTGTTTATACTAATGACGTTTTATAAATTCACCCACTCTAGTGTTTGTCATTGGAAGAATGAGTCTTCTCTACTCTGATGAACTATAGTATATCTAACAACATTTTCTTACAAACAAATTGGAGTAATAATCAATGCCAGAGCATGAATGCATCGACATGGGTGTATTGCTTGATCATTCTATAGCCTTCTATCATAACATATGTCAAAATTCATTTATTTACAATGAACCCAACTGTTTGCATGTCGTGTGAATCCAGCAAATCCCTCTATTTATATTACAGATTAGCTCTTTTTACGTTTGATTGCGCATAATACAAACAAATAGTTATTTTTTACTTCTTTTATTATTCAGTGTCTTAATCACAGCTGTTGAAATTGTGTGTGGTGTTACGACTGCACTCTGACTGCAACGATCAATCGATGGTGTTTACCGATATGTAAGCAAGAAGCTTGGAGACCATGGATATGAATTAAAATAAAATACTTTATTTAAATTAAATCAAACAGTACATTTGGAAACTTTAAAAAAAATAAATAAATTTGAATGTAGTTAAAAGTGAATATTGTTGTTCAAGCTAAACTGCAATGAGAGTCGCTCGTTGATAACTGAAATTCCATTGTAGGCCATAGTTGTAGCGATTTCCTTCTGAAAGCAAATATAAAAAATGCAAGAATGAAACCTCATTTCACTGCAAAATGATGTAGAGTTATACAGGGGAAAAGAAACATAATACTTAAATATCAATATTTTAGTAGAGCAACTGTGGCGTTTCGAAGACGACAGCTTTTTAAATCTCTGTTGTATATAACAGAATACACTATGCTGTCTACGCGTTGAAAGCAAGCTTCAAGAATTGCTGATTTTTTACTATACTAGTTAGAAAAATGGAACTTTGAATAGATCTCAGCTTTGAGTATTTCAAGTGAGTTTTCTTTCGGGATGCTTCATAAGTAATTTGTTTCAGGATGGTATAATAATTGTCTGCATGAATGCAGAGTCAGTGAATTCAGAAAAGACTGTTTTGTAACTTGAAAATTTGGTAATAAACGCCAACTGGTTGAATTTCACTCTAGCTAGCGACAAAGTAATTAATTATAATTGTTTTCTACAAAAAGCCTTGCATACACAAATAAAGTCCTACAAATTTCGAAATCGAAACGTCTATTCATGAAGCCTGAATGTAAAAATGTCCCTTACTTCTGCCAAGGTAAATTAGTAACTTATATACACAGGATAAACAAATGAAACGTTATTTACTTGAGCTTTCCTATTGCTTGAATTAGTAACAAACATTTAAATACACTTATTATTTATTTTAGACTGAAATATTACAGCTTTATAAAAATGATTTTACCAAAACAAATATAGCTCAGCAGAAGTTTATTCTACCTTAGGGTGACCAAGAGTTGAGCTATCCTAAAGGTGGCATTATTATGACTTTGTTATCTTTTCACCTCACTTTCACATTCTACTCATCAGCAAACAATGAACATTTCTAATACCCTATGAACCTAAATTTAAATTGTGAAGACGTTGTTGAAGCCTAAAGTAGCTGGAAGTGAAGTGACAGGAAAAAGCTAATATCCCATAATTTTCTCCATTCACTGTCCTTGATTCTTTCAAATATCGTAATGAAAAGTCGTTAGTGTGATACAATCAATACAAACTATATTACAGGATTTGTGGAGTCAGCATCAACTGCTACTATTTTTATACAGCATATGGGTAAAACAGTCGGATTGCGCTCAGACACAGGCGATCTCGCACACAAAAATGACTAATCGTTTAAATAACTGGAAGAAAACAACCAAAGCGGAGTCTGAAACAATGTCTACTCAACCTCCATTGGTAAATCAGTTGTGCATTGAAGCAATACATACTATAGAAATATGTCAAACCAGAATCAGTAAATGACTCAGACTTGAGAAATCAAAATACCTGCTTTCACTTTAGGTCAAAATATAACTTAACATGTTTCTCTTGTTTAAGG
This sequence comes from Trichobilharzia szidati, assembly GCA_944472155.2. Taxonomy (NCBI): domain Eukaryota; kingdom Metazoa; phylum Platyhelminthes; class Trematoda; order Strigeidida; family Schistosomatidae; genus Trichobilharzia; species Trichobilharzia szidati. Next base: position 92,281,941 of record OX235276.1, read on the forward strand.
TGGCTTCAGATGAATGCATGCTTACTGTTGATTCATAAGGCAACATAAATGGTATTTTGAAGCAACATGATGATTTCTCACCGAAGCAATTATTAGTTCCCTGGTAATTTGCTGTTTTTCCTTTCCTAAATTCAACCTCATAAGGGCATAAAAGCGAACTGTTCAATCGGTTTATATTCTCAGCAAAGTCTTGAAATCTGTCACAGGGCTACGTGATTGGTTCTTGTTTGTTTTACATGTTCTCGAACAGATGTCATTATGGAAGATGCATTTCTTCTTTTCATCGGTTCACTTAAATTTGCTCCCATAGCATTTCAGAGGTAGTATCTATTAGGGATTATTCCTTTGATAGACTGTTCAGATCATGTTCAGATCTGATTTGACAGGGTCATGACCAGTGATTTAAGCTCGAAAGGTCATCCAGTTGTTAATATTGCGTCACCGTGTGACTATTAAAACAAATTATCTAATATAGACTTATGTTCTGAAAATCTTGTTATGAAGACATGTACAACTAGAATTCTTCACAGTCAGCAAAACCTGAACCACTTTACATAAACATCACAACTGTTGATTGAATGTTCTCTCTAAAGCAACAGAGAAGAATTGATTCATGAGTAGTCGTTAGTGAATTCAATGTGTCAATTAAAACAATTGCAGACGTTGCACGTCACTGTAAAATGCTGAGTACTCATTATGACTATTTAGCTTTTTTTTTATTTTGATTTACAGCTTGATTCCACACCGTATTTTCAGTACAAGTATGGAATTTTCAGCATGGATTTCGGTTGCCCAAATTCAGGCATACCATAGATATCGGGTGTGCGCTGAGAGGGGATCGAACCCCGGACCATGTGCATGGTCGGCGACAGTCCTAACCACTGTGCCACCGACGCAATAAGAAAGAAATGATATGTGAATCGTCAATATAAGGAACACAATGAATTACAAGCAAAAACCGACAAACTGGTGGAAGAGGCAGCAAAGACAGGACTCCAGGTGAACATAGACAAGACGGAGGTTATGAAAATAACCAACCAACAACAACAACAACAGCGGCAACATCCAGTGCCGATCACCATCAACGGAAGGGATTTGAAAGAGGTTACTTCATTCACTTATCTAGGGAGCATTGTCTCAACTACAGGAGCAATGGACGAGGATGTCAAATCGAGAGTCGAGAAGGCGAGAAGCACATTCATCAAACTGAAACCAATCTGGGAATCTTCGTCACTCAACATCAACAACAAAATTTGGATTTTCAATACAAACGTGAAGTCAGTTCTTCTATAAGGGTCAGAAACTTGGCGGGTCACCAAGAATATTTCCGACAGGTTGCAGACCTTTATCAACAGCTGTCTTCGTTCTATACTGAAGATTAGATGGCCGGAAAGAATCGCCAGCAAGGAACTCTGGGAACAAACAAAACAAGAACCAATCGCCCAACAAATATGCAGGAGAAAGTGGAGATGGATTGGACACTCGTTGAGGAGGCCGTTTGGTGACATCGCGCGTCAGGCCCTCGAGTGGAACCCGAAAGGGAAGCGGCAAGTGGGAGGTCCAAGGGTGACATGGAGGAGATCGTGTGAAGAGAAGTTGAAACAGTATGGATTAACATTGATGCAGGTGAAAAGTACAGCCGAATACAGAACCAAGTGGAGACTTGTAGTTGAAGCCCTATGTTCCACTAGGAACACAAGGGAACAATAATAATAATAAGCTCAGACTGATGACACTGAATTATTTCTGTTCTCTGTGCTTGTTAATTAAATTGCAAACCTTTTTACATCCTTCTAGACAGCATCTTCAGCGTAGGTTTCAGCGTTAAATGAAGTTATTTGAATTCTCCATGGATGATGTAATTATATATCCTGGCAACCACTGTCATGACTAGTTGTTAATTCATGTTTCTATTGACCGTTTTTATTACCTTGGAATTCAAACATTATCGTCATGTCACTCAATTTTGATATGCGCGTAAAATTAGTCTATTGTAATGTGTATGTGGATTGATTATTCACCTGATTACTAGGCTTCGACAAATTCCCTGACATATTTCGTGTTTCATTTATTCAAAATTTATACGATATTCCAATCAAACTGGAGTTCATAATTATCTACATGCGTTGACACGAAAGGATATGTATATCATGCTAGCCTACAGCCAATTTGTGTTCTTGGATTCGGATTCGGAAAGGGATGTCCAATATGACCTATGTAATGTTTCGTGTAGTGCATGCAGTTTCTTTTGAAATTGGCAATAATTTGTTTGAAGTCGTCAATAAGGTGCTAAGATCGTATAAACCATCAATAATTGCTGAAATATTTTAACCCTGAATTTTCCTTTACCAAAGCAGGTTTGATAGCATACTGCTGGTTAAATAGTGGTCAGTGAAACAATGCACTCCAAAGTTCTTACGAGATATGTTTCCCGCTGGAAAAGAAATTATTAGAAGGAATTTTGAGTACATCTTAATTCACTGATGTTCTATAAGAATTACTGTTTTTTGATAAATAGTTTGTGACATTGTGAAAAAGAAACATAGTTTACTGTTCTCGTGTTTAAGTTCAAAGGGAAATTCCTCATCGATCTTAGTAGGCGGTACTTAAACACGTAGACGTCTCAAACAAATTCCATTCTACCTTTGGAAAATCCGTTTTACTTCATGACAGTCTTGAAAAGATGCAGTGATGACAAACTAGTAATGCATATATATTTACTGTTTCAGAGTTTATCTTCAAATTCACCTATAGCAATCACTCCCTAATTGGTTGTTTTAAATGCATAAAGATAGTGAAACATCAAGTTCGTAAACAGAGGTCTACAGCTAAGTGAGAATTTCATTCACTTGTATAATTTAAGGTGACGTAGATTATGTCTTCATTTATTTAAAATGTTTAGTCGGTATCAGTCAACCTAGTTGTTTTTTTTCTTTTTTTGCCTCGAATTAAGACCTTAAAATATCCCTAAACCTTAAGTATATACTGTGTCTTTTCTAGTTAAACTTCCAATTCCTAGCTGTCTGAAAAACGTTCCCCTCGTATTAATGTGTATTATGTAAAGGACGTTCTGATGTCATAACATTGTTAGGTCAGTCAATGTAAATGTACATTTTCTACGTTTTGGGATAAAAATCTTTGCAAGTATTTGTGAATTAAATATTTCCTATTCAGTTGTATTCTTTTTATCTGAGAAAGTCATTAACAGGTTCTCGTAACAGACGATGACCACACGCAATCCTTGAGATGCAAGTGTGCATGAAAATCAGTATTACTTAAGAACTTAAAGTGTTCAGGCCTAAAAATATCTTTACACTTAATCTTGCCTAATATGACAGACTTCACGAATGAACTGAGCTTTGTTTAATGTTGTTTGTTAAATAAAATGACCTAAAATTCAGTTAGTTTATCATAAGTCAAATATTGAAAGAGGTGTTTTATGTAACTGTTCGTACGTTTTCTACCTTGATGGGAAATAAAAGAAGTTAAATTCGCACAAATAGAATCATTTCATAATCACTGTATGTATATACAGTTATGGAACATCCACATGATTAAATGATTACCTAATATTTATTCTCAAAAGAAAAGTAAAAGAATGGAGGAGTTCAATTAATTCTTGAACTTACATTTCCAACGGGCTTCAATTACTATCAAGAGACATAAGCGTTACCAATTGCCCTCAATTTGGCTTAATTATGACCATTAAACTTTATGAATTCTGTATTTGTAAAAATTAAAAGTAGGGAATAATCATGTTTGTTAATAGCTTTTTCCTGTAATTTTGTATTACAATAAATCCTCCATTTCTTATTTGATATATTGGGATGATATCAGTTAATTCGAAAAAAGGCTAAACTGTGTGTTTATTACATGTATACATTTTCTTCAAACTAGAACACAATTATTATAGGAAATGAAATGCATCAAACATATTTCAATTTGATGCTACTTTCATAAATACTCATGCTTTCGAAAATTTTCCGCTTTTATTGAGATTGATTCGTAAAGAAAAATTTTAAATATTTAGTTGTTATAAGCTGTCAGTTGCAAACTCTACAAAGCAGAAATATTTAGGTGAAATCAGGTATTAATTAAAATATTGAAGAAAACAAAATGGACATAACTTTTCCCAAGGAATTTGTATGCCGAATATTTATGGTGAAATGTGTTTTAATCCAGATGCGTTTATTTTCAATGGTTTCATAGTCCTATTGCCATTACTCTCGTAATAGCCAATAGTATTTCTGAGAGATTATTATGTATATGAATGTTGCTGGTATTATTAATGGTAACTTTTGCTTATTGGGCATCGTATCTGATCGGTCAGAAATTTCGATGAGTAGATCAAACTTCCTTTGTTTGCTATATTGGGAATCGTTAGCTTACAGTCTTGACTTGTCAGTTTCTTGTCTATATTTTTCAGTATTGTTAGATTTCAAAGTCCCAAACTAGTGCACTGTTGGGAATTCCATGATCATTCATTATTTCTTGTATTCACATAAATTTGATGTTTTCACACGCTTTACTGTTGCTAAGGTCACTGGAAAGAGAAGAAAAGAGTACAGAATTGTTTATGATTTTCGTGCTAAAACACGATTTTTCGATACTATTGATTCCTCATACGGATTGTGAGAAACCTTACAAGTTAGCTAAGAAGACAAAAGTGCAGATGATGCCACGGTAATTGGATTCTACAGTTATGGCGCACTTTAGTCACGGACAGCATCTACATGCAGTTCCACATCAACCATCAAATAAAACTTTGATATTTATTTATGGATAAGTGAAGCCACATTTGTTTACCAAAGTGAAGCAAATCTCATCTGCTTTCCCTACATAAAGCATTTACAATTCAAAGTCGAAGTGGTGTATAAATTTACTCATGAAAAGTACATGGACATTATAGAGCACTTCAATGAACGGTGCAATTATAGGAATCTACGCGAGGGTTAAGTACCGAACTGAACTTACCGGCTTAATTTAAATAGAAACAGGATTGAAATATAGTAACATTTAGAATCTTATGAAATGTTTGTCTCTGTGTAAATAAACGTGAGCATGGTCACCTACCTAACAGAATAATCAAGAAATCATTCTGTCCCGTGCAGATTTGCACTCCATGCGATTATAAGGTTAACACTGGTGTGCAGTTCAAGGTATCAATGAAAACAGTCGAAAAACTGAAAATTTGATAACACAAGCAAAATATTTTGGTAAAAATACTAAGTTAGGAAATGAATCAAAATGTGAAATCAATGAAGGCTGATAAATTTGCTTCGAAATCTTTCACCTATATTAGTTTCAGAGAATATAGATTACACTGAAATCCAAATCAGAAAAAGTTGCCAAAACTGGCTAAACCAATCATCTTTTCATGCTCAAACCATGTGTAACTCACTTATATCCTTGACACCTGTGTAGTTTGAAAACAAGAAAAGAATATACTGATTGAATTTGTGTAAGCAGAGACTATTATGAAGGCGAAGATGAAATATACAAGTATTAAATTGTGTCGAATTTCAAACATGATGCTCAGAATACATTGAGGTAGTAACTTAATAGCATTTTCGTGTAAGTTGAGTAGACGTTGTCGGTAGTCTATTTTTTGATAAATTATTCCATCTTTAATTTCTGCTCTTCAGGATAGGATTTGTGCATTCTGATTCAGTTGACATTTCGCTGACATCTATGGATCAGTGTCTAAAATAGCACTCAAATAATCACAAAGAATGATATTTTGAAAATACCATTTTTCAATATAGAAAAATCCATGTTTATAAGATGTACATTTGTAAAGCCAAAATAAATAAAATATTCACGTAGCAGATATATGAGACAGAAAAACTAATTTGTACCAACAATTCAAAGTATTAAATATTCCCATATTGAAATTTAGAAACACACATTTAGGCGAACAATTGTGTTTTCAATCAGATCGCATCAGGCTTAACTCGAATATACATAACTTTACTAATACATATTAAAACACAAACCAATGATGGTGTTTAGTCAGGAGGGCAATAAAATGGTGCATATAAATTGTACAGTTAATCATAATAATAATGATAATAATGATTCTGTCAGTAACAAAGATGAGAAGTGGAGCTATATATGATAACAAAAATGACGAAAAACGGTGTGACGAAACAAACAAATGTTCAGGCAAAAGTAGTCGCTGGAGGCTAAGAAAAGCAATTGGGCCGATTAAGTAATACTAGACCGCAAAAGAAATTGTATTTATTTACTTCAATTTATCGGCCACTTCTACCTGAATATATTTTTGTTTATTCATGCTGGTTTTCATCATTCTTGTTATCAAAGATCGCCTCGCCTTCTTTTCCTTGTAATTGATGGAACTATTTTTGTTATTACCGTTTTTATCCTTATGACCTGTTGCACAATTTATATGCTCCATTTTATTATCACATTGACAAAACGCTGTGATTAGTTTGTGTTTTTGGATTTACTTGTAAAGCTATGTTTATCAGATTTCCGGCCAGTGAGACCTAATTGAAAACGTTACTGTTCACATAAATGTATTGCTGTAATATTTCAAAAGAGAAACCACAAATAGAAAATGAAATTAGAATCACTCACGTATATTAACTAGGTGAAACAGGAAAAAATAAATTGATAGGAATAAACCATCTGCAAGAATAGTACAAAGACCTTTCTAAAACAGCCATATCATTCTGAATTAAATTTCCCCATTTTAGATAAATGCAGACCAACACAAATTCGTGTTTGTTAAACATCTAACTAACAATTACTGTTCATTGATGTAGATTTCAACCTACTTTAGGAAATTTATTGAGATTTGGATAATGTAATGAAATAAACAAGTCGTTCTGCTGATTATTCGATTAGACACATATTTCAAAGCTACTTAATCTTAGACCATGAGGTGTTTTAATTGACTCATTAGATAAAATAAAGTGGACTTATTCAGAAGGCACTGCCTACAAAAACTTTATAATTCTTATCTCAAGTTTCGGACTGATAAAATAGCTCTGCAATTATCCCTTCATGGGAAAACATGCACAAATTCTGCAGCTGATGAAAACTGCCATCTGCATTCTTCAGGAAAAAACAATAAACGATCATTCAGGTGTCCATTATGTCTCACTTACTGTATCCATTATTTGTCGAGTTAATTTGTTACCTGATATCACTGTGGACACTGACGCCTGCACTCATCTTGGAAACATCGTTCCAGTCATAAGCGGAACAGATGAAAATATCGAAACCGGAATCGGTAAGGTAGGGAACACCATCACGCTGAAATCCGTTTGGAAATCTTCTGCATTGAGCACACACACAACATAATTCGGATTTTTAGTATAAATGCGGAACTGAATATTCCACGAAAAGCATTTTTGACTGGTTGGAGACTCTTATGAACAACTGTCTTTGCTCCATAATGAAGATCAATTAAACAGCAGGAAGTAGTGACAGTAAACTACTGGAACAAACCAAGCAAGACCCTCTTGCTCAGCAAATATGCAGAGGAAAGTGAGGATGAGTCAGAGATACACTGACGAATGACATCGCGCGCTAAATTGCTTCTCGGGTGAGACTGGACTAAGAAACGAAGAGTTGGGCCTTGTTTGAAGGATGTCATGGAGTAGGTCACTCTAGAAAGAGATGTGAGATCACGATAAGTAGTCATCGAATAGGACAAAGTGGAGAGTAGACCAAATTTCAACTCGGAATTCGAGGGTAGAAAATTATAATAATATCATTATAGACACGACTACCTATTTTCCGTCATCTATCCACTTCACTGGTAATATAAGTAATAGAGTAGAGATTGTAACGAATGTTTTGATTTCACACTGATAAATCGTAAACTAGCTAGCACTTTTGTTGAAATTCGTGTGCTTACCGTGCAAAATTTTTCAAATTATTCCACTAGCACTTACCTATATCTCCGAATACTGAAAACCAAATTCGTAAGAGAATTGTCGATGTAAAATTGAGTAAGCTTTTTTGAGGTAGTAAACAGGACTGATAAAGCAACATCGAAGCATGTTTATTGATTAAGTCTTCCAGTGAAATATCAGAAGTTAATTTCTCCTTAACTTCAAAAAATGCATGTGGAGAAATACTGGTGGCCATAATTGACAATGACTTTGCATCAGACACTGTGTTTCGAATGAAAGTAGGACCCAACTCATTACAACGATAGAACTATGCGTGATCTCGTCTCCCTCTATAAGTGGTCACCATTATCATTAGTGTGATGTTAATTTAATGAAAACAAGGCAGTCATATTCTATGACATTTAAAAGTCAGGATAATTGTAAATTACTTCATATTGACTGATTTGCAGCTACTTAGCACTTCAGCTGAAAATGCAAGCACTTATGGTGTCAAAGTTTCACAATATCTCGACCATACTCACCTGTTTTAATCTCTTTTATAAATCAGAAAAGGAACATAATTGACAAATTGATGGTGTTAATAATCATAATGATTGAATAAGGTAGAGTATTTATTTGATTTAATCCGTCAATAAAATGAGAGTTTTTCCTGACCAACGCCTGTTTTTTCAAACATAACAACTTTTTCTCCCACAGGGTTGATTGTAAAATTTATTTGAATAACGATTGTTTTCAAATGGCGTCTAATTATATGAGTGATTAGAAGAGGAAGGTTTGTTCACAGACATAAACTTCACTTGGTCAGAGACATATTTTCCTCTTCAAGTAAAACCTTCGGCCAGTATTCGCAGAATTTACTTTAACTCCCTGTAGGCTTTACTCAGAGAAAATTTAAATGACGTAGCGCTTGACCGTTAAATGATACCAATAAACTTCATAAGGGTATTGAAGAAAGCCAGACACGAGTTATCTCGTTATCAAGAAATATGGTATTTGTATAGAGGACAACATCAATAAAACTCTGTTTCTAGGCCTGTGATTTTTGATTCTGTACATGAAATAAGTTTTCGTTTTACATTGTTAGCAGGAATGACCTCTTCCGCAGTTCAGAATAAAACTAACGTCTTCGGTGCATATGAATGTTAGTCGCTTCACATATGTCACTGTCCTGCGATTTATGGAAAATCGATTTTACATATATATCACGGTAAAAAAATATAAGGTGAAAGATTAATGTGCGTGTAAACATTTTCAAAACGATAGCAGCAAACCAGATGCGACTCAGTGAAAATCCGGTATGTTTACTGAGAAAAAAAAATGTATATAACAGAGAAACTGCTCAAGCCTGACACTGTGGTGGATCAGTAACGAGTAGATTCACGTCAATCTATCCACTCATTCACTAACTGTGAAAACTTTGCGGTCTCTAGAAAACATGCCTTGAACATCTTGATGACAAGACAGTACAGATAATGTGAATGCAGTTATATGCTACAGTAACAATAATCAAAGTACGAAGACACGATGATTTATTTATGTTCATTCTATAAAATATCCTCAGTTATTTCCGTCTTCGTGTTCAGTGTCCAAATAGAGGATACAAATAATTTGGTTTACTGTCGATGTAAATATGCTCGCGTATTTTATATTTGCATTCTTGCAAACAAACTGACATGCAAGTTTAAATACACAAGAGTTTTACTTCAGCTAACTTCGAAACGTTAACCACACGAAGTCTTCGAAACGTACCCAGAAAGTCTTATAATGCATAGAGAAAACATCATGGAAAGGTTATCAGTGAAATACACTGTCACAGAAAAACGGAAGAAAAATATTACAACTTCGAAAACTCCTAATATTAGAGTCGATCGACTGAAAAATCTCTGTGAATTACACCAAAGGATTTGCATCATCCCAACAACTCAGTGGTGACATATTCCCATCAAGAACGTGAGCTTGCAGATATAATACCACTTTCATGGTGCATTAGGTGATTTATTGAAAAAGAAACATTCGATTACAATTCAGTAATTAAATTATTAATGAACCGCATCATAGGACATAAGGTATATGTAAAAGCGCTTAAATTCTAACTTCATAGAAACCTGAAGTTGGCTGACAATATGTTTAACAAATAATGAACCAATAATTAGGCAAATTCATGGAAATTCAATTGCTGCAACAGACGTATTTGGGCAACCATATCTCATAAGGTTGACTGCAAAACCACGGCAACTCTGTATCATTAACCGCATATTTATTTGTAAAGTCGGAAGACATATTCGTGTTACATACTACATTTCAAACAATGAGTGCTCACGTGATAACAACACTTTCGTCTTCTTTATCCACAGGGATTCAAAAGTATCTGAAGTATCTCTCTGAACTGTTATCAAGCAATCACACTGGAACAGCAAAGTTATGAAAGCACGATTTTCGGTTAGTAAACTGTTTTGGTGGAACATTTCATCTGACACTTTTATACAGTTTCACAAATTCGGAGTGTAGTTCATATCCGATCATGCTTTAGTGAGCTTTTCAGTTCTAATTCAAAATATGTTCTCAATAAATTTGCTTTCAATGCATCTGAACAAAAACCCAACTAACATCTTTTGAATAAAGTACGGTATTTGTGTCGCCCTGCATTCCGTCACATTGTTTGAAGGATAATATGAAATCCTATTGTGTTTACCAAAGTACACGTCAGTAGTGATGAAAGAATTAGTAATCCATTGAATATTTCTATGCTAATATTAAGGAGTGGATTCCAGAGTTTTCTGTGAGGGTCATTTTACTATACTTCTAGATTATCTTAATTCGTTTGCAGCTGACAGTCATGTCAATCCATACAAAGTGATTTATTTTTTTGACAACCGTTCAAACAGGTTGATAATTATCAAAATTAGTAATGATCAAATGTGACAAGACGTATTTCAAGCCCTCCTTTGAAATTTCCGGTAAATGGTTTAAAAAGAGCGTGTTAAAAAGTGCAAGATTTATATTTCAGAAAATCAGTGTACTACATTAAATTCACTACTGATCACTTCAACATTGTTGAAGTTCTCATATTATACATATATAAACTTATTTATTCATATAGTTTATTAACCGAATTTTTGACGTTAAGTTGAAATGTGGCAAGAAAATGCAAAATATATTTACAAATGATACTGTTTACATCCAAGAACTCGACTGAATTATTCACAGAACACAATCACGTAATATCGGTTGTTCATTGAGTATGATTATGCTCATTGAAGCAAAATCGATATGACTGGAAATGATTATCAGCCTACTGAAGAACACTAAGCGTGTGCTCCCTGTAGAGTTCCCAGGCTTCCCTGCTCAATATTATATGTTATCAATATATTCAACTTTACTTAAGATGCTCACCATCTTGCACTGGAGGTTCTGTTTAAAAAAATTCACACACACAAATGAAATACATAATTCTCTAATGGCTATCATTCATTATATGGGATTTTGAATAGAAGTATGACAACATTTATATAGGAGTAAAACTTATGCGCTGTGGTAGAGTATAATTCCACTCCATTGTTCATTATGAGCAATAAATTGTGCTCAAAATATCATCAGCGAATATTACTGTGTAACACTGTGAGACGTCATCCAAATAAATTTTACCCATAATGGAAGAATAATAACAGTTTTATCACACTGCTTTTCGGTCGGTCGGTTCTCGACATAGAACTTTGCACATATGTGCGGCAGTTCAAGTCGCCACAATCTATGTAGCACGCAAAGCAAGACAAGGAAGTAGAAGAAATGCATAACGGAAACAGTAAACAGAGGTGTGAGACAAAGGAATAGTAATAACGGAGAACAAAACAGTTTAATTGGAAATCATAAGTCACAAGGAGTGGATGCATCTGCGCCACTGAGAACGATTTTGAGCCATGTCACCAATTGTTTCCAACCATTGGTTTTTACCGTCCAGGGGACCCCAACCAGGAAGTCTACATCTTCCTACGTGGCTTAGATTAACTGTTGTAGATTTCATTGATTGGTGCCATGTTTTCGTTTGACCGCCGCTAGCTCTTTTCCAGCCTGGCCCTATATCAGCTAACATTGCCCGTCGAGGAAGGCGATGACTAGGCATACGTAGCACATGTCCTAACCATCTCAGTCGAAGTAATTTCACCGTTTCGTCGATTGATTTCCCCGCCTTACCTAGCACACGACGCCTAACCTCAATATTGCTCACCTTATTATACCACTTCGCGCGGGAGATAGAACGCAGACACCTATGATCGAAGACAGCTAATCTTTTCATGTCTTCTGCTCTCAATGGCCAGGTCTCACAGCCATAAAGGAGGACGGAGCGGACTGTTGAGCAGTACACACGCCCTTTGGTCGATAGTCGGATATCGCGTCTACGCCAGAGACGGCGAAAACTGGCGAATGCGAACCTAGCCCTCTGTATTCGTGCTGAAATTTCGTCTGAGATCAACCCGTTGGGGCTGATGGTACTTCCCAAGTAATTGAAGCGGTCAACGTGTTCTACCACTTCACTTCCTATTTCTAATCTAGGGGTCGATGAAGTCCAATCCTGCAGCATCATCTTACATTTTACAGGGGCGAATCGCATGCCAAACATACGGAGATTGTTGCTCAGGGTGTTCAGTAGACTCTGCATTTTGTCAGAAGGACTATATCGTCCGCATATTCTAAGTCAACGAGATTATTCCCTGGTAGCAAGTCAATCCCTGAGTCGCTGAAGTGTGATAGGGTTAAATCCATTAGTACGTCTATGATGAAATTGAATAGGAATGGGGATAATGGGCATCCTTGACGGACGCCACAAGTCGTCACCACTTCAGATGACAACTCGCCATAAGCCCTCACCTGGCTGCATGAGTACGAGTAGAGTGCCTTAATCAGTGCAATGTATTTTCTCGGCATTCCATTTACAGCCAAGCATCGCCAGAGAACCTCCCGGTCGACAGAATCGAAAGCCGCCTTTAGGTCAAGAAATATAATGATTGTCGGACGCCGGTAGGAATGCCTATGTTCTAGAATCTGTCGAAGGGTGAAGATGTGATCAATACACCCTCTACCTGGCCTAAAACCTGCCTGGTTTTCTCGTGTTTGTGTCTTCCGAGCACCACTTAGTCTACGCAGTATTATTGAGCCTAGGATTTTAGATACTATATTAGTCAAGCTAATCCCTCTGTGATTATCACAAGACAACTTGTCCCCCTTCTTGTATATCGGGATGATCAGTGACTTACACCAACCCGATGGGACTTCCTCTGATTCCCAGACGCTGCCTAGAACCTCCGTTAACGCAGACAGTAAACTGTCTCCTCCGTACTTAAATACCTCTGGAGTCAATAAATCAGGTCCCGCTGCTTTGCCTAGCTTCAGATTGGTGACAGCTTTAGTAACCTCAGTTAAGGACGGAGGACCTGTGTCTACATCCCATTCAGGGTGGTGTTGGATGTCCGGCAGGTTAAGTGTGGCTGTGGGCCAATTAAACTGCTCTTCATAGTGTTCTTTCCAGCGCTCCAGACGTCTATCCTGGGAGCTAATTATGGTGCCATTTTTCTCGGAGATTGTTTCGCTTATCATTTGCCTTTTACCACCTGTTTCCCTGATAAGCCTGAATAGTTGTCTGGTGTTGCCTATCGCCGATGCTTTTTCCATCTCTTTCGCCTTTGTCAACCACCACTGTTCACGGTCCTTGCGGAGACTTTTCGTAAGTTTCTTTTTGTGCAGCTTTCGCTCCTCATTGAATTCGGAGCTCGCCGGTATAAGTCTTCTGGCATCTATCAGTTCGGATGAGGCAGTCGAAATCCAATGGTTTTTACTCACCTTTGGATTTACCTTATTCACAGCTTTTACAGCTGTATCTATGGCTGACTGAATATTTTTCCAGGCTTCTTCAGGGTGAGCGCAGCTGTCGAACTCAGATATGTGTTTAGCTAGTTCTTCCTCAAATAGGGACTTAGTTCCCTGGTCGAGCTGGGGACGTGATGGGTTTACTGCCAGCTGTTTCCTACGTCCGTTCAGTCGTAAGCACATACGAGCGCGGACCAGTGCATGATCGGTATCTACACACGTGTTCCAGAAGGAGCGACAATCTCCTACCGACCCACGCCAACGATAGCTTATTGCTATGTGGTCTATTTGTGTCCAGCGTTGATTTGATGATGGGGGTCGCCAGGTCAAACAGTGTCTCTCCTTGTGTTTGAAGTTAGTGCTTACAAGATACAAATGATTATCTGAACAGAACTGTAGGAGACGGTCACCGTTGTCGGTTCGCTGGCACGGAATTCCGTATGTGCCACCGACATTCTTCTCAGATTGACACAATTCCCCTACTTGAGCATTAAAGTCACCAGCTATAACGACTATATCTGAGCGTCTAGCCTTTCGCAGCAAACTAGACAGCTTTTGGTAGAACTCATCCTTCGTTTCATCCGAACTGCAGTCAGTGGGGGCGTAGGCGGAGATTACGAAAAGGCATCGGCGAGTAGTGCAGTCCTTTCTCCTTTTCACTGATCCGTTCAGACGGACAGCACACATTCGGCTATCTACCGGGATCCAGTCAAGTAATGTCTTTTCTGCTCTAGTACTTAAAGCTATCCCAACACCAGCTAATCCTCGTGAGCCAGCCGTCGCATCTCCTGACACCCTCAAGGTGAATTTTGCAGATTCATCCTGTTGGCCAGGTGGGGTTAGGTGAATAACCACACTTGGGTCTTGTATGCGTGTTTCTGAAACACAACATACATCAATGGCTCGGGATGCCAGAGTCTTGGCTAGTGATGCTTGTTGTCCTATTTGGCAAAGTGTCCTAACATTAAATGCTCCTATATAAAATTGGTGGCGTGGTTTTAGGAGACCATCGATGGTGGCTTTTTGGCTTCCATCGTTGTCAGTGCACACAGATTGAAGAGGAAGTGAAGAGCCATCAAGTAGAGGAGTTGCATTGGTAGAAGGAAGGCAAGATAATAGAGATGAAGATGAAGACAAAGATGAGCGAGGATTAGAGGGGTTTCGCGTGCACTTCGGATTGTGAGGGCGGTTGTTACTTCCCGGCTGCCCACACCGTGGAAGTTGGTTGCGTGACCGCAGAGCCCAGGGGACAACTGCTTGAGGCCGGTCACACACGGCCTGTTTTTGTTTGTTCTTTTTTATTTGGTGTGTCTCAGTAGCGTATTTATCACTTCTGCCCTGTGACACGGCAGCAGAAAGCGCGGTCGTTGTTAATCCGGGCCCCGACCGATCCGGCATGATATTTTGTGATGTATTTGAAATCATAGGATTGGATTGGGTAACTGCTTTTAGTCTAACTGCTATCCAAGCAACCATTCTGGCATGGTAGGACCTGCAGGAACATAAGTTCCAGCCAGTATAGCTTGTTGGGTCATTGCAGTGTTCAAGCCCGACCACCACGTCAAGGTAGCAGCTTTCGGTCGGGACACTGCTATTGGAAAGATAATAGAATCGTTATATAATTGTATATGCGTGTATTATAGATGATTCTGCGTACCAAGCATACTTTCTATGTAAATGTAAATGTCGCCATCATCCTGTAGAGATTCAAGCTAGCCTTGGATGAAAAACTTCGAACGGAATAGGCTGGATTCAGGAGATTCATATCATGTATTGATTAGATGGCCACATTACGGATCAACATTAAACAAATCTTGGATTTGTAGTCACCTCTCTATCTCAACTTCATCGACTTTGAAAAGGCCTTTGACAGCATCGATCGGGACGTGATTTGAAAACTATTGCGCTACTATGCGGTGCCACCGACATTTATACATCGCATTCAACAGCTGTACGAGAATGCTGCATTCCAAGTAATACACAACGGGAAACTTACGGAATCCTTCGAAGTAAGGACAGGAGTAAGACAAGGCTGCCTACTATCGTCAAAGATTTTCCTGATTGCAGTAGACTGGATAATGCAGCAAACAGAAGGCAATGAGGAAACAGGCATAAAATGGACTCACACAAAAGACTTGGAGGATCTGGACTTCGCCGATGATATATGTCTGATTTATCATAAACTGAAAGATATGCAAGCGAAAAGCAACAAGTTGGCAGAAGAAGCATCAAAGCATCATGTGAACATACAGAAAACAGAGGTGATAAAGATTCCTGGACAACAGCACCAACAGCACCAACAACAACAGACAACGATCAGCATAAATGGGAGGAACCTGAAAGAAAGTGTTGATAACTTCAAATAGGTTTCTATCAATCCTAGCTGTATAATTTACATTTGATGACATTCTCCGTATCATTTAAGTCTGCGCAATAATTCACGCAATCACCAGATGTGAATGGATCACTGTGCTTGTTCTGAGAAAGCAAACAGTAGTGAAAAAGATATCCATTTGTAGACAAACATTTATTTTATGTATATTGCCAGGTACAGTTAGTAAAATGTTATCAAAATTTGGCAACACAAAAAGGTTTCAACACAGTTATAGGAAGACATGACATTATCTGGGTTCAGAGATACCTTCTGAATAGTGTTCGCCCTTATCACTGGAAATACTGAAAGAACACACGAAAATATGGAGGTATCTGTCATTAAAAACAGATGCAGAGTTGCATAGTCAAAAGAAAGATTGCAAAAAGCTTTTCAGTATATCATTATAGTGAATTTAGTATTCTGTATGCAAAGCTACTGGAAATGCTACACTTCAAGTTTGTATAATGTATCAAAACATTCACGTCCATGCATTGTTCACAGTGAACATCACTAAAGGCGTCAACAACATGCACGTGAGAAAGAACCAAGAAAACAATAATGAGTTTACGACTTCAGCTTCAAAGCTGTTGGATTTTTGAAAATAAAAATAATTGATCATCATCTACAATAGACGTCTTCGTAAATGCGCTTCCAATGTTTGTTGACGGTGTTTTGTTTACATTTTTACATATCATACTATTTGTGTATTGCATACGTGGATGTTTTGTTATTGTTTTGAAGGGAGGCGACGTGCAACCATTGTTGAGAGGATTTGCATTGAATACAATTTGCACACGTTCACTTCTTTGATGACTGACGATGAAGTAGATCGAAGCGACATCCTTCATATGCATGAACACAATGCTGAAATCACCAAAGTTAGTTTCAAACTTCGACCTCAGTGCTACTAACTAGCGGATTCGGAATTTTTCATTCATATTTATGCAGTTTCAACTGGCCTTTGAAAAGTTTCCTCCTCCTCCTGCTCGTTTATGTGAGTGCCTATTGTTTCTTGATAGTTTGATTTTAACTGTATTGCTGGTCTTACTCTTTTCTAGTTGACTTGTCTTACTTTCTTCCCTCTACCCGGGGGTTTCCTGTTTCAGTAATATGTGTCTGATGCATGCACACCTGGTGCCTTTTCTTCATCATAAGTTTCTGCAGAGAGCTGAGTCTTTGCTGTTTGACTTATTTCATGCAGAATTTGTGTATAATCTATGTATTTAGAGTCCCTAATTCCTTGTGTGGCGTATAGCAGTAGGTATTCATTTAGCACAAATGCTCCAACATGAAAGAATCCTTTTTTGCTGTCTATCGTATTCCGAATAAACTACCTGAATCCACTACATAACAAAAATTCCTATACTTCAGGTACTCAATGAGTGCCTTTAGAGCTACGGGATACTCACTAGATTTCCGTAAATTGAATATTCCCATAATTTATTCAGAACAAATTATTTAGAGGGAACAATTGTTTTCAATAAATTCTTCTTCAGGCTCTACAATTATAAATCCATTAATTTAAGCATACAATAGCCAGTAAAAGCAACTCGCTATCGTATTTACAAAATCCTGTTCATTCCACTTCATTATGTTCATTATTATTATTTGACAATCATTCACCAATAGTGCTTGTAACTTTACACCATATCATCGTTATTATTTTACTGTCGTTATTTTCAACCTTGAACTTATGTCTAGTCCGCCCCATTCGTTGGTTTATTTTCATATTGTCTCACACACCCTGATTACACACACTCTCGAAACAGGTATTTTCTGTTGACTATATTTATATACATACACACATCACTAAATTAAATTACTTCATCTCATTTTGTCCCATGTTCTCATTGACCGTGCATATTGAAAACTATCTGACTATTGTTACATCCCATGTTATACTTGTTCCACAATACACTTTCTGATATGATTCCAATTTGCCTTTACTGGCTATTGTATGCAAAAATTAATGGATTTATAATTGTAGAGCGAGAAAATTCCTCAATGTTTGGATTTTATTTCAAACGCATTAATGTTGACTATAACTATGATACTTTAATTGATATGGACATACTACTGTAGTAGGTGGTGATTATGCTCTGGAAATGGATATTTCACTCACCGCTTACTCTTGAAACGTTTGCATTTTATACCCCGAGGACGTCATCGTCAAGATAGTTTCACGTTTTCAATATAAATTACTATTCAGTAGTATTCCTTTACATCAAGCTGCATATTTCGTATTGTTGGAATATGCTTCTGAACCGCGAAATACTCAATCAAGTTCGGCCGATGATAGATATGAGGTGTGCGTCGGCAGGGGACCGAACTGTGGACCATGTACATGGTCAGCGAGAGTCATCACCGCTGTGCCACCAACGCACTCACTTCTACATGGACATTATTTGAAGTGTGTCACTGTGAACTGATCGAATCTATAACACATTTTCCGCACTACTACTTATAACTACATGATCGCGTTTCAGTTATCTGAAGTCATGTGGTCAGACTGGATAATCGACATGGGTTTTATCAACAAATAGCAATGCTTTTCAACCGCGATTTGCGTGTACATCTATTTTTCTGTCCTCAGCTAACCCTTGTGAACTCTCACCACAATCCATAATTTGTGTATGTGATTGCAAAACAATTGTATTGAATTCCATTATGTCTTTTGTGAATGTATCATGCATTTTTCCATTTACCCGTTTTCCCATCAAATTATATCCTACTTATTGTTGTTCATTATGTGAGTTATTCGGTCCTCATTTCCCTGTGCGGTTAAAGCTAATCACGTTGTCATTTCTAAATTCTTGTGCATTATTATGAAGTGTTGATAACTTCAAATAGGTTTCTATCAATCCTAGCTGTATAATTTACATTTGATGACATTCTCCGTATCATTTAAGTCTGCGCAATAATTCACGCAATCACCAGATGTGAATGGATCACTGTGCTTGTTCTGAGAAAGCAAACAGTAGTGAAAAAGATATCCATTTGTAGACAAACATTTATTTTATGTATATTGCCAGGTACAGTTAGTAAAATGTTATCAAAATTTGGCAACACAAAAAGGTTTCAACACAGTTATAGGAAGACATGACATTATCTGGGTTCAGAGATACCTTCTGAATAGTGTTCGCCCTTATCACTGGAAATACTGAAAGAACACACGAAAATATGGAGATATCTGTCATTAAAAACAGATGCAGAGTTGCATAGTCAAAAGAAAGATTGCAAAAAGCTTTTCAGTATATCATTATAGTGAATTTAGTATTCTGTATGCAAAGCTACTGGAAATGCTACACTTCAAGTTTGTATAATGTATCAAAACATTCACGTCCATGCATTGTTCACAGTGAACATCACTAAAGGCGTCAACAACATGCACGTGAGAAAGAACCAAGAAAACAATAATGAGTTTACGACTTCAGCTTCAAAGCTGTTGGATTTTTGAAAATAAAAATAATTGATCATCATCTACAATAGACGTCTTCGTAAATGCGCTTCCAATGTTTGTTGACGGTGTTTTGTTTACATTTTTACATATCATACTATTTGTGTATTGCATACGTGGATGTTTTGTTATTGTTTTGAAGGGAGGCGACGTGCAACCATTGTTGAGAGGATTTGCAATGAATACAATTTGCACACGTTCACTTCTTTGATGACTGACGATGAAGTAGATCGAAGCGACATCCTTCATATGCATAAGCACAATGCTGAAATCACCAAAGTTAGTTTCAAACTTCGACCTCAGTGCTACTAACTAGCGGATTCGGAATTTTTCATTCATATTTATGCAGTTTCAACTGGCCTTTGAAAAGTTTCCTCCTCCTCCTCTGCTCGTTTATGTGAGTGCCTATTGTTTCTTGATAGTTTGATTTTAACTGTATTGCTGGTCTTACTCTTTTCTAGTTGACTTGTCTTACTTTTTTCCCTCTACCCGGGGGTTTCCTGTTTCAGTAATATGTGTCTGATGCATGCTCACCTGGTGCCTTTTCTTCATCATAAGTTTCTGCAGAGAGCTGAGTCTTTGCTGTTTGACTTATTTCATGCAGAATTTGTGTATAATCTATGTATTTAGAGTCCCTACTTCCTTGTGTGGCGTATAGCAGTAGGTATTCATTTAGCACAAATGCTCCAACATGAAAGAATCCTTTTTTGCTGTCTATCGTATTCCGAATAAACTGCCTAAATCTACTACATAACAAAAATTCCTATCAACAATTGTCAAAGCAGCAGTTTCCTTCAAACAGGCAGAACGTTATTTTGAAAATTCCTGGTTCCTCCACGATTCGTAGGCTGGAATGCCGTAAAATCTACAAATCGTTAATTACTGAATCACGTCAAACGTTTTGAGTGTTATCGTTCTTCTTGTGTCTATCTTTTCAATCTATCCTGTGTTTATTAGTAGGTTTGTATGATTAAACCTTAAATTTCCTTTCTTTTTCTTGCTTATTCACTTGCTAATAAACGTGAACATATTCCCGATATCCGCTATCTTTCTTGAAGTTATCATTCACAAATATAAAGTTCATAATCAGGCCGATGGTATCCAGTTTAACACTGTTCACGAGCATTCACAACTGTCTATTAAATTGTTACTCATACTAATTTACATTGATGTCTTCCTTTCGATTTAGTACTAGGTTCACCACGAAATACTCCTCTTTTGTCGGTTTTTAGTTTGGGTATTGCGCTTTACAGAGATGGGGAAAATGTCAACCTCATGTGTAACTCACTTTATTCGTGTTGACAAATTAAAAGAATATATCGCTTGGGGTTCACCGATTACATGAACACCAGTCATTCTGGCTGCTCAAATCACTTCGAGCTCGCTTCCGGCTGATTTCGACTAGAAATAACGCTCACAGTTGATGTGTGGACATCTTTCCTGCTACACCTGAGTGCTGGTTACCTTATCTGAAGTTTCTTCCGCCTAACACAACAAACCTAGTGTCCAGGCTGTTCGTTGGACCGCTTCAACTACATAAGGGAATATATAAGACGCCGAGCTCTTGTCACTTCAAAATCCAATAGCCCACCATGTGTTTTAATCTACACAGATAAGCAAATATGTTGTTAGAGGTTCGGATTGATATGACTTTTTTGATCTCTTACAAACTCTTGATGTTTACAAATTGAGGCTTTCATAAACCTGTGCTCAACCAAATGGAGTATTTCTCAGCTACACTTTTCTAGAGATCACACTTACAACGTTCGATTCAATCAGCTCCACAACAGCGTGATAAAAGTTCTAAGCAATATTGCAGTGTTTGTAGTACACAGAATTGCTGTCAGCAAAATTTATGGTCAAAGTATGATGGATAAATAATCGTGGAATCAGAGACAAGAGTCATCGAAAAGAATATTCTTTGTTCACTTATCAGTGTTACAGAATGCTCATCTTTAGTGAACTGGAACTATACTCTTCTTTTTGTTAAGAAGGACTTCGTTTATAAATTTCTCAAAAATGCACAATTCATTCCACTTATTTTCTCGTTGCAATTTATTCCAATGCTCAGATTATTTGTTTCACAACTGCTGTTCAGCATTTTCTATATTTTATCTGGTTTTGCTACCCAGTTCTTCAGGTGTGATAAAATGACACCAGCTTTGTCTGAACAAGAGTAGAATGAAGATAAAACATGTAAGATGAAACAAGCTTATTTTATTTCATGGCTCTACTAAAGCATTCAGAAAGCTGAAGAACAGTTAGGTTGTATCAATTAATTCTAAATTTATGACATAAATTGAAGCCATTTCACTTTGAAAGGCCATGAGGGATTCTCGACTTATTAACGGAACAGGATAAAGGAAAATGCGTTAGTTGTAATCAAGCGAATCAAGTAGGGTATCATCGATGTATTATTTGATATGACGATCGAGAGTGAATAAGTCAGATTTACGCAGACTGAATGAAAATACAGGAGTGAGTGAGTAGAAAATTATATTTTTTCACTTAATTCTTTTCAAAGTCGACCGAATTGTTCGGCCGTATTCACAACTAGCCTTAACACTTGATCAATTCAAAATGAATTATTCTGGCAGACTGGCAGGGTCTGAATATTACGGACTATCACGTATTCATCGTTCATTCGTAATATTTGCCCATCATTTAAATTCACTTTAAGTGTGCTTTTGACGTCTGAAAATTTTATCATCATGGTTAATTCCATTTCCATTTTTCAGGGGGATACCTCCGACCTCAAACAGATGAGTGAGAAATAGCCACAATTCCATTTACTTATTGGATTGTTTTATGAATGATAGGCTGGAATGTAAACTTATATTCTTTCTCGTTATGACAGACACATGTATTCATTCTTTTCCTTGTATCAATGTATTTGATGTAGCAAATGTAAGATGTAAACGGATTTGAGAACCAGTTTAGGAGGGTTTTTCAATTTCACATCAGAGTAAATTTCAAGTAATGTGCCTTCAATTAATTATCAGTTACATTTGAACCTTGAAGGCACAGCATTTATATGATTTAGTGACCTGGAAGATGAAGAAATTAGGCAGACCTCAAGTTACCGGTGATTATGAATAAGCAGGCAATTTCTGTGTGCTCTGCCTTGATGAAAATATGTTTCTTAGATTTCTAGAGTGAATAATCATAAAATTGCAGAACTTGAGTGCAAATTACACTGTGATTTAAAGAATTTTATCATTATCACTACAGTTTTCAGCTCTGTGATTTGTGCTACTTATTAGCACATATAAGGAATCTATCAAGTATCATCTGCGAAGAAGAAATGTTGGTGAAAATGAGACGCGAAAACATTATTATTATTGCATGCCAGTTATACAGTATAAATTGTATTATTTTCCTAGTAAATGTTTCATTTTCCTATGGTAAACAAGTGACTGTAGGAGATTGTGGCGAATCCGGATTCAGGATTTGACAGTCAAAAGAACAGGTAGGAGAAGTCAAGAGAAAAACGGAGATATGAGAACTGCTAAATCAGACGTAGGCAGTCCAAACAACATTGGTACGAAACGATAAATAGAAAGTGGAACACACAAGTCAGCTGCAGACGGGTCGGCATCTGATTTAGCTGATATCTAGTCAATCCAGTTTCATCCATTGTCTTATCTTCACTCAAGGTTTATTTCAGTGCCGAGGAATACGCATTACATGTCTATGACTGAATGAATGGTTTCAACATATAACTACTCTGTACGCATGTGCACAAGTTCGTGTCCTCACTCTTCCTTTCTTCAGCACTCACAGTAAAAGTAGAGGCTACAAGGAGTGATTCAACCGAGGGAGATAATAAACAGAAGTGTGAGTGAGGGAAAAGAATAGCCACATAGGGGAATAAGAAGAATAGTGTTTTATTGGATATGACCAGTCACAAGGAGTCAATGCATCTGCGTAACTCATTGTGAATGATTTGAGCTACATCACTGATTGTCTTCAGACTTCATTGTTTCCCACCATCCCGAGGACTCCAACCAAGAACATGTCCATCATGAATTATTTTTGACTGCTTAGTAGTTATTGTTTAAACTGCAAAACGTTTCTCAGTGGTCTTGAATTTAACAAACTGGTTCATATCATTTCACCTTCCATTGTCAGCTGTTAATAATCCGGGCTGATCATCTGATCTTCACTGTCGAGACAGGGAAAACAGTTGTTGATAGAAGCCTGCAGCTTGTTGGAATCACTTTGCGTGACCTGCGTGTTAATTCTGTGAACCGAATGGAAGCACTCATCTTATATTAGTGTTCGAAATACGAGTCTTATACAACCGGTATATTCGACGATATCCCTCACCTTGCCTTGTTATAATACCTTCACCTGGAGATATTATGACGTGAATCATGTTTATGAAGTAGATGAGGTACTTGATTCTGATAAATGTATTCCGCACTCACAAATCAAAATCATTGCCATTTACATGTCAAACTTGATCTTCTTCTTATACTTTCGCAAATGAAAGCAGCTGGTGATAACTAGATCTTTCTGTAGGAATGTTCATCATGACAGTAGCATATGTAGCTTAAATTTTTGTTTCAGGTTCTATCTGAATAGCTGTGACCAAATTTCAATATGAAAAGTGGTCAACTACTTGTATCTGTCACCGAGTAGTATATTGTACATCGTACTATTTTGTTTCAGTTTTCATAATTCATGTATTCCTTTCTATGATTCATCTATTCTAATTTCTCTCGATCTCAGTTTGTTAAGTGACTTCGTCCTTGAATTTCAATGGGAAAGCTTTGCACTTCGAATGGTACTTTCAATTTTAAAGAATTAGCTCATAACTACACTCATCAACAGATTTTGTTTGAGTGTGTTAGTACTACACTAATGCGTTAAGCGACATTCATATATATATACAACGCACATAACTGGATGATTATGACTGCAGGTGAGTGAGTTCATTATGCACCCAACACTCGCCCTTTCCACTCCTGTCAATCCACCAGCTCAGTCTTCATAATCCATCCAGCAGTATGCATCAACCACCATCGACTTCACTCCGCCCACCACACAAAGAACCTTTGTTATAACTTTTCTGTTAATGGTGATATGTGTTGTTTGGTTTTGCAGTTCTCTGGTTTTCTTGATCACCTCCAACTTCTCTGTGTTTATCTGCATTTCTGTTTTTGCTGCCTGACACCACTGCCAATTTTTGTTTTACGTATTAGTCTGCGAATTCATCTGTGAAATCCTGATCTTCTAGACTCTTCTTGTTGATGGTCCAATATATTTCTGTCTACTTTCTTACTGCAATGCGCAGTCTGACGCATGATCCAGCCCACCACGACTAAGAATATCATCGGCGATAATGGGAAGCCGGCTTGTCCTACTCCTGTATGCACTTCGAACGCCTCGCTGAGTTTTCCATTATGTTTCATCATGAAGTAGTTTCCAAATTACTTCTTGGTCAACGCTGTGGAAGGCCTTTTCAAAGTCAGTGAAGTTGGTGTAGAGTAGGGTTTGGCTACCATCCTATGCTTTGTTCGATAACGATGTGTAGAGTTGCGATTTGATCAGCGCATTATTTACGTTTCCTGAATCCAGCCTGTTCAGGGCGGTGGGGTGGAGTTCTGTATCCATTGCATCCTTTATTCTCTCCAGGATGATGTGACTTAGTATTTTACTTGATGTGGACAAGAGCATTATTCATTGCCAAGTCTTGAAGAGTGGGACGTAAGTCGTCCTTCTGTGGCAGTTTGACGAGGTAGCCCTTCTTCCAATCAGTAGACACCATTCCTTTTTTCTAAACTTTTTGCAGTAATAGAGTGAGAGCATCTGCCGTAATCTCTAGGGCCTTCTTCAGTATGTCGTGTTGTCCTGCTGCCTTCTGGGACTTCAGTGGCTTGATCGTATTCAGGATATCTTCATTCGTTTGAGGAGTAGTGTCCACTGGCATTTCCATTTGTGCTGTTGGTGGTATTTCTGGGCGAGTTGCCGGTGGTAGTCGATTCAAGAGTTAGCCCATTTAAAGTGATCAGCTCATTGTTTGATTTGTTTACCCCCCTTGGTGACGAGGTTCCGTTGAGCATCTTTTATTGGCTTCATCATCTCCGTTGATCTCTTACCGGATTAAGACTTGGTTGTCTGATATAGTGTCCTGATGACTCATTTGTCTGCAACCCGCCTGTTCTGCTTCAGTTGCAAGCCAGTGCGTCGTGGAATAGTCGTTTTTCTTTTCTGACACTCTTCTTTACTACTTTATTCAGTGCAATGTACACTGCACATGGCTTCTTCTCTCGTGTCCATCTTTGCATTGAGTCATCTCTTTCATCATCCTCCACTCCTCGATAAGCTTTCAGGTGTCCGTTACAACCATTCTTTCTCTTGTATCTTCCTTCTTCCCAGGATATATGTACACGTTTCCTTAAATATCGCTTCAGAGATTTCCAATGTCCTTCCACACATGTTTCCTCAGTGATGCCATGTAGTGTCTCCAACTTTGCTGTGATCTGATCTGTAGTGAAGTCATCCCATGAAGTTTTGTCATTCATTTTCTGAATATTGAACTTGAGTTACAGCGGCCTGTCTCCTATTTTTCTGAAGTATCACAGCTTTATCTTTAAGGTTCCTGGAACTAGATGATGGTCTGAGTCCATGTCTGCTCCGCTTCTCGAATTTGTGTCCAGCAGGGTGACTGCATTTCCAATTTCATGAGCAGAATTGATATGAAGTCTATAGGGTTTGTTATGTGTCCGACAGGCGTAATCCATGTTACTTTGCGTATATCCTTGTGCTCGTACATGACCTCTCTGATCACCAATGGATTGAAAGCACAGACGTCAGCGAATAGTTCTCTATTCTTATTCATTTCTCGGAGAGCCACTGGACTCAGGATGAGTTCTCTGCCCGTATTATTTGCTCCAAGTTCCACTGGTATTGATTTTGTTCTTGAGGATTCTGATGTCACTGTTTGGGATGCTGTCCATTACTGTTTGTAGTTGTCAGTAAAAAACTTCTTTCTTCTCTTAATCCGCGTCCTCTCTAGCACTGTGCTCAGCATTGGATAATTGTTACCTTCCTTCCTTTGGAGTTGAATATTGCTGGCATGATCCTAGATGATATTGGTTCGCACTGCATTAAGGTTTCGTCTGCTATTGGTGACATCATTATACCCACTCATCGCCCCAGCGTTTTCGTAGTTGTCGTGTGGGTGACCGGAACGGAGTAGATTACTGACTCTCCCATTGACAATGTTGTCAATCCACATCTATTACATCTGCCTTCACAGATGCCCAGTACTTCTAAGCCATATCTTCACATCTCTTATGCTACCTGGGCAGCCTTTCTAGTCTCGTATATTGTACAACCATTCCACAGAACCATTCTTTCTCTTGCTTTCAGCGACAGAAGACAGATCAGCTGGCTGACTGACTTCTCGCGTCATTTAGCCTCTGTGACTCAAGTGAAGAATAAGATTTTTACTTGAAGTTTTTGTATTGCGTGATATGTTATCCCTGTGTTGAAGTTTCTCTAGCGGTTTGGAATATTCAGTGGTGTCGGTTGCTAGCCTCACGACCAACCCTCCCTATTTAGCCGGGCCTGGAACCGGCTGGAAAACTAGCAGGCTAGTTAACTAGGCGAAGTTTTCCTTTTAATACTAACTTGCTTTATCATTCAGTGCAATTTTTAGATGTTTTTGATTGTTGTGCTTTTTCTTAAAAGCATTTACTTGAATGTCATTTGAGCCATTGTCTTCCATTTTATTTTCAGTTGGTGAAAACAATTTAAATACTTATTGTAAAAGTTTGCTACATTTTATCACAGTGACCTTCTCTTTCATGCAATAGGCTTTTTACTGACAGACTATTAACAGCTACTGGAGACGGTTTTGTGGAATATCTCCTTTACGCTTTACAACAAGTATGTTTGATCTTAAATGGTGTAGTAGAAAATTAGCTTCATTTCTAATCCGCTGTCCATTTTACAGCATGATTTTAATCTATCTGTTGTTTAGTTTTCGTTCCTAGTGACCTGTCACAACATCTTGCGCCATCTTCTACTTTTAGCAGTAACAGGCTTTAGTTTACACTGGAATGTGGTGGTAGATTTTCTGCGTTTATTTGACTACTCGTTGTAAAGACATTTTGATGAAAAGGTATATTCTGGACTATGTCGTTCGTAGAAAAGATTTTTAGCGTGAAACAGACATTTATTTTAATCTTTTGTGAACGTGAATCTATATTATGGGTGTTTATGTGTGTTCACACGTTCAGTTTCATACAATTTTATGTCTTACAGTTTATGAAACGACGAAAGCACAGGAGGACTTCCGTGGTAAGTGACATTCATAAAGCTGTTATATGCTAGCAGCCTGAATCAAATACACCACTGGAAATCGTATGAAATACTGTCTCATTCTGTTTCACATTCATCCAGCAACAACAACAAATTTGAACGATTCATTTGAACTGCCGTCGTACTCACTTTAATAATCATCTGAAATGAAGTTGTGATTGAAGCAGAATGAGCAGGTTCGAAGCTGTGAGTAGAGCATGGTTAGAACACCCTTTCCGATTAATCTCACCGCTGATAAAGTATGAGTCAAAGACACATACTTTCAGATATTAGGACACCGGCCTACAGTCTGACTTTTCTCATTCCATTTAATTTGTAGTGCAGCATGTGCATGCACTAATTACTGGTCACTTCATTTGTAAATGTCACCAATCTGCAAATAGCATAAACATCTGCTACATATATTTTCACTACAGAAACGTCTTTAATCATTCCTCGTATTTTTTTCGAAACACTCAAGGCAATTTGGTTATCGCCACGAAGCACGACGATTCGTGTAAGTTGAAGGATTTTTGTCTTACACATAACGGTAGCTAGAGAGTTTTGGAAACGATTGATAGGCAGAATAAACGACACTAGGCATGTGAAACGATATTCGTATTCATATTATTCCACTGCACTTGTGAACATCTAGGATAAGTTGTAAATGACTGTTTACTTCAGTCAGACATGAATGTTGACTCGAATTTATGAGAAACGGTGAAAGATGTAGTTACATTGTGATTCCTCAACAAACTGTGTAGTATCTGTTCAATATGAATTGAACATGTAGTAGTAGAATTTTCACGCAGGTGATGATGATGACATTTTGGTTAAGATTTGACTTCGCGAATCCAAGGCTCAACATGCAAAACAATATTAACATCCTGTGAAGATGAAAAGAATCCGGACTACAGAACTGTATTTCGTCATTGAGTTGACATGTGCCACTCGACAAGTGCTTCACTTTGCAAACTGTCAGCCATCGCTAATCTAACCAACATCTTTTGTTTCGATTAAAGATACACATTACTGGAAAGTTTGGTTTGATCCGGGTAAGTGGTTTCACATAGTGATTGTTTGAGTCAACTGGTGTATCATGTCTGCTGTTCAATTTTGAAATAATTTTGAAGTAAATGAGCATCACTCGCATATCGTTCAAGAACCAAAACTTTAAATCATGCTGTATAACTGTTTCTGTCAACGAAATCTCTCATTTTCAGTGTTATCAATTTGGAATGGTGTCCTCCTAACAAGTAAGCGTTCTTACCACAGATTACTATACGGCTAATTTTTACTTGACACAATTTTGCAAGAAACTTTCACATTAATCTGCATTACTGAAAGCAGTAACTTTTTCGTATGCATTTTCGAACCAATTGAGATGTTAAATAAAGCACTACTGTACTGAGGGATGTGAGTGAAATGCCTCTACTTGAAGTTAACTAAATATCTCAATTCCTAATTCTGTTGTAAGCAAACAGATTAGGGAAAGATATGTAAATAGCTCCTGAAATATACAAATGACAGAAGTGTGACTTCACTCAGACCTTTAAGTTTAATTTACAGTAAAACTTTGTGGAGCAGAATGGAATGGAGATATATTTGAGATTTTTTTCTCAGAAGACTGTTGAGTGAAAACACAAGCGAGGCAGGCACCAAAATGGGACCTGAATGGAGGTATGGCGTGATGTACTGAGCCTACGAGAGTCATATGGGAGACACTATGTGAAGAGGAAATGAGAAATAGTCGGTAATCGTGGAGCCGACTAAACATGATGTCATGGAACAGAATACAATGATGATGTGTCACTAAAGCCCTATTTTCAGCTGGGAAATCCAGGTCGAATAATAACAATTACTATTATTATTATCCTTGTAAATATATGTGTGGAGAGTAGCAGCGAATATAAGCTGTGTCAAATATCATATCATATATCTCAGTAGCAACAGATGACTACTGGAGAGTATTTGATTCAAGTGTGAACGGGATAATCAACAAGTCACACATAATATACATTAGCACATTCCTGACTCGACAAATATCTTCACAGTAGTCAAGTTTCTCTGCCACTTTCGACTAACATGTTGTTGAATTTAAATCAGATTATAACGAGATGGAAATCCCGAGAGTGAATGCAGGTAGATGATTTGCAGTGAGTGATTATCTGCACAGTTTTTAACTAGTTCGCATATTTACGACTGTGCTTATCCCTGAGATTATTTTCGTGTTCATGTTTATCCCCCTGTGCGTGTAAACTAGGGTGATGATGTCAGCAGTGAGTAGTTGCGGATGAGTAGCCGCATAAAAGAATTTTCACTTACATTGCACTTGCTGGTTTCCACTTCAGCTTAGTGTATATAACGTCGTATTCTGGTGTTTGATAATACTTTGTGGAACTTCACAGTGATGTCCACCATTGAAAGACAACCGAACGCATTTGTAATAATCGCAAATGTCCACCGAAAAAGCTGTAACATCTCTGAGTAACCTCATAAACAAGAGTCATTACAACCACATTGCAACCAATAATATAAATATGTATATATGTATTCATTCTTCTCTATGTCGAGTGAACACAAGTTTTCATGCTTGTACTTTGAAGTTTCATTAGTGGCTGTGACATTTTCAAGGAATGAAGATTTCAACCCCACACCCCACCTAAGCCCTCTTTTCAGCCAACTACAGGCCAGGCGTGACGAAGAATTGGGCAGACTGAGAATCGAACCCTGACCACTTACGTGCTCGAAGAGCGTTCAACAAGTGCAACATCAATAACAAGTCCTAATAAATTCCCCAAGTGTAAGGCAGCAGTGTACATTGATGAAATCTCTGCTTTCATCGTAATCAGCCTGACGATATATCTGCTAAGATCGACAATATCAGCTGCATAGAAGGAAACAGTTCGTGAATTCTTTTCTGTAACTGGTCGAATTCAGTAGTTTTAAATGTTTTTTGCACATACAATCCAACTTGAACACAATGATACATTTCAGAAATATTTCGCACAAAACTGTGGCAAACTCCTAATTAGATGTTTTCAAGTAATCTCCTTCTTAGTAGGCGACTTTCTTCTAATAAAATCCATCTTTTCATTGATTCATTCGTTGTATTGCAGCTACAGACAACGTGTGAAAAGTGATGAATGGTGAGGAAAACCTAAATTTCATGTATTGGCCTATCATCATTTGAGCAGCGGTTGTGTTTCACTTGTTATCTATTATTTTGAAATAGGAATGTTGAAGATGAAATGTGAAGAGTGATATAATACAGATGATGAGAGAGAGAGAGAAAAATAGTTCCTCTACTACGATGTTCATATTCAACTAATCATTTGGAAGCATCTTCTAATATATTTAACTTGATTGGATTTCCTAGAGAAACAACATTCGCAAATAGTATTACAGTGTGTGAAATGTGCATGTTAAAGAGAATGAGAACATGACACAAGCTGCATCACTCTGATGTCCGTTGCCGTTCGTTCTGCAGCCAGTTCAATATTCACTTTTAAATTTCATACTACTCATAAAGCAATGAGTCTTGTTAAGTTCCACATTGATTATTTTATTACATTTCTCTATAGGTAGATGACCATGCAGTTGGCAGTGATTAGGTGAAGTAGACAACTGACCTAATTGGATTTCACTGAAATTTATTTATAAACATTGTTTATTACTTTTAATTATATAAGTAGTTTTGTGCTGAAAATACAAATAAACATGACTTCTTAATGGTTTCTTTGTTATTTTGTAATTTGAGAAGCACTCAAGCGATTCTGAATACTATATTTACATATATATGTAAATTTATAGGCGATAGTTGTCGTTGGGGTTAGGCATCAGGCGCCAGGTAAGAAATGATAGTGTACTGGTGAAATTGTGGAGCTACATGAACTGTTTGGTCCAGCACATGTGTTGTGCATGCATAGACACCGTCTTAATTGATGGGTAGTGTCAGCTCACATAGGATTGGTGATGGTTGAACGAAAATAGGGAGTCACTGCATGGATTTAATCACCGTCAATTTAAGCTATTTATAGAGTTGTAGGATTGCTAGTTGAGCGTCTGGATATTCTACGAAGCACTGACTGCAGACGATCGGTGACATTGTACGTAAACGTTCTTACTATCGCAAACGCATTCACTCTCTGTGATTTCCCAGATCCATAAAACACTTTTGTCTTTATTTGTTACTATTTTTTGCTCTCAATTTTCTGCTGCCTAACGGTTTTTCGAATCTCTTTTGTCATCCTTTATGTGCTGTATTGAGTGTGACGACACGTATTGATACGATTCTGTGCAAAGTTCTGAGGAGAAATCAGTCAGTCAGTGCATTCACATATTACCCAGACATACTTTATACAATCTTACTCCCTACCGATTGCTAATGCAATCATTTTGATTGCAGGCGTTTAGCGTTCCTTTATTCAATGCACAAAGATTTGGTGATTAGTCACTCCGATAAAGTAACTGGATTACGTTTTAGTTTTCTGAATTTGTTCCACTCTCTTGCTGGGTTTCAAGCATGTAAGAGAGCTTCAAGGACCCTACACTTTTCACGATTACTTAAAAGATTAGATATTCAGTTATGTGCGGCCACCAGTGCACAGGAGTTTCCAAATAAACAGTGCAATAGAAGAAATGATGTGGCAGTCGAATCCGAAAATTCAACAGTAGTAGTGGGTATATTTATAGAAAGCAGGGAAATTAAGGCTATCAGAACTTTTATTCTACTTCATAGATTATGATAATAGAGATGTGTGGATGACACACTCAATGTGTTAAAATGTGAACTTATCCTTACGTGTTCAACACATGTAAATTCAGAGTTAGATAAAATGCCGTTAGGAAATCAACTGGATAAATAAGCCATATGAGATTGCAAGAGACAACTAAAGTGATATCATCTATTAGGTATTAGCACCTGTACAATACTGAACCGATAATCAATAATGGTGTGTTTAGTTCAGCGCCCGAATCCTACTCTCACTTTATTCGTTGGTTGAGATCACTGGGGTCTGAGAAAGGAGGATTTCTAAAGCTGATTTTACGTAGATGAAATATTTCGTCCGGATAAATATTTCGAAACTCACGAATCTTTCTGACTCAAGTAATAATTTCGAGGAGGTTTTATTCAAATTAAACATTTTATAGGGAAAACGCTTTCATAATATCAGCAGATTAGCCGGAGGAATTAAACATTTGTGTTGCATTATCTTGTGTATTGTCCCTTATATTATCAGTCGCTTCCATATTTCTTCTTTGTATCACGATGGTCATTAGTCCATGACATCACGCATTTTATTACAGAAGTGGATATCTCAACTGTGGAGACTGACGGTGATAGATATGAACTTTCCATTATGGGTAAATTTTGTTTTGATAAAGTCTCACAGTGTTATACAGTAATGTTTACTGATGACGTTTCGAGCATAGTTTATTGCTCATAATCATATCAAGGTAATATGATATGATGATAATATGATATGATATGATTATGAGCAATAAATTGTGCTCGAAAAGTCATCGGTAAACATTACTGTATAACACTGTGATACTTTAGCAAAACAAAACTTACCCATAATGGAATTACCTTAATTTATTAGTTTCGTGAAGGAGAAAGAAATAACTGTTATTTATTGATACAGTAACTGCCACATTTAAGACCATATCTGTGACAAATCTAATTCTGAGTGACTCCTGAACACCACTGAGCTACCTCCTTTGGTATCGGGGAAATTACTTGAAATTCACTCACTTTCACTGTGTTATATTTGTACTTCAGTTAGGTACTTAGTCAGTAACCGTTACTCACACGCATCATTTTTTTGATTTTCCACTTGCTGTTACGCTCTAATCAAAAAAGATGAAGGACGAATATTCCGTGGAGAACGCTGAGAATTCATCAGCCTGCATAAGCATAGTTCAAAACGTTGGCAACAAGAGTATTGTAGTAGTTGAATTTCTTCTATGTTCAACGTCATGTAAAAATGATTGACACTTGTAGCATATCGCCTGTACTTGAGTGTGATTAAAGTAACGGTGTGAAAACAAATCACTTATAACAATGGAGCTAAAGTCAACAACTTCCCGAATTTTCTTCAGCTCCTGGTACTAGTGAAAATAGTTCATTATGCAGTAGAAGGAAGTAAGATAAAGGAAGCTGGTAGA
The DNA here is from genome assembly GCA_944472155.2 of Trichobilharzia szidati. NCBI lineage: Eukaryota > Metazoa > Platyhelminthes > Trematoda > Strigeidida > Schistosomatidae > Trichobilharzia > Trichobilharzia szidati. Next base: position 92,316,004 of record OX235276.1, read on the forward strand.
TATGATGGGCGGTGCACAGACGACGGCACTTTTCACAGGACAAGATGCAACATAAAGTCATTATCAACACCAACATACTGTAGTACCTTACATCTTCAGTAGTAAGTGATCACCAAATATTTTCTGTGATTGACTTTTAAAAGGATCCAATTATTGTTACCTGGTATTTCCAATTGTATAGACTTTGTTATGGAACTCCACAATGACGTTGGATTATCTGATTGAATAGCTACCTGAAATCCACCTCATTTCTTCACTTACTTAGTCAAATATTTAAGCAATGGTTTCCTCATCATGACGCACTTACGTATAATAATGAGAAACATCAACGAGGACTGGAATTATCTGAAAGAGAAAGTCAACAAAACCTTGTACAGTACTACTCTTTTCCTTGTGAAGAAATCGGTGCACAGAAGGGTAAGTAAAAGTTCCAACGAAAACAAAATAATCTATTTCAAAAAATTAAAATACAAACCATCATCCATTTAGGCAAAGTGGAAAGTTCCTGTTTCTATCAAACACGAATTTCAGTGGAAATTGCCTTACATAATACAGAGGAGTCATTTAATATGAAATAAACTTCAGAGAATTGGCAAAACACAAAGCTGCCTGCAAAGAACAAAATAAAACAAAGTAAAATATCATAAATGTAGAGAGAATAGGTAACATTTATGTAAGTTTGTTAATTTGCTGAGTTGAAAACAAAATCTGATTTACATTTGTGAATGAATTCACCGGTGAAGTTTACATGAAATATGGCCATGAAAAATATAATTGTCAAAATTATAAGGTCATTTAAACATACACTTTACTTCTTTTAAATTCTTCATGTTTTCAAAAAAAATTCACCTTTCAAATGACGAATTATATCTCACTCAGAAATACTTTTCAAAAAAAATTCAAATCAAAGTGTGTACTTACCACATCTAAAGCAGTGTTCAAAAAGCCACCGGCCAATGAAATCAAAAGTTCCTGAAATACGATGAGGGAAATCACATTCACAAAGTTGATCACAATTTGAAGTAGATTTAATGCATAATTCAAATCATTGTAATTGGGTGATTAATCGAATTCCGCCAGACGGGACCCCATGAACATGTATGCCATGTAAAAGAATCGAGTTTTCACACGATCCCAACGAGTAAATGAGGCGAAGTAGGGAGTACTGATATGCTCCTGTTCATTAAAATTCCAGCTCAATAGAATGTTTCCACATTACTAAAGATTTGCATGAGATGCTGTTTCGCGACTAATGGACTGATGGGAAAGTACTCTGACGTTTTTACCCCTCGCTTGCCAGTGCATGCATGACTGATGTCATAAATACGGAGGTAAATACATGACTCGAATTAAATATGAGTAGTAGTCAAATCAAAATAATTCAAGTTATTACAGCAATTTATGATGAGATATGAAGAGTTAAATTGAAATTTCATTTAACTCACATCATCCTTCCCGAAATTCAACAAAAGCCCTCCAGTTATCAGAAAAACCACCGACAAGGTCATCATAACCATGAACACCACATGTTTAAATCTTCTAGTTAGTACGCAGCAGATGAACGTTAGCAAGTCTTCCATAATAATGAAGCCCAATAAAAAATAACAATTTGTTAAAGATTTTCTGCAACACAGACAATAAGTAATTGCAGAGCACATTACAATCTGTCGGCAAAATAAAATGAACAATTTCAATAATTGAATATCTATGTATTACTATTTTTCATAAAATATATGTCTTCAATAAGTTTCCTGTGAAATAACACCAAAGCATGGTTCTCATATGCTACTTGTTACATCTGGTAATGATTCCAGTTCAGAAAGGAAACCTAGATCTCGATTTCACACTTACTGACTCTGACAATCATCGTGAAACTACAACAGTAAAAAGACTAATGTATGGTTAAAGTCTCGTTTTCGCCAGCACGACATGTGTGCAATATGTCAGAAGACATTCCTTAATTTCTGAATCAACAGATAAATGCCAATAATGCAGTACATCAGGTAAGCATGGGACTTAAATCATCTAATACATAGCACACCTTAGAGAAAAGTTATCACATTGTTCTGAATAATGCTTTATAACCCATCCATTAGACGGCTTTGAAAATTTTTTCAGATTGAATCCTGTTAAGGACTCAATGGCCTTTGAACAGAATTTTACAATATATTTGATGATATAAATGCGGTTAAAATGAGTACATTCAAAACGTGTTACTTAGTTAAGTCCTTAGCAAATTCACACTTCAATCTGCTTAGATAATTTAGTATATAAATTGTGGAATTCTTTGGCAATCAGTGGAATTCAAATGAAGACAGGTGGATTGGTTTTTACTTTTCTGTTGAAGTCAATCGAAAACAGGAAACTTATGGGTGGAATTCAGTCGACGCTGTGTGAACTTCTTAACAATATGAGAGGTGAATATCACTAATTCAGTTTAAGAAGACGTCGATCGGAGTAATGTGCAACATACAATCCAAAATTTGTCATGATAGTACAGAATGATCATGAGATAAAGACTTAGAATAACGTTTTATTCGGAAACGGATATCCAGGGAGGTTTAACTATTAATATTACAGAGGAATCTATTTTAATAAGACTATCCAAATAAGGTTTTAAGAATGCTGTATTGATCAGTCTACCATCTAAACAAGATGACGTACAAGATATAGCAAACTAAAGACTGGATAGAGCCACTTGCAGGACGCATTATATTGAGAAACTTGTGTTCATTAACATTACTAAGAAAGTATTCCACGAACCTTGAAAAGGTCAACGGTCAGTCGTGGACTTTTCAAACTGCGACTATCATTTTCAAGAGTATTTGAAGTACCAGTTACATAAGTTGTTCGAAAAGGTGACTGTCGAGTGAAAAAACTGATCACTCGAAATACTAGCGGAAAGCAGCTGAATTCAGAGCACCGAACGTTTAGGAGACTAAGATACATTTAGATAAGTGATATGTCTTTATTGATGTCAAGTGATGCACCGTTTCCAGCAGACAATTAAATGGAAAGATGAATGTAACAGGCATGAGGCTTGTAGACGTAGAGTTTGTAGACCGGACCTCTGTCTGTAGAAGGGAATGGTGATGATAAATGAGTGTACCATGGAAACATTGCTTATTAACGGTTACTAATACTAACAATTTATTCTTTATTTGATATCACCTCATTTTTATTATGCTTGATTCATTTATAAATATCCATAATCACTATCAGTAAATTAACTCGTTTCAATATTCCTGTTATTAACATTATTAAAACTACTAAAATTTCATGAATTGATTAAACCTTATTTTATTATCGTTTGTTGCTCGTCTTATTTGGATCTGTTTCCGAGTGAATTGCACAACAAATACGAAATGATTTTGTGGAAGAGAAATCAAGTGATTTACGTGGTACTCTTAAAATCTTACCATTGTTCCAGACATGATCACCCTGATTATCACATTATACTTGATTTTGAAGAATAGTAATATCCAGAGGATCACAATCAGCACACTAAAATACAAATAGAAAGCTCTAATGAATTGTGAAATCTGAAACGAAATTATACATGTATAATCATTCAATACTGTAATGATATAAAGTTGCACACCACAATTTGTAATTACATGGAAACAGAGAGTTGATTATTGGATGCAGTTTAATACGAAATGACTACTCATATCGTTTCAGCCTAATGGTCGTAAATCCTAATCAGCTTTAAATCTCATTCATGGGATTCGTTTATTATATAGGAAGCAGCAACTTCCACATACCATGAAAGGATGTGAAACCATTCTTGGCAAACTTTCACTATTTAGATTAAATTAAGAATGAACTGGTATTCTTTTTATCGGTCCGATAACTTGTTGAAATTGAGATGAAGTCGATTAATTGATATTGTTGGAATATTCTGCATTTCTTTTAACAAGAATGCCTGCTTCATTACAGAGTACTGGGATTCTTTACGTCAACAGTGGGATAAATCAATTACAGCTGAGTCGTTCACTGTGCTTCTGCTAATGCTCACTAAGAGACAAGAATAATTGTACATTTAAAATAATGAGAACACGCTGGAAGTTAGCAAAGACTATGAAAGCAATATTAGGAGGCATAAATCAATGATGCGTAAATCGAAATTTACACTTCCCTGTTAATTTGAAGCTGAAGATATTGTCTAGAAGGAATTAAGCATTCACAATAAGACGAAAAAGCCTGAACAACATAACCATTTCGACTTCATTCCTATGAGTGCCAATTTTGCACATCATAGCTGTCAACCCACCAGTTGCCGCATTCAGACGGACCTAATGAGATATCATACCCTTTGAAACTTGAAGACGCTAAATATCCTGCTAGAATAACGAATACTTAACTACCATGTGTGTCATCCATCAATAAGGAAAGTATTAAGCTTGAGTCCATGACTATAATGTTCTCAAACTTGAACGGTTTGATTCTTCAGATTACAATCACCGGTGGACATAAAATTACTAAAAATCATATACCACTCATAATGTTTATTACAAAGGTTGCGGAAAGCAACACTTACACGCAAGCAATTGCTATACATCCCTGCCATCCCAGAGTAAATGTTTTGCCTACCTAAAGAATAAGACAATCACGACAAACATTTATGTAAAATGATGACAACATTAACAAAAAAATCTACCACAAACAAAATTAAGGAGGCTGTTATGCAATATTTTACTAGATGGTGAAAAGCCTGTGGCTTGTGAAACTCCAACCAGCCAATAATGTGATGGTTGTATGAGAATTTCCACCCTCAGTGTTTGAACTAAACATTCCAATTCACAACATCTGGGCTTCTGTTTCACGCAGCTCATGTTTGCTGCATAAGCAGAATCATAATAAGCATCGCAAGATGATTGACTTCTTCTTTTGTGGACAATACAAGTCGTTATGTAGGATGCATAATAATGTGATACAAACTAAGTCAACAAAATGAACGGAATTTAAATATCCGAGAAGAAACATATTCTTATTTGCAGTAACAATATAAGTGACTGGTTAAAGATCACATAAACCATGGAGTTATGAGATTCGAAGGCATAAGATTACCCGAAGAATGAAGTTTTTGAGATTCTGAATGATGATCAGTAAATGGTGGCAATGACAAAAGATAAAAAATTGGACGACTCACCTGAGAAACGATAGCCATCAAACTATTGTCGTTACAGTAATCACCAAAAAAATGCTCAGCTCATGTGCAAATATATCCATCTCATTATTTAAACTTTGATCCTTATTTTTTAAATACATGATGAAGTTTTGTTAATCGTTACGAAAGGCTACATTCGACTTCAAAGACTTTTTAATAATGCACGAATTCGTCGTCTTTTATTTCAACACTGAAAATGGTTAACTTTGAACCGTTCACTGCTTTTTGATGAAATGTGGTGATTTCAAAGAACAATGTATTGTATTTTTTATAATGTGTTTTTTGGATGATTGTCTTCGGATTTGTCAATCCACTTAATGTCTGCTAGAATCAATACAAAACCTGTCATGTCTTCAATCTTTGAAGGTTATTTGGTTAAGTGAGATACATTGAGGCATTTAGTTGATTGTGTTGAATATTTCAAAGAGATTGAATTAAACCTGCGTGAGAATGCGTCTTTGGAACTTCTCATGACGCATCTTCGAAATGTTAAAACTCATCAAGAGATTGCTGGATACAGAAATATGCAACCTCACATCTGAGGCGGCAAATTTTCTCTGCTTTAAATGTTTAACGTGACTTTCTCCACTGAAGGCTGGGATAATAGGTTCTAAATGAAATCACACATATCATAGGTAGTATAATTTAAATTAGTAATATAATGATCATATAATGTGATTGAACAGATAGTTGTAATTTCAGATGACACTGGTTTCCTTTCAAACCAGTAAAGCTTTCTTGTTTCTCTAATATCAAAAGAACAGATTACATTTTGCATATTGTCACACCGTTGAATTAACAGGAAATACGGATCAGTACATTGGTGGAGTATATATCCTCTAAACAAGACAAATCTTGACTACCTGTGAATATCAACAAATCGAAATATTAGGTTTCATAACAGATGATGAAGAAACTGAAGGATATGAGGAAACAAAGAATGAAAATTTCAGCACATAGTTTTGTTCCATGCCTTAGCTTCATTCATCTATCATCACCTTATCATCATTCATCATTCCTTATTCCCTTTAGATTGTTCATCTTCGGTTACAGAAACTGTTGTCTCTGTGTCATCATTCTGCTTCTGTGTTGATCCTATTTCCACCTAAATTCAATAAATGAATCTTTTGAAATCTCTCCCAGTTATATCATAGTTTTATGTGAGTTTCTTTGGATTAATTTGTGATTTATATTCACACCTCAAAATTTCATATAAAATTATCATAACCACAGTTATTACATGGACTTAAATAATAAAAGCGACCATGTACCAACCACGTATAGTTGTTGAGAATAAACATTTGAAATGGATATATTTCTTGACGAACTCGTTACCACACACCGAAAACTTGTTCTTATGAGATGAACTTCCCCTTCAGAAAGACAAATGCCTGAACATCTTATCGCATAAATCAGTCGGCCAAATAAATGAAAAGGAATTCAGAGAAGAGTTAAGCTTTATGGCTATATCATCATCAAGCTGTGCAATAGCATATACATAGTTCATCGTCTGAGCAACATAAGGAATATCTCCAAAGATGTGTCACTAGAATTGTAAATTCCAGACAAAAAATTAAGCGTTAATTGAGCGGAAGCTTAAATAAAATAAAATGACTAAGTTAACTGACGTTATATAATTGCATGGGTGGATTGGTATTCAACTGAAAGTGGACGGCACTCAAGTTAAGAACATTGATAATAAAGAGAGAGAGATTTAACTCGGGGTAAAGGAGTGAAATAATACAACTACAACACGAAAAACAAAACATGCGTATTTGTTTTGAAGTAGATCAGGCTTATTATAGACCCAATGACAGAAGAAATTTATTTGTAATGCAGAAATCAGAGGTTAACAGGTGAATCGGCATTGCTCCTGCGGTTTGAAGAAGTTTGATACATACTCCTTGAACGAGATTCCTATATATCCTGTATTTACTTTCGGTGTTCACTTGTGGGTAAGCTTAATGTTCAGATTAGACCAGTTTCGGAAGGGGAGCATCTCTTTACTTTTTTTTGAAACCATGTAAATGTTCGACGATGCGTTTGAATAGCAACTGCTAAAGGAGTACAAATCACACTTTTTCAAACCATAGAAGTAATATTGATTCACTTGCTAACTCTTGAACTCAAATTAGCAAAGAAGTTTATTTAGTCATTAAGTCTATAGTGGGTCTGACCTACTTCAAATCAAATACATAATTTTCGTTTTTATTGTATTATTTTAGTCCCTCAGCTGTATAAAATCTCTGTCTTCTTATTATCACTGTTATTAACCTGATTGTCATGGAGATTTAGTTGAATTCTACTCAACTCAGTCAACTACATTACGTCACTCAACTTAGCCATTTTATTTTATTTAAGCTTCTATCCGTTTAACGCTTTCTATAGTACGCATATTGGTATCTGAAATTAACAATTCGAATTACGCCTTTTTACAAATATCCCTTTTTTTAAGGTAATTAACCTCAAATTGTAGAACTTTGCTGAACGACTTCTTTTTTGTATGACCCAAACAAGATTTTTAAAATTTTTTTTGCAAGTAATTAGGCGTAGTTTGTACACATGTGAAAGAATTTCTGAGTTGTTAGCAGAAGTGTATTTCTTCGTCAAGGTAACTTCTCAAATTGTTACATCGAATTGTTGAAAATATCATATACACACGAAAGACAATGACAGGTTGAATTATAATTTTGTAATAAATTTCACGTAGCAGTTAAATCGTAAAGTACATTATGATTGCATGTGCAATTTAAAAAAAAGGTAGGATGCATCATTTCAATTAAGAAATTCTAATTATCAAACTCTCTGTCTGCATTTTTGTAATAAGTTCTCATGTCTTCAGCTTCTCACATAACACTTGAGAATACGTCTTATTAAGAAAGTGAATATTAGATATTCGTTAAGTGATTCGAAAATCATTGTCACAACCAAATCCTTGCCGGTATACGGTAACACCTTACAAATCGATCATGAAAATGCAGCTCACCGCCATAACTGCTAATGAAAAACCCCAAAATCCACTTCAAGTACCAAGTGAGATAAAGACACGTAAAACAGTTGTAGTGATTTACCAATCACACGCACATAGAGAGCATTCAAATGATCAGTTTGAAGTAGAGGTTCAAAGTTCTTTGACAGTTGTAACTTTCTCCTCATTCACAGCTTGTGGAAAACTTTTTTTTATTCCTTCACGTTCCCAGTGGAACATAGGGCTCCAAGCTAGAGGCCTGAAGTTTATGTAGCAGTGTTTATTTTTACAGGATGAGGTTGCTAGTCTCATGCCCAACCTTTCCCCTTTACCAGCTTCATTTCTGGCTTAGCGAGGTAAAGGGGTGCGTCGGCCAGGGATTGAACCCCGGACCATGTGCATGGTCGGGAGCATTCTAACCACTATGCCACCGACGCTGTGGAAGACAAATATATGAATTTAAATGTATGAATCAACATTCCAGCGTGAATTAAAATTACGCCAGTGCTTAGCTGTCTCCCTGAATATTCCCTGAACTATTTCAAAATATGAGTAGAGGTGAAACATGAGTACCTCCATGACGAACCAATACTCACCTAAATATTTATCAAACCTTTATGATTCCAGATACGGGTTCCAGCTACAAAGATTTCTAAAACACAGGAAGCTTAGTGATCAGACATGAAGACCTTGATCAACATTTCACCTTTTTTTCATTATGAATGTTCAAAAACCGCTGCGTCTGTGTACATCTTATTCATGCTGAAATAATCTGATTACATGATAAAGCACACCCTAAAGAAGAGAAGTGCTTTTCTTGTTCACTCTATGAATTCAAAGTGTTAGCTTGCATTTCCGATAACAAAAAGCATACACTTCCTTCAGAAAGAGAGTGAAGATTTCTACGTTACTGATAAAATTATTTTTCTACCCTGTTTATCTTGTTGGCATAACTCCATGTGTGTAATAGGCTTGATTGTATGTTCTGTGTGCATGATTTAAAATGCTCACTGTGCTACGTTAAACGGTGTGAATAATAAAAACAGATTATCAGCAATCTCATGCAAGCATAATGATTTCTCATTAATTTGAAGTTGCCATAATACCCGTTCTTAAGTGTGAAATAACAGTTGTGAACAACTATTAATTAGTTATCACTTAAAAACTGAATTTTTGAACAATATTCAAATTAATCAGGGGAAACCTTTTTATTGTGACTGGAATACCTCTCATGTAAGTGAAATCATTTTTGTTAAGTTTGCAAAACTTTGAGTTGAATATGATAAGTGAAAAAAAGTTGTGTTAATCAACCAGATTAGTTCAGCATTTAATTAAGTGAAGTTTTATTGTCTGAATAACATGGAATGAGGCTGAAAAAATGAACTTTGAACTTGTTTAATTTTAGATCTCATATACCTATCTCTACAGTAGTCGTCAAACACGTAGGTTCACAAGAAATAACCGAAATGAAACCGATTTACTTCATTTACAGATATCGGTTGACTAGTTAGTGAACAGCATAACGCAGTTGCAATAATAGAGAATATTTGTACCTTAGGTAGATTATTTTGAATATGTTGTGTTCTCTGAGCTATTTGGTTTAATTAATTTAGATTTTCATTTCGGTCGACTTACGATACAGATTACGTCAACTTGTTCAACACAGTTTTGCTGTAAGCATGGTGAATCATATTTCATTCCTATGTTGCAATACGTTCCTGTGATCGATTTGCCTGTTAGATTTGATACAAATGTGGGTCTAAGTTTTTGGTTTATTCACAGAGTTTTATGTTTAAATGTCCTTATTTTTTGTAAAAGAAACATGCATTGAATTGACGAGATATCAAACTCACCGGGAGTGCTATGAGTAAACCATTAGGCTGAAAAGCCTCTCTCTGTTTCTGAATAATAAACAAGAGGAGTATAGGGACTGCACCAAGGATTTCTTAAAAGAAGGTGGTAGATTTGGTTAGGCAAAGATCATCAAAATTATCATAGATCGGCGTTTCATCTAAAGACAACACGCCATTGGCGACTATTTCTGTTCATTCACCACAATAACATTAATTCAATCCAAGCAAAGTTGGTCCAAACCATTTTTAATTGAAATAGTTCATGAGATATTTACAAAATAACTCTAGCACACAATTAAGCTGATAAATAAGTTAAGATAGACAGTTTTTAGTCATTGCAAGCAAATGTATGTTATATTTTATACCAAATGACTAACAAAAACACCTGTTGGATGATGAAAACTTCGTACGGAAATCTAAGAGCTTCACTGAAATCAGCGTTCTGAAGAAAGAACTACTACTGCATAGTCTTACGTGTTTGCTATGCCTGATGTAGTAATAACTGTCGTCAAAATCATTAAACACGTAAACATAATGTACTTGATTTCAGGGATAATGCGTTAATGCGCCTAACTTCCAGGAACACGTTTGTTCAGCAGTGAGTCGAAGATTTGTATTCTGTTGTGTTAATGTTCCTACGAACCTTCAATTTTTCGTTCATGTTTATCCTTCACGTAGCCAAGTAATAAACACTAGGATTAATTTTAATCGAAATTTCTGAAATATTCAAATGCAGCTTGTGAAGCTCGTGTTTATGATACTAAGTAAATTGCACAAAATGCACTGTTAAACCTCACAATAGTAGTGATTACAAGGATCTCTTAAGTAAATGACATTTGACAGAATAATAAAAATCGTGGGCTCTATGGTCGCAGTGAAGTTTGTAACATATTTTGAATAAAATCAGTATTCTCTAAAACAATGAACTCTGAAGGCGAATTCCACTGGGACACATTCCAATTTTAAAAGCACCCTTCCAGAAGTAGATGGATCGTCTGTGCTGTTGATAAATGGTTTGTTTGCGTCCTTTAAAATGATCTGCTTTCGTTGTCTTGGATCCGGTCTATTTGGTTTTTTGGACTGCTTGACCTCACCAAAATATCTTAGTGAAAAATCTAATGCATTTATTCCCCTTGATGAATTTAAATAAAGCAAGAACAACAGCGGTTTGTGCAGAATAATATGGTACCATCATTTATTTCGTCGGCTTCTCATCAGCTGCTTACAGCCTGATGGTACCATATTATTCTGCACAAACCGCTGTTGTTCTTGCTTTATTTAAATTGAAAAATCTAACCCGGAGAATATTGGTACGGATATAATGCTATACCCTAAACTGTGCTGCATCTCGACGAATAAGCTTTTTTCTTATTGTGTGAAGAATAACATCACTCATGAGTATCTTTAACGGTTTGACAGAAGTACTTGTTGATTCGTTACATTCCATTCATGCAAAACCAGAGGTGTAATCCTACACTTTCGCCGCTTTATCAAAATATCGCTTGAATCGATCTTTTCTTTCTTTACTCTTTGTCATCCATTCAGTCACTTTCAGGAGATAACTTATTCATCAATATATTATTATCCTTATTTTTGTATCAAAAATATCTGCAATACTGATTGCAGCATGAATGACAATCACTAAGCTCACATAGTTTCCTAGGCTACGAGCACTGGTAGTAATAAACGTAGTTAATCTAGCATTACATTTACTTTGGTACCCTGAACAGCTGGCAGTTTCCGTTTTCAGGTGAGTTAATCTTCACGGGAGTCGCAGTGTAATACACCTTTCTGAACTACTTTTTCGCCAGAGATTTACATGAATTCAGGTGCAATCAGATGTGCAGCTTTTTACAAAAATTCAAATTTATTTTTATTTGCAGTATCGCTTATGATCAGTTGGATTTATTCCAGTGAACATTTTATAGAAGTTAGCAGTGTCTCTGAAAATACGAACGGCAAATGATAAATACTCTAAAGCATATTTGCATTCAAACGTATGGAAATTCATCGATATCTAAACTCACCTGATCCTGAGTTGATGGTCTGCTATTGACTTTTCACATTCATTCATTTATTTGTTTCAATTTAAAACAACACAGTGTGTATGCGTAGGATGCATGAGCTATTAGTGTACTTTGAACAGCCCGTTACCTGCCATTCGTATATTGATCTTCATGAGTATACTCTGCCTAATGTCTTTTGATGATAGTTATTTTTATTTTTCTATTATTTTTAACTAGTAAAGAATGAATAACTCTATTCTTTTTTCAATTCACTAATGAACTACTTTCTTCGACATCTGCTATTCAGCATAGACTAAACAGAATCACTAGCGTGGTGTTGTTTCCATTGACCCTTTGGGTTCTTAGTGAAACACAGAGCTTCAACAGCAAACCATCACTTCGTTCTGTCCTCGACAGTCCTCCTCATCCGACGATGGCTTTCATCTACTACTCGAAGGATTTCCCTCATATTTCCATCAAGGCAATTCAGCTCTCTGAATAATTTTACACGCATAATTTCCGATTTCACAATTATCCGGTGACTGCACGAACTGGTGATTTCCGGCTCCTTCTTAATATAAATTGGAATTCATATAGTCAGATATATGCCTTAATGCTTGATAATTCGTGAAAACACGTATCTTTTTCAGTCTAAACAGTTTATTGTCAGCTTCGGGTGAAAAACACTGTGCCTAACTCGGTACAAATATTGCTAATATGATCATTCAGATTTCTCTAATTTCATTTCTGCATAATCAGTGTTAGATCTAACTGGAGAGATCGTAAAGCATGGCATAAAGGCAGACACAAGAATTCTAATTATATTTATTATTTTTGTTTTCTTTAGTTTCTAGATGAACATAGGGCTTCCGCCGTGCGTCTCCATTGCGTTCGGGTTCTCTGCTGAAATAATCACCTGGCTCCACACGTATTCATCTCCTCTTCACATGACCTCCTCCAAGTCACACTTGAACGATCAACTCGCCACTTACCGTTTGGGTTTCAATCAAGGGCTTGTCTAGTGATGTCACTTGATGGTTTCCTCATAGTATGGTCAATCCAACTCCATTTCTTCTTGCCTACTTGTTTCACAATCGATTCCTGGTTGGTTCGCTCCCAGAGGTCTCTGTTGCTGATCTTTTCTGGCCATCTGGTCTTAAGTATTGAGCGAAGACAACTGTTAATGAAGGTCTGTAGTTTGTTTGAGATGCTCTTTGTGACGCGCTGGCCAAGTCTCTGATCCGTATAGTAGCACTGACTTCACATTGGAGTTGAAAATCCGGATCTTATTTTTGACGCTGAGTGCTGTTGACCTCCACACAGACTTGAGAGTAGTGAAAGCTTGTCTTGCTTTTCCGATTCTTGCTTTGATATCCTCGTCAGTTCCGTCTGCCTGTAGTTGAGACGATGCTTCCCAGGTAGGTAAAAGGGTTGTTTCTTTCAGGTTCTTCCCATTTATGCTGACCGTTGTCTGTTGTTGTTGTTCTTGTCCAGGAATCTTCATCACCTCTATTTTCTCTATGTTCACTTGAATTCATATCTTTGATACTTCTTCTGCCAACTTGTTGCTTTTCGCTTGCATATCTTCCAGTTTGTGAGAAATCAGGCATATATCATCGGCAAAGTTCAGATCCTTCAAGATTTTTGTGTAAGTCCATTTTATGCCTGTTTCCCCATTGCCTGGTGTTTGTCGCATTATCCAGTCTACTGCAATCAGGAAAATCATTGGTGATAGTAGGCGGCCTCGTCTTACTTCTGGCTACCTAATACCAATTTGGTTATCCGTTATCACCTGGACAGCGGTGGCAATAATATATTTATTGAAATCAGTTATGTTTACGAAAATTCCGGATGCCAACTCTCCAATAACTGAATGAAAACGTCTTTCTCTATGTGTGCTTAAAAATTCATTTGTTTTCATTGATAAGATAAAATTCGTCACGATTTGAAATATATTTTGAAGTCATATGGTTTAACTTTCTATATTAGAAGAGAACGACTTTGAATAATCTGTTGGATAGTAAAACACATTTTATTTTTCATTTTTAGTTTTATTTCTGTAAAAAGGCAGATTGACAGTAAATTCAAGGTATGCACTTATTAATAATAATGGTTATGAACAACACCGATAAACAGTCAAAGTGAGATGTACCAGCTCGGTGGTATTCACACTGGTTAATTTGTGTTTCTCTCTTCTTACCCTAATAGAGCTTCTTTCATCCTAATTGGTCATCATAAAGTCCTCGCGTGAATGGTCATGGTTCTTGAGTTGACTTGGATTGATTTCCACATGGATTTATTCACGGAATGACATCAATTGGGGAAACAGTTAAAAATCAAGAAGCACTAAACAGTTGTTACGTCCACGTATTTGGCTTGACAGTTCTAAGCACTAATATGTACACCAGGTTCTAACTAGGGAGCTAGAAGTTTAACTGGCAAGCGGTTTCACCGTTTGGCTATTTAGAACAGAATTTAGTGACCCATGGATTCCGTATGTGTAGTATTGAACTTTCTCTGCATAAAATGTTTTAGAAATTCACCAAGTTTGGCCCTAACTTGAATATCATCTCTATGACAGGTTAAAATCTGATCGCGTGTAATTTCCAATCTTGACTGATCAATTTGATAAATTCTACACTCTGCCAATATAACTGACCATACATAAATACAAATACAGAAAGTTAACACAGATTAATACGACAAGGGAAGAATGTCCATAATAAACTGATTATACATAGCCCGACCGACCGATAGCCACTACCTTGACGTGGTGATCGGGCTTGATATCGCAACGACCCAACGAGTTACACTGGCTGGAACTTATGTTCCTGTAAGTCCTACCATACCAGGAAGGTTGTTTGGATAGCGGTTAGACAAAAAGTAGCTACCCAATCCAATACTATGATTCAAACAAATTAACAAAATATCAAACCTGATCAGTCGGAGCACGGATTACCAGCGACCGCGCTTCCTGCAGGGCAGAAGTGATAAATACGCTACTGAGACACACCAAACAAGAAAGAATAAACAAAAGGAGGCCGCGTGTGACTGGCCTCAAGCAGTTGTCCCCTGGGTTCTGCGATCACGCAACACTAACCTTTTCTCGCTTCCCTTCTCAGGCGTGAGGCTAGCAACCTCACCCTGTAAAGAAAGCTGCTACAGAAACTCCAGCCCGATGAATCTCCTTGCGCCAAAAGAAAAAGTCTGTGTGGGGACATGGAATGTCCTCAATATGTACGAGATTAGCAAAGCTGTCCAGATCGCAAACGAAATGAAAAGATACGGAATTCAAGTACTGGGGATATGAGAAAGCAGATGGAACAGGAATGGTTTCACCAAATTGTCAACGGGTGAGTCAGTGACCTACTTCGGTCACTCAAAGTATAACCACATACACACCGAGGGCGTGGCTATCATGATGTCATCAACGGCAACGAAGGCCCTGATGCAATAAGAGGCGATCTCGCCCAGGATAACAACCGCCAGATTCAACTCCAAAGGAAGGAAATTGTCAGTTATACAATGCTATGCACCGAAAAACAACGCAGACCTCGAAACGAAAGAAGAATTCAACAGTCAACTACAGGCAACAATGGACAATATTCCAGTCGGCGACATTAAAATTCCAATGGGAGACATGAATTCCAAACTGGGATCAGACAACATAGGAAAGGAACTCATCATGGTAGAGAAACTCTCGGGGAAATGAATGAAGACAGAGAACTCTTCGCTGACTTCTAAGCCTTCAATGAACTAGTGATTGGTGGCAGCGTACACAAACATAAGGGGACAATTCAAATCAAATTAAAAGCTATCAGAGAAACAGGAGCTGCAGATAGACCACAAGCCAAGTTCAACACCGAGAAACTGAAGGACCAGGACACAAACCACATCTTCAATGCAAGCAAAAAGGACAAAGCCTAGACACAAATCAACACTGACGAAGAGGCCAGCGTCAAAAAGCACTGGAACAACTTGAAAACAGTGTGGAAACAAACATGCATGGAAGTTCTAGGCAGAAAAAAGAGACAGTTGGAGACTGATAGAAAATAGAAGGGTCGTGAAACCTACCTGGGAAGCATCGTCTCAACTACAGGCAGACGGAACTGACGAGGATATCAAAGCAAGAATCGGAAAAGCAAGACAAGCTTTCACTACTCTCAAGTCTGTGTGGAGGTCAACAGCACTCAGCGTCAAAAATAAGATCCGGATTTTCAACTCCAATGTGAAGTCAGTGCTACTATACGGATCAGAGACTTGGCCAGCGCGTCACAAAGAGCATCTCAAACAAACTACAGACCTTCATTAACAGTTGTCTTCGCTCAATACTTAAGACCAGATGGCCAGAAAAGATCAGCAACAGAGACCTCTGGGAGCGAACCAACCAGGAATCGATTGTGAAACAAGTAGGCAAGAAGAAATGGAGTTGGATTGACCATACTATGAGGAAACCATCAAGTGACATCACTAGACAAGCCCTTGATTGAAACCCAAACGGTAAGTGGCGAGTCGATCGTTCAAGTGTGACTTGGAGGAGGTCATGTGAAGAGGAGATGAATACGTGTGGAGCCAGGTGATTATTTCAGCAGAGAACCCGAACGCAATGGAGACGCACGGCTGAAGACCTATGTTCCCCTAGGAAATAAAGGAAACAATAATTATAATAATCATAATACAAAATGTTTAGCCCAGAAATGAAGAAGATTCGGCTCCCACATTATTGCAGTGGAATTCTACAAATGTAGGCTTACATGTCATGAATAATGTCTGAAGTATGAAGAGTTCATCTTGATTCTTGTGTTCTGTATGTTTCCTTCTCTGTGAATGCGGTGTGCAGCTTGGATATTTTTTAATCTCTGAAGTAGATGTTGATATTGTGAATTTTTCTTTTACTTGGTCACTACATGAACTGGCGCGGAATCATACTCCACACTATGCTGTGCAAAATACTACATCGTGTCATCCCACAGAACACAGTAGACGCGCTGGATGCAGAACTGTGACTTGAAAAAACGGGATTCAGAAAAGGAAAATCATCTGGGGATCGAATAGCAACTTTCTAACTTATTATTATTATTTTGTTTCCATGCTCACCCTTTGAGTACAACTCATTCATCAAACTATTCATGCCATTACGTTACTCTTATTTAACAATCATTTATGACAACTCATCACTTTTGTTACTACCCTCTTATATGAACATCCAATTCACCTGAACTTACTCCTCTTTAACAATCGTTTTTGACAACTCATCACTTTTGTTGCTATCCTCTTATCAACATCCAATTCATTTGAACTTACTAACCGTATTTTGTTTGACAAATTTAATGTATACACACACACAAAATAACCATACATATATGCGATTGTACAGCTTTGAAAATGAATTCGCCGAAAAGAGACTCTTTGCTGAACTACTTGTCTTTTGTCTACTTTAATCATCATCACAGAATACAGCATAGAATAGAAGTCAGATTTATCTACCCGACTGAACTAGACATACTTTGGAAAGGCATTCAATAGCTTTGATAGAGAAGTAGTTTGAAAACTGTTTTCACACTATGAAGTACTTCAAACCCCTATAGACCTCATTCAGCAGATGAATATATGAAAACGTCACGTCTCAGACGATCCACAATGGAAAACTTTGAAGTGAATGGAGGAGTTATGCAAGGCTGCCTTTTACTAGTTGTGGTATTGCTAATACTGATGGACTGGATTATGCGTCAGACTGAGCGTGGAAGCGAGAAGATAGGAATACACTGCACCAATAAGAAGACTCTAGAAGATGTGGATTGCGCAAATGACTTATGTTTGATGTCACTAAGACTTGAATATATTCTTGCGAAAACTAACGAACTGGCTGAAGCAGCAGTACAGTGAAGACAGGGCTCCAGATGAACATAGAGAAGGTGGAGGTGATGAAGATAACCAACCAACAAACGTAGGCATTATTCACCAGCAACGAAAGAAATTTGAAACATATCACTTCCTTGATTTATCTCGAAAGCGTTGCTTCAAATAAAAAATAGTCTCAAAGGATGAAGATTTCAAAACCAGACAAGATTGGAAAAGCAAGATAGGTCTTCATCAACTTGAAATCAGTTTGGAAGTCTTGAAAACTCAGCACGAACAATCAAACTCGGATTTTCAGCAACAGTGTCTTCATGGGCCGGAAAATTGGTATGTCATGGAAAGTATTTCCAAAAGGTTACTGCATAATTTAACCAACAAATACCTTGTCCGGTTGCTTTCTGAAGATCAGAATGCGAGAGTGAATTGACTACAGGAAACTTTAGGGGTGAGCTAATCGAGAGCCCTTTTGATAGACAAATATTGTGAAGAAAATAAAGATGGATAGGACAGACTGTGAAGACTGGTGAGGAATATCACGCCAAGGGTTGGCTCTTGATTGAAACCCAAAGAGGTAACGGTGAATTTTGCATTTTTCAGAGGATGATTGTATATTCCGAATATTGGGGAAACATGTAGACGCCGAAACAACAGTATTTAAATAAAAGTATACATATTTGGTTTTCAGACATTCATTTCGTCTCTCGAGATTTGAACATTTACAGCAGAAATAATAGTACATTAAAGAAGCTTTTAAGAATAATTATTTTTCTGATAAACCTATCCAGAATTATATGCAAGATTATCAAGAAAAATGCGAAATTTCCAATAAAGGCGCCACTATTATTAAGTATATGAAATAGGTTGGTAGCACCAGGGGTAGGTGATTTAAAATACTCAAAATAGAGAGATGGAAACCCTAAAACATTGCATAAGACTTTTAAAGGGAAGGAATACAAGTAGCATTAGAACCTACAAATTTATTAAAAACACAAACTATGTTGACTAAAAATATTGTGTTCCGTCCATCGGATAGATTTACACAACAGATTGCTGGGCAGAAATATGAAAACTTTGGGCCAACTCTGAATCAGGCAACTGTCAACCATAGGAAATCTTCAAGGTAATTTCGGAAGTCTTCAAGAAAGGTGCATGCAGAATGATGTTAGGACTGATGAAAATGATGAAGGTGAAGATGAAATATTCACTAAAGTTGTAAGATAAACATCCCATTCATCAATCACCTTTACCGAAGAAACCTGTCTGGTAACGCTGGTCATTTCAATCCACAACCACCTACAAGCTGACTAGCTACGGTACCTCTTAAGTAAAGAATTGTCAGTCGATTTTAAGCCTTCAGTGGAAACAAATGTCTTTATGGCCATCATATCAGCTGATTCCAAGACCAGATATACACACGCAACTATAGCGAAATGCTTGTAAGAGAAGTAGAATACCTGTTGATTGCAAAGAAGCCTACCTTTGCAAGTTTCCAAGGAAGGCTGATTCAAGTCCACACAAAACTGGAGCAGCATCCCACAGACATACGTAAAACGCCTGAGGAAAAACCTGTTGGTGGCGCCATCAGCCTGACTCAACTAGCAGAAATTAGAAACCATGTGACGCAGGATTCCATTTTCGTAGCTAAGTCATCAGGTGGCTAGCCTCGTTAACTGAAAATCCTGATTCCAGCCCTACGCAAATATGTGGGGAAGTAGAGGAGATCGAAATTACTTTTACTCATGTCAACCCCAAGATTCTACATGGCTCATATTCTCAGAGAACATAATAGGAAAATAATTTCCAACGTTTTCTGCTTGGTAAGTGTTCACTGATTGTAATGTCACATCTTTTGACCATCATACTGAATTAATTGAAGGATACCGTTGTTACCTCTGCAATAGTCTTATTATCGAGAAACTATTGCTAACGAGCAATTTATATAGTTGACACATACGTATATACTATTACCGTCTATGGGGCCCTCAATCAGTCGGTATCGTATATTGTACCTGAATGGTGATTTTGATTTTGCAGTCTATTAGTAATCTTACTCTTGAAAGCTCTAAGGCAATGTGTTTATGATTATACAAGAGGCCGTGCAACCTCATGTTTAAACATGAATAAACCAAAACACAATTATTGGCTTCGATCCAAATGTAATCCTGAGGAATCACATAATTAAATTTTTCAAACTGAACGAAATAGGGACTGAAATAGGACTTATTAAGGACAGAGGTCTCGTGACACTCTTACCCACCAGTTTGGATTCCTGCACAAATCTAAAAGGAAACACGATTCAAATAACTAAATTGCATTTTCTAAATGATTTGACATAAGAATTCGTGAAAATGTTTTTTGAAATATTCAAAACCACTCGAGCGAGGTTGAAAAACGTTAAAATTATGTCGATTCCTTACAGGCACGTCATTTGAGGGGATGAACGATACAGGTGAACACATAGTGATTCAACCTGAAATTCATAAATGGTTTATTCTTCTAAGGAAAATGTGTAACGCAAATCTAATTGGAAAATTTTATGCAAAAGTGGTGTTGAGAATTACAAACATGAAATGTACATTCTCATACAATCAACGCATAACATGAATATTTGAACGCAATCGTCAGCAGAAGACAGACAATACAGTGGAAATCGGAAGATAAGTCATGACATAGACAGCTGATATGAATCTCATATTCTGGCGTTCCCGAAAATCATTGCTACCTACAAGAAACAGAACAGCATGTGGATGGAATTGACTGGAGTTCCAATTACTTTCGGATCAATAAGTTAACCTGCTGTCTTATCGATATTCAATCATATAAGTTATTCAGTTTAATTCGAGATGTGCCCAATACTAAATATCTCCATAGTATTTTTAGTTGTACAGTGGAGAATGTGAAAATTACGAAATCACTGATTTATCAAACAGAAAGATTAAGCCATAGTTAAAATGAGTTCACACGAATACAGAAAATGAAAATCCATTCGGACTTATCAAACATACAACAATGTTCCAGAGGCCACCCGCCTGTGCACTGAAACGTTTCTGAAATATGTTGGGATAACTGAAATTTAGTGTTCATATTAAAAGATATAAGCAAGAATGAACTGTTAGCCTTAATAAGTATACTTTAAGTCGATAAATTAGCTGACAAAATTTACTGCAGTCTTAAACCATTGTAACTGAATGGAAGTTTATGTCCAGAATAGAATAAAGACTGCTTGAAGGAAATAGAAAGACTGTTGACATTGTTTTATTGAATCAGATTGATGTAGTAGGGACTATTTAAATGAGAATTGATATATCACCTTCTTTGGATTCTTGCTCATTGTTTCATTTTCTGTATTATGACACCACCTAAAAGAGTACCTGACATGACTGTGACTGTGCGTGGGGATATAGGGAGGAGTTGATTTGTCAGACATCGTTGGTGCTGCGTTGTTGGGCGGAGGATGCTTGAGGATTGTGTGCACAGTGATTTGATGATGAGTTGTTGAGTGTTAGTGGCGGGTGTGTGTGCTTTTGTATTGTGAGGGATGAAAAGCGGACTGCGTCGACAGGGAATCGAACCCGTGCCGCCCACGTGGCAGACAAATATTCTACCAGTGACCACCAACGCCCACAAGTCATGCAACTAATCACTAACACCCTAGTTCGAAATACATAATTCAATCACAAAAATATCACAATAAAACTACAACAACATACATACATGCACACATATTTAAGTACAAGAAAAGCAAGTATGACTACAGATATGAAATACTCACATTCAACGAACTAGTCTCCCACTGAAAGAGTCCTGCGAGTTGAAATTGTTGAAGGCATTCGTCGCTGCCTGACACGATTTGTGATCAGTGGAGTTTGACAGGCATCCGTTTAGCTTATGCTTCTCACCAATATTCGTCAGAATTCATCATACAGAGACTGCCTGTTTGCAGAATGCAGATGGGTGATTTTGGGAAATGCGGCAATTTTATTCGGATGAGGCGTGGGCAAGAAGTGGCTGAAATGCAACATAAATTATCCACTTCTTCCCATTCTCACCACAGTGTCACCCACTCTTACATATTTCTCCCCACGACCTTAACCAGCAAATTGCCCACTATTCTCCACTTCAGCAAAGCTTTCACCCACGTTTCCACCAACTTAAACATGTAGACGAGAGAACCCTCCGACCGGGTGATGAATGATGTGAGGGTAGAATATGTGTGTTGTCCAGCTTTCCGAATGGGGTGCTATGAATGATATGTGATGGCGGCTGATTGATGTGTTGTTGCAGTGTATTTTCTTCTCAGTTTGTTTCCGTCGTGGTGGTCCTTGTATTGTTTCCAGTGTTAGTTGTTGTAATGCTTGTGTTTGTTTGTTTAGTTTTATTGTTATATTTTCGTTGGTGGTCACTAGTAGAATATTTGTCTGCCACGCGGGCGGCACGGGTTCGATTCCCCGCCGACGCAGTCCACTTTTAATCCCTGACAACACAAAAGAAAACAAACCCACCATTAACACTCACCAACTCATCATCACATCACTGTGCACACAATCCTCAAGCATCCTCTGCTCAACAACGCACCACCAACGACGTCTGACAAGTTAACTATTCCCTATTCCCCACGCACAGTCACAATCTTCCCTCTTATTTTAACACATTTACTTTACCACCATCATATATGGTCATCAGTCTCCGTGTGTCACTGACTGAGTGAGTGGGTGATTGGGTGAGTCGATGAGTGTGTATGTGTACGTGTGTGTGCGACCGTATGCATGTCTTCGTGTCTGCATCAATGCGTTTGAGTGCATCCCTCCACAACACTCTTTCCGTGTGACTGCGTGTCAGTTTTTCCTTGGAATTCAGCTTTTCTGTCGGAATGTGCATGTTTGTGTGCCTGTTGTGTGAGGAAGTTTGGAAGTGGGGAGATCCTACTTGTGACATGTATTAAAAATTCAGTATGAGAGGACATATGTGGGACTTTGTGGATGACTGAGTGGATCACGTTGTGCAATATGCAATGAGCCAATGTGTTATCCGTGAATAGAGAGGAAACATGTCACCTAATGATTCTCTCTTTCTCTCTCTCTCTAAAACTCACTCACTCACACACACATGCATACGCGCAGGCATAAATATATATACATACATCCAAGCTAGCAACGATTTAAGGCACCTTGCAGCTGTGAATGTAATATACGACTGTATGAGGATATTGACATTCTTAATTCATAGAAAATTCGTCTAAAATCACAAAACATTATTTCTTTTGGTCCCGGGCGGAATCAAGGGTTTCAACGGGACGTCCATATTTAGGCCTCTGGCTGGCTACAGGATTACACATGTGCTCTCACCTCATCGTCACACGACCTACACCATGTCACACTCAGGCCCATGTCCAACATGCTGTTTTCGAATAAGGTTACATTCATGGGATTTAATTCGACAGTTTGCTTAGCTTGCGGTCAATCCACCTTCATTTATAGATTTGAGCAGCCACAGGTTCCTGATTGTCTCATATTCAGGTTTATTTTACCT
Organism: Trichobilharzia szidati; assembly: GCA_944472155.2. Lineage (NCBI taxonomy): Eukaryota > Metazoa > Platyhelminthes > Trematoda > Strigeidida > Schistosomatidae > Trichobilharzia > Trichobilharzia szidati. The sequence goes on from OX235276.1 coordinate 92,339,389, forward strand.
TTCAGTTACACGGAATATTAAACTGAAATGCGGATTATTGCAGTTCTGAATCAACAAATCTCTCAGTCTTTTAGGTAGAGAACGTATTTCTTTCATGAAAATTAGTAGGATGTATGCTTAATAGTGGCAGTGCATATTCATGGGATCATGTCAAGTCATCTGCGAACCAGGCTAAACACTGATCAAAATGCTTTCAGTAAAAATCCATGTACATTTCACGGCCAACATGCATCTGTATTGGCAAGTTATGAACGCATCATAGGTGTGCAGAAGGAATATATGTGATGGAACTATTATTATGTTAACTTGAACGTTTCGTTCGTTTGATGTTGCTTAATCTTCTTACGCTGTAGGCCATTTTCCTGAGGATGAGTAGACTATGATATTGCAACAGGTTTAAAAATGTTCTATGCACAGTCATATTTCAAGCTTTCTGTTTACAACTGTCAACGATCATATTATTTTCAGTATATGCTCCCTTTTATGGTGGTGTGTTCAAATGGAAGAAGCCATTAGTATTTTTATCTTTGCTACGATATATAATTTCTCGTAAATACACATTTACTATTTTGAATTTCTTCGAGTCTAGTTCTGCCACATAGTACCCAAGTTCACAATAGAAAACACTAAGCTGTTGAGTTTCAAATGCCATGGAAGTAAGCTCTTATTGGATTCGCAGATTTCGATACATGCTTAATAGGTAGAAGACACAGTTCAAAGACAGAGTTCCGGGGAAAAGACACTACAGAATCAGCATTTATTTCAATAACCTGATGCAGTAAATTCATATAAATATGTATTAGAAACGCATTATTGAGAGAAGAGACAACTGATTTCATATATATATATATATATTCATCAAAACAACTGACGAACAGATACTGCCAGCAAGATATCTAAGCTTCGAGAGAGTGGTGAAAATAATCATGGAATTCAAGATCGGTTAGTTCGTAGGGTTTAACAACGGTTTATTACAGAATCGAGATATTTGTAAAATAATTATGGCTAAAAAGAGTAGGTTGACTATGTGGAATCACATTAGGTACAAATAAATTAATAGAATAAGCCAGAGTTGTAATCATAATAAAGTAACAGAGTTAAAAGTTTGTTACAAGAGGAGGCGATTAATCAATTTTTGAAACTTAATACATATTGTGTAGTTGGCCTCAGCAATAAAGAATCCGCAACCACACACAGACTGGGCTTGTTCAAATTAATTCGGATTGCCTCCGTTGTATGTATTAGTCGTAGTAGTACAGCAATTTGAATGCTTGGGTGAAATACAGTCAATGACTTCCAAAGCTTCGTTAGAGTCGACTTGATGTCCAGTAACGATGAGATGAGCTAGTATTGAACCACGTGAAGATTTTTCAGACCTAGTCTTGGTCGTATGCCCAATGCAACGGGCTTCGGACAGTTAGTCAAACTGGTCAATACACATAGACGAGGCTTAACAGGGCAGTTCGCCTTTATTTCTCGAACTGAGGATTGGTTGTTTGGCTAGTGCATAAACAGTGTAGCTTAGCTCCTTTAGCAGGCCTAATCAAGGACCCTCTCAGACATTGTGTTGAAACTAAAATAAGCAAATGATTACTTTAACTTTCATGCAAACAAAATAAACACTGGCGTAGATTCAGTAATAATGCACTAACTGATGAGGAATACATTTCTTCACTAAGTGCTTTATCTTTTCAAAAATATATAGGTTGAACGGAATCAACGTAATATTAACTAAATGGAAGTCTAGCCCATCTGAGGAAACTTTAGGTGTCTTAAGTTTCGTTATAACGCACACACATCCAATTGAGATTGAACTCCTTCAAGTCTAGTCCTTTCTGCTGATAACAAGTTCTTCCAAACAGTTTTTTTTGGCTCTAACATTTCCTTGAGTGGGTTTCATGGTAGATTACTTTATTAAATGATATGAGTGGAATGACATCGCAGATGTCTGCATACTTCTCAGTCACTGCGAAAAGTGAACATAATGGACCGTCTGAAATGCATTCAGATATAACAGCAGAGTAATCGCGATCATGATGAATGCTAGAAACTCACAAAAGATATTGAAACTTCTCAGAGGTCACCACGTTTGTTTCCGAGCTTGACCTAAAAGAAGCAATCAAACTAGGCAATACAGCTATTTCTCCGCTACTGAAATTTTCAGAAAAAAGTGAATAAATAAACTAATCGATCAGTGAAAAGAGGAAGACTTGTTAGTTTGAGGATGGTAGTAAGAGGTTGAAGATTTTGTGAATCCCGTCGACTGATTAACATTCTACCGACTAAAGTTAAAGTATGGGAAAGTAGAATGTACTCTACATGTTTCGAACTAGTTAAACCAGATGGATCGAAGAGACATATGAAGAGATAGAAATGTTAGGAATGTGTGTGAGAAGGTTGAATGTGAGTGGATTATCCAGTTCATTAACTGGAGAGTTAGTAGTCTACTCATGTTGGTCAGATCTAAACCACAATCAGTCTGAAGCTATGACTATCATGTTTTCAACAATAGCGGAAACGGGCTTAAATGCAGCAGGAAAATGTCTCCTTAAGCATCATGACAAAAAAATCAAATGAAAAGGAAGGTTACACTCACACTACAGGATACCCACAAAAGACATAGTCCGAGAGAAGATGAAAAGGCTATGTGGAAACCTGTATTAATAAACAGACAAAAGATTCACAACTGAATACACGATGTTAATTCATGTGAGCACTGTTTCATTTGAATTAGCTCGATCAAAATCAAAATCTCTATTTGTGTGCAGATTCAATACTGATATATATTCAAATGTTGATCGGAGCATACTCATAATAAACTTCCTGAAGCTAATAGTTGATAAATACTCAAACCATGCAGTCTATGTGAGCTAACTCATCGTTAATTTATACCTGGTATTTAACAGTCAGTAAACGCGAGAATTGCATTTTCAATTTCCCATCCCCTTCCTCATCTCAAGATAAAATTAACCAACACTATAATACGAAGTAAATAGTGTCTTACTATCCAACACATGAGAAAAATCCATTCATCTGTTATTAGTAAACACCAAATATATCACTGCAAAATGTATTTCAAATAGAATTCATACTACAGAACCAGCAAGAAAGATACACAGGTGAATGTTCTTCATGCATAAATGACCTTGATCTTTCAAAGGAGGTGGGCGTTATTCTTCAGTTTTCAACGTTTCGCCGTTTCGCCTTCGATAAACATCACAGCTATGGATATGAATAAATAAACAATTGCTGCCCAAGTAATCAGAGCTAACCACATCGGTAGAAGGGTCCTCGTTGTTTCATTGTTGCAACGTTTTATACCTTGTCCAGCTAGGTATAACACCTATAACAGAGAAGCAAAATATAAAAACATCGGAAGTTATATGAATGATCGTTTCAAGAAGATTGCCTCTAACTTTAAAATGTGAAGGCCATTGTCCTCAAGTTTCACACATATATTGATTCGACTGATGATCTTCCTGTTCAGAAATTATTCAGTTAATTCACATGACCTCAAACTGAAGCATGAATCAGAAGTCAACGTATTTTCAACATATGGTATTTGGAAAGTGAAATCACGTCGCAATAGGAGATTCCTGTATTCATATGAGCGATGTGGACGAAGTTTCTCAAATAAACATAAAGTGTAGTGCATGAGTAGCAGCAATAATTTGAGGTACTCAAATTATAAGATTACGTTATTTATTGTCAACTTGGTAATAAATACATTAACGACATGATAACAGCAGCTCTATCCTTGAACACCTTGTCATCCCTGAATGAATGTCACACAGTGCTACACGGAGTCCCACAATATCGTAGAAACGACTTCGTATACACCACTGTACGTAGCTGAATCATTAGCTATTCGAGATCTGAAACCGGACCTCTGCATCCAGAAGCGAAAAATACATTCTCTTGACCTACCGTGGCCGAAATAAAATTCTTACTATAATTTTGCTTCTTTTTATTATGTAGGCTCACTATGATTATTGTTATTACTGCTTTTATTTTTTATTTTATTATTTATTTTATTAATAACATTGCTTACTCATAAAGATTTTATATAAAAACACTTTATCGCCTTTCTACCAGTCCCTGTACATTCTTCACGAGTTTATTGATTAGTCATTATCTCACACTTATTACGTCAAGCCAACTTCTGCCTCTTTTCGAACCTACAATTAGTCTTTCCTTCTAGGTTACACCTTCCATCACGTAATGCATTTTTCGAGGACAAAGTTTGCCAGTATCTGATTGGTCTAAAAAAGTCTATGTTAAATGTAATTACGATTGTACAGGTCATGAAAATGAATCGTCGTAAAGAAAATTTTCTTCTCTGTTTACGCCTTTTCTTAAGTCCAATGGGTTAGCCAGAAGGTCCTGGGTTCGAATCCCGGTGGGTGCGTACAGTGAAGAGTCCCAAAATAGGACGAAACAGCTGTCTAGTACTCCCAGGTTTTTCAATGGTTCTCTAACTAATTTCAGCTCATGATAAAAATCCTGTTAATAAAAGATGATATAATCAAGTGAGGTTAACAGAAGGGTTTTCATAATAGAAATAGGAATCAGCGAGCAACGCCCGTACACACCTCCACACACCCGCAGCACAATGCATACGTGAATGCGCAGAAGTTTATTGAGGATATATCAGTATAACACAATGGATAACTATTGATGGTATATAATATATATATGTATATATATATATAATTCATAACATTGTAAGTTTCATGAATATTCTCAAAATTCACCACCTGACTTACTATGAGTACAGCGGAAGCCAAAAATATGCCAGACAGAATAACTGCAATTATCTGCAAGTAACAGATAGAAGGTTATATGGACCGAGAATAAATTAGTGATTTGTCTTTTATGTTATACGAGTACTTTCAGTATCTTTTTTTTCCACTGTCTGTCTGTTTTCCACGTTATCCACCACTTGACTGCATAATATGTGCAGTGTTTGGTGGACATGACACGAAGGGTATCGTTAGTTACCCTTTCAACCAGTCAGTCACTTAGACTATACTCTGTAAAGGTGGCCCGTTGGCAATTTGATGAGATCTTAACAATAATATTTATAATTCAGTCCTTACCGCAGACTTGACAAGTATGATAACACTTGCTGAAATACATAAGCTATACACTTAAATCACTTGACTGTTGTACTAAGATTATACCACCGGCTGCTGACCACCACAAGATAAGTTGGATGGCCGATATCCAGGAGTGACCTCTTCCAGTTTGCAATTTACAGGGTGAAGGATGAGAAGAGCTAGGCGTATGGTCATCTGAAACAGACAGCATACAGATGTTAGATTCTGACTCCCCATTACTAAAACTTCACCAAAAGACCTTCAACACAGTGCGAACAATTAACACTATGACGATAACTGCTTTAGTGTTACCACTACCAAAACAACTTTTCTGTCATGGCACGACTTGCAGTAACACCAATCACAAACATTGTAGCTCACTGGGTCATTAAGATATAGGTCATCGAATACCACCTCAAGGTGGCAGAAATTGGTCAGAATTTAAATTACCGAAATGCAGTAGATGGTTGATGCAATCAGTGATTTCGTAAGTTTTTCTGTTGTATAGTTCATGTATATGGAAAAGTTTTGTGTCGTTAGCAGTTGAGAAGAATTTGAAAGTGATACGTCAATTCATATCTTCACCATGAATCTTCAAGTGAACAAGCACGGATCGATTTGCAAACCAGCGAAATGAACAAAAGTGTGAAGCAATGTGGGAAACTCGAAATGAAGATGTAGGGAGCAAAGAAGAAATACATTGTGCAAATCGGAGCTTCCACTGTAAGTTCAAATGTCGTTTGATTACTGAGTGTAATTTTACTAATGGACAGTTTTGCTAAAATAGAGTGTTGTGTTCTACGTTGTTGATACATGTTCTTATAGAACGTCCTGCGCAACAAACGACCAGCTACGCAATAAATGGTGATTTATCAACGTTATTTGAACAATATGGGATAATCGGAGAACAACTTACTGCTTCAAAGAATAAATAACAAGCTACTTACTTCACGCTGGGCAAGTCTAAAAGCAATTAACAGAATGATACCCAACACTGTGATTCCACCAGCAACGCTCAATAGTATGATGCTCACTTTCGCAGTCCGTTTTACAGTTCTGTATCCAGTTATCAGTGTCAACACAGCTACGATGATTGTGATAATCCATGGTGCGAAAACAAAAGATCCCATGGATTTGGTGACAGCAGGTAAGGCGATAGACCATAGTAAAACCTAAAACATGTAAAGATTACATTGAGCTACGAAATCGTAAGTATGTTTATCTTGACAAATTAACGTTAAGATCAACGAGTGAAATGTGAATAAAGTGCTACTGTGGTACTGGTTATTGGTTTGTTTATCATTCGTGTAGAAACACGATGGCGTATGTTGTTTTCTTACAGAGTAATAATAATGTGATCAGTGTGCATTTAGAAACTAGACGGACCAACTTGAATCCATGAGGGATTTTGTGAAAGAATAGATAGTACACGTATTTTCTTGAAGGATAGATCAAGCAAATGAAACAACCTTCAGATAACAAGTTGATCACGTCACTTTAGTTCCTTCCTTAATATTCAACTAGGCACTGACTCCAACAAAATTAAGCAGTAGGCATAGCTTGGGAAAATGTAATTTTTAATTAAGTTGATTACAGCTTGATGCCACCCCGTATTTTCAGTATAAGTATGAAATTTTCAGCATGGATATCGGTTTTCATTATAATAAAGGCTTTTTTACTTCGCAATGAATGAAAAACAAAACGATATCGGACCCGGACCATGTGGATGGTTGGTGAGAGTCCCAACCACTGTGCCACCTACGCACAATATGGTGGTGTGATATTTACATGGAAAATATGAAACATTTTGCACTTGTAAATAACTCTCTCACTGGAAGTTTGGAATATCTGCCACTTGCTTCGCAATACTTGTTGACAGGAAACGGCCTGACGCTCACACATCTCAGACTAATAAACTGAAGTGATAAACATGTTTAAAACAAACTTTTCTCATTTTGTCTCATTCTCTCATTCTGAACTTTGTTATTCATGTGTATTGAAGAAGCATTTAGTGCACCATAATATCATTGTGGCCTTTCCACAATTATTCACCTAATCAATTGCACACGTCGAGTTGTCTGTCAACAATTTTTCACCACTATAAATGTAGACTCAACGCGTATGTCTTCCTCATTGTTAGCATTGCAAAACTGATTTTATGACTGTCAAATAGATCACGCATATTATACACATAACATTTTAGTCAACCTAACAGTCACTGAAGTCTGTAGTCAGCAAAAAAGATTCATCGTATTTTTGCATCACTCGAGACAAAGATGTGACTAATCTGTTATGAACCAGCCTGAAACATCGAGTACAAATTAGCGGTTCAGTCAGTGATTTATAACGATTATTTCGCGTAATTGTCAAGAGTTTATAAAAGCAGCATATATGCATTATTCAATCAAAGAAGGCAAACTCACCGAAAGTGAGATCAGTCCTTCATTAAGTGGAAAAGTCTCTCTAAATTTCTCAATAATCAATAACACTGACACGGGGATCGCACCAAGTACACTGAAAAGGCAAAATAATAGAAATAGCCAGCTATAGAAAAACAGCAACATTATGCATAGACGTTTCACAGATAAATAAACACTGTTGGCGATGACTAGCATTCAGTCATCAAAGCAGTGTTGTTTCAATCGAAGCAAAGTTAGTGACAACTACTTTCAGTTGCAAGAGTTCATGAAATAATAACAAAACAAATTCTGATACTCCATTTAGCTGAAAATCAAATTCAAGTAACTGTTTGCTAAATTAAAATAATTAAGTAGTTCCGGTTGGGTGATTCCGTTTGACCGTAGCTCTCATTTCCCATACACCATATACTGAATAACGTGTGTATCCCTGAAATTTTATGAAGCATCCTTCAAAACGCTGACAGGTAAACACTGACTGAACAATTTAGTCCAACTGTCTCAATCAACGGGTAATACAAAATAAAATTGAACAAAATGTAATTGATACCCGTTACACAACAGGTGTCCTTCATGTGCAAGCGATCGGCACTTGGTTCAAGGGTCAGAGAAAACACCAGTTATTACTGAGAATGCAGTTATATCAACCTCACTAGTTCAAAATAAAGAAACATCTGTGTCCTTAATTCCGCCGACAGTCACTACTGTTCAAAAGCTCATCACAGTAATCCTCATGAAACTATCCTACAACAATTATTAAACCATCACAAATAAACAAATGTTATCATTTACATCAAATAACTCACAGAAAAACCAGTGGTATGTAAAAAGCGCCATACAAATACTGAAGCTTTTTACTAAAATCAACAGTGTGTGGTTAAGCAATTGCAGTAGAGACTTACATAGTTGCTACGCAGGTTGTAGTGATCACCGTCAACAAAACCATTAAACATGTTAACATGATGTACTTGATTTGATCACATGTTATACTGAAAATACACAAACACACCTACCTTTCGAAGACAGGTTTGTGCAGCAGTAGATGGTGGATTTGTATCCTATGAATAAAGCAGTGCAGATAATTCAACAAACCTTCAGTTTCTCGTTCATATCCACTTTCCACGTAGTCCAGAAGTGAGCTGTCTAACTAATTATTTAACGAAATATCTAAAATGTTTGAAAGCGACCTGTGAAAGATAAGCAATGGTGACACTAGTTAGGTTGTGCAAAATTCACTTTTAAATTATTGAATAGCACTGATTTCAAGGATAATATCCCCAGGCTATTACATTCCACAAATCATTGAAGATAGCAGGATCCAGCAGAACAGTTTTCGTTCTCGTTCAGTTTATAGTGAACCCTGAAATTTTTTTCGAAATGCTGAAAATGCGCTACAGCAAGACGATATGAAGACTAGTTTTACTGGTCCAGCTCAGAATGTAGACAACTTGATCATGTTTTTGAAGAATTATGAGCATGCATTCTCTAAAATGATCAGTTAACGTAGTCCTGGATCCTGTCTTTATTTACTCTGAGACTTGTCAGGGTTATGTGCATGTCTAAATGAGAAACTCAACTTGTTGACATTGATAAAATGTTGTAGCCGTAAACTGGACTGCTTCCCAGTTAAAATGTTATTACCGTCAACATGCCGGAGAAAAACACTTCTCATGAGTTTCTTTAGCGCTATGGCAAAAATCCTGATTGGTGTTTTACGTTCTACTCATGCATTACTTGGCGTGGGATCCTACTCATTCTCGACTTTATTATTTATACCAGCCGAATCGATCTTATCGTACTTTAGTCTTCTTCATACATTCACTCACCTTCAGGTAATAACTGGTTCACTAATATTTTATCATCCTTATTTCTGTGTCCAAGATCATCTTAAATAGTAATCGCAGGATGGATATCAGTCCTTAAATCGACAATGGATTCTAGACTGTGGTTACCGGCAATAATCTGTGCAATCCGTCCTTCATTATATTTAATTGTGGGTATATCAGTGCTTCATTAAATCTCCCTTGCATCTGTGAACACTAAACAGTTTCTGTATTCAAAATTAGTTAACCTAAATCAGATATCCAGAAGGGAACACCTTTCTCAAACACGTTATTGTCAAAGAGTTACATGAATTAACGTGGAATCTGGTGAATATGTTGTTCTCAAAATCCAACTTGATATGACTTTGCAGCATATTTTATGATCAACTGGAATAATTCCATTGCATATTTTATGGTAGCAAGAAGTGTCTCGGAAATCCCAAACATTAACTGACAAATATTCCAATACAGATTATCAGGAAAACTGTTGAAAATCCATCTGTATCTGAGCTCACCTGATTCTAAATTGATTTATTGTAGTTAACGCCTTCAATTTAGTCACTTATATGTTTCAGTGTAAATTAACAAAGTGTATATGCGTGGGATGCAGCAGCATTCATTGAACTTTGAACAACGTTCTATCTTCTATTAGTATATTGATCTTTGTGAATATACTCTGGCCTTGAATGGTTGGTGAATCGTTATTACTTCTATTTTTTAAGTATTTCAGATGAGTACAGTATGAATAAATCTATTCACATTTTTAATTCACCACCTAAGTACTCTGTTCCTTATCTATGCCTGGTGATCATCTGATATTCAGCATACACCGAATGGATCCAAGTTCTGAGTGAAACATATTGCTTCGGCATCACATCGCCATTTTGCTCCGTTCAATGAAGTATTTTTAGCTGACTGTAGCTCCTATCTCCTATTCCATCAGACAGCTAACTCATCTTTTCACATTTGGCTTCCACCGGAGAGATCCCATGACTCCTCTTGCTACTCATCAGTTTCCTTAGTGTATGTCTAACTCATCTTCATCTCCTTCTTCATAATAATTAGGCGATAGGTTATTAGTTGTTTTGTTGACTAATTTCAGTTTGCCTGATCCTTTATGATCTGCAATCTGATCTTCAGTATCCAGCGATGTCAGATGCTGATAAGTCACATTATGGACAAAAATTTATTTTGATAAAGTCTTCTAGTGTTACTTGATACGATTATGAGCAATAAATTGTGCTTGAAATGTCATCAGTTAATACTGCTGTTTACTGCTGAAGGACCTATTCCAAAGTGGAATGAAAAAGTTTCCACCACTACCTGATTTCTCATTGGCTATCTATCTGATGCCACCTGCGACTAAACCTGGAAGAAATTTAGTTAATTTCATCAAAACTTCATAATCTTATTAGGAAACTGAAAACCTTACACATGAATGAAATGTTTTCAAAGTGAGCGCTTAGGCAAAACGAAAATGTATATAAAAATAACGACGATGATCGAAATGTTTCGACGTTCTGCGATATTTGATCTGTGATTATACACCTTTGATCACCGAACTTCATGACGTTTCCACTGAAACGTCATTGAGAAATAACTTTGGATAGATTCATTTCGATCAAACACATAGCTATAGGGCCCACATAGAATGGATAATAACATTTGTACTTTTGTTTTGTAAGTAACCCGCCTTACGGATGGATTCTAATGGCATAACACATTTCCTAAGAAATAGTTCACCTCAGAATATCTCGTAGTGTGCTGTCAATTCTTGAAGGTATGAGAAGGCAGATTTCGACATTCAAATGAATGTCACAATAGACATCAAAAGATCCAGAGTAAAGGAAGTCAACTCTTATTTCTGATGCTCTCAAATGTCTGATGATGTCTGATGTTCTGTCCTCCAGATTTTCAAAGCAAATGTTGAGCCTTTTCAAACGTAACAGTATGAAAAAGCTGGCGTCATTGTGCCTTTTGATGAACGATTTGATTACATGGAAATCACACGCATCAAACAGAATTGTTTGCTGGCCCATTACTATTTCTCCTTTATTACACATCATTGACATTCAGATTATTCTTTTGAGATGCTTTGATTACGGTAGCCTAAGGAACCGCATTCAGTATGTCGATTTGTGTTTTATATAAGGAAAGGTATTTGTGTTTCTATGAGTCATGTAATCGACTCGGTGTTCACATGGCAAGCATACTTGCGGATATCAAGCAATGAAGTAAAGTTTGCGTTTGAATATGGGGAAATTCCTAGTCAGAAAAATTATCATTGCGAATAGAAGGGAACAGAATGCCGAGAAACCTTTCAAGGTAACCAGTTCCAGTGGGGTTAAATTAAATTCATGATTATATTATCCATACAGAATTGGAAATATCTCACTTCGCTTTGAGGTCAGCAGTGAAGGTGTTGTCTTGTGGGTAAATGAATTGTTCGCATTTAAATCATTCAGCTCATATACTACAACCACAGTCGGTTAATTACTTAAATTTGGAATATTTCGGGAAAACAGATCCCATATGTTTTCTTGGTGGGGTGTTATCATCTGTTGACAGTCCTCGAAATTCCAAATGGTCATGATTACTCTGTTGTTATCTTCAAATGTATTTCAAATGGTCCGTAGATTTGATTACTCAGAAGTCTGTGATGTCAGTCCAAGGATATTATTTGATGAAGTTATCTCCTGCGACACACACAATCAACGAAATATTTGAGCGAAAATTGTTTCGAAGAATATGTAAGATACTCGTGATACTCAGTAAGATACTGAGTGAACATCCTACTGAGGATGAAATTAATGATGACACAGTCAAAAACACACTCTTCATCCAACTTATCCTCCAACAATCAACCTCTTAACATTCACAGCCATCTCCATAAAAGTCGTGATTTCACATCTGTGTTTCTCACTGTTCCCAGTTCATCATGACCGCCGGCATTTGCGTGACTCTATATTTTCCACCACCACGAGTTATTCATCAGCAAGTCAACCATCCTCTCACACATGTATCGATGACTGTCATCACAGAGGCAGAAGGACCAGTGCAGTCCTTTCATGTGAATATCGCCTGTTTTGCAATGCCCATTCATCGTTCTTGTTACCCATATAATGTTCGCCCACAAAATAAGTATCATCATCCTCATATTCGTCGCCAATTTATTATGACTGATTTTAAATGTGATATATGTGTTACCAACAAGAAACTGTGGGAACAAACAAAACAAGAACCAATCGTCCAACAAATATGCAGGAGAAAGTGGAGATGGATTGGACACTCGCTGAGGAGGCCGCTGGGTGACATCGCGCGTCAGCCCTTCGAGTGGAACCGGAAAGGGAAGTGGCGAGTGGGACGTCCAAGGGTGACATGGAGGAGATCGTGTGAAGAGGAATTGAAACATTATGGATTAACATGGACGCAGGTGAAAAGTACATCAGAAGACAGAAGCAAGTAGAGATGTGTAGTTGAAGCCCTTTGTTCCACTAGGAACCCAAGGGAACAATTATAATAATATAGTAATAAGTCTTTTTGTGCTACTTTGGCCACGGTTAATCTTCAAACTGGAGGTCTTATTCACTAATGAATTTATTGTTTATGACCTATAGGTTTTACTTAACTGTGACAACTGTGAGGACACTAACATCCTTTTTTATTCAAAATGCATGGTAAAATATATCTTTTGCACATCCACAGAAGTTTGAGCCATAAATGGACAGTGAACACCTCATTGATCGCATGGCTTTGATAACCATACAAATTGAATTCAGTCTAACGCTATCCAGTAGATTATTAAGTCACTACATGTATCAATCATGAATTCAAGGCTAATAACGACAGTTTATCCGTCGTAACGAAACTTTGCTTGCTTTTGGTTTCTGTGATTTGATTGAAACTCAATACACTGTTACATCACTTATAAGCTACTCATCACCTTATATGTCCCCTGTTTATATTGTGTGACATTTTTCCCCATTGTATTTATACATTCAGTTCTTCCTTTTAACTTGAACATACTACGTATTAGTAACATGATTGTAGTTTCTGGGTATTGCCTATGCATTTTGGAGTCTACTGTTAACTGACGTTAGATCACATTTACAAGTTCGTTGAAATTGATCTGCTCATAATAATTTGCAGTCTATGCGCATCTGTAGAGAAAGGCTTGAAATGGATGACAGTGCTATGTTGAAATGCCCACATGGTAGGGTTTTTTCATTCAAATCCAGCAAGTGGAATGAGTGTTCGTAGAAAATTTAGACAGATGAATAGAATCAGACAGGTCTGTGTATTTTTCTGTGAAAGCTCAATTAGGCAGTAAAGAATTTTGGAGAATAATCATTGAGGTAAGGAATTTGTTACCGTAATTAAGCCAAATGGAACTAAAATCGAGTATAGAGTAAGATGGTTGACTGGAGGTTATCATAAAAGAAAAGTACATTAAGAATTGAGCAGTGTTCAGAAAAAGGTTAATGATGTTGTAATACAGCTGGACAGAAGCATTTTCACATAAGAAAACATAGATTGAAAAGTTGACGCTCAAAAATGCGTGCACAAATTGCGTATGAATGATCCTTCCATATCACTTTGCTAATTTTTACCATCAAAATCTATATCCATCCCGTTATTTGTAATCATTCCTTCTTAACTAGAGTTTGTGAAAATACATACATCATCTTTATGAGTTTTCATCAGGTATACTGTGAGGGAATCTACAGCAACCAGGCAAGTAAAATGTTTCTGTTACTTGCAACTAGGCAAATGTCGAGTGGAAAACCTGAATTTCGTGAATCATGTGTCTCATGTAGTACAAACTCAAATAATTACGGAAAAAGAGAAAATTTCGGCAAAAGAGGTGTTGAAGTCAAGATATAAGGTGGATACAAGCATCCCAGGGAGTGGAAGACACCTAGCTAACAACAGCAAACAAAAATGATCACCTATGGGGGAAATATGACGGAATTTGCCTACCGCTATTCTCTGGACATCAATGTCGTCATTGTAAGTTATACAGTTGAAGATATTAACGCCCTGATTAGATAATAAAGTCAAGGCCTGTTCATAAATCAGAGATGATTATTGTGATCTGAAGCGCTAAGATTAATGAACATTAAGCTTATTCGTAACACGCTCATGGTCAGTAACCACCTATATGATAAGGCGTTTGACTTAATACTGTCAAACTCCTTAATCTTACTAGGTACAGATTGACGCCATCGACTTGAGAACACGGACTTCAGCAAAGGAATCTTGAGTTTGTGTCTAATTTCAGCTACCTTAGCCTGGGCAACTGAATAATATCATAAGCTCAAACACAATAAGTTCAGTGATATTCATTGTTGTTTTACCTTTCGATATGTCCTTTTAACTTGACCCAAGTCTATTTTCTCACCCCTCAACTCTTTGTTATGTGTATGCTGAGATTTTATAAATTCCGGTTTAATAATAATTTGACAGATTTCCAAAAAGCGAAAGTCTCTGTTGATGTTCCGATCCTAATATTCAAGTCGTTATATGTCAAAAGTGAAGTTAAAACGATTCTGCTTGGGTTAAGTGTAATAGACTATTTCCCATGCATGTCTCCACTGAGTCGCGATCAGTTTTTTGTGTAGTTGGTTGAATGTCTTCATCAACTCTGTCTTCTCTTCATCCAAGTGAGTTATGTTTCTACCGCCTCTTCTGCCAGAATCTTCTAGGCGTTTTGACTTGCCTACATTTAACCGTAGTTTCACTCCATACAGACCATCACTCATGGTAGGCAGCACCATAACATCCCACACTCACGTAAGTACGGAAGACAATCGTATTGGAAATCGATTTCATTTAGAATATAACTGCAGTTTGATTATACAAACTCTTCGGATACAGTATATACACTGAAGTGATGAACAATACAGCGAGGGGAAATACTCAATACACTTATTACAGTTTTCGTCGCAGAATCAATAGTCTGCAAGACTACAACATCATAATATTTAAGTCACTTGTTCAAAGAATTCGATTCCAATTAGTGTCTCCAATTTCGTTCTCTTTTGTTGCTTTACTGATAACGGATTTCAACTGATTTTTGTGTTTCTCCTGAGAACATCAGTCGACACAATTCAATGATTACCTAACTGATTCTGTGTATTTATCGATTATTAAAAACATACCACATGGATTTTATTTTCGGACGCACAGACAATACGGACAAATCAGTTCTAGTTAAAAATTATAATGAGAAGGAAGACGCACACGGCACTCTCGGAGCTGAAAACAAGATTTGATGTGAAAATGTTTCACACAGATTCACAGATTTCTTAAGATAATCATGACAGACATTTCAAGGTGGCTTTCGTTGATGACAATCTGGGAGTGCTGGACAGCCGTTCCTTATTCGGGCCTCCTTACTTGTGTTCGGACCCACGACGTTCTAGTCACCTGATGAGCTCGTAGACCATTCAGCCACTGGAACCCAATGCAATGATTAGTGTATTCCGACTTCTGACAATTCGCGTTATATGAAGCGCAACTGCCAGTCGAATGTCATTCGTGCCTAGCATCTGTCATCCCGCGCTACATGCTGTACCACACTGGTAACCGCTTCTAAACAGGACTCAGGTAATTATTCACCTGAATAGGGTAATTCACTTTTGAGCATCAGATTGTTTGCAGGGATTTGATCTGATTGGCTAAAGGATTTCATTGAAACGAGTGACTAGCAGATGTTAGCAACAAGATATCTAAATTTTGAAGGAGAGATCAACATCAATTACTTTGAGGGCGTATCTACAAATTATTGAGTAATCGAGAAATTCTCAACGTAAGAGAAGTATAATGACTAAGTAGAATTGTGTAACAGACAAACAGGTTAATTGAATTAACTCTTATAACTATCATAAAAAAGAATAAAAATAGTCGAGAACTCGCCACAAGAGGAGGGAGAAAATCATTTCCAGAAAACCTAATACACAATATGTAGTTGGCCATGGTAAAGAGAGGAGCTACACAAATTTCGTTTGAACGCACTCACAGATTTAGCTTCAGCAGATGAATTCCGATTGCCTCTGCTGTATGTAAAGGTCGTACTCGTAAACCATGTGAGGAGAGGTTGTGTGATATGAGATAAGTAACTTCGAAAGCATTGTTGGAGTAGACATGATGTCTCGTATCGACGAGGTGAGCTAGTATTCAGCTGCGTATAGCTTTATTCGCACCTTTACCAAACCAACATGGGAGGTGTTCACAAATTCGAGGATGAACTTGTCTGATCGTATGCCCAATATAACTAGCTCAATTGAAGCAGTTAGGCTGGTAAATACACATGGAAGAGACGAAATTGGGGAGGTAGTTCGTCCTTACTTTTTTGAATGAGTGAGTATCGGTCAGCTAGTGAATTGAATTCCATAATTGTTTTCACCCCTCCCTCCTTCAAATCTTAGATATCTCTTTGCCAACAATATGAATTCAGGAATTCTGAAATTCGCTATATTCACTTTTGTTTATTGAGTAGATTTGTCTTTAAACAAAACCGCTCAATGTCATTTCAATTAATCGTGGAACTGCTTGAAAAAGAGCCAGCGAAAGAGAGGGAGAGTAGAAATACACTCGTGTTAGGCTTGAAAATGATTAAACGAAACATTGCAACTGATGATTTTCTAAGTCACTACAGATCTCAGTATTTCTAAGATCTGTAAATATGTGTTGACTCATAGGTGAATGTTTTGTGCTGTGAATACACCAAGGTTTGACTCTGTAAGCGAAAACCCGCCTATAGTAGTTCAAAATCCATTTTGGCACAAGTATCCATTTGATGTATAAAGCAAGTTATATGGAACTTCATGAAAAAAGACTTTGCTCATATAATTACCTACAAGAATCATGAATTTGTCTATTTAGTATACATACTCATATTATTCGACTTCAGAGGCTCACCTCCTTGTTTATTCAAATATATGTTACCACTTTCGAATGCCTTAATTTCTGCCAACAAGTTTATCTTTTATTTTCACATGGTCTCCTCTGTAACATCTTTGAACATTCAAACTATCGGCTACCAGTCGAGTTCCACATGATGGCCTGTTATGTGATGTCAGTTGCATGTTTCATCAGCATACATGAAATCTCTCTACAAACGATTAGTGACATATTGCCGCAATATATACAGAAGAGGCAGCAATCCGATGATTGAAGCCTGAAAAATGTGCACAGAGGAATATCTTTGATCCACCTTGCATTGTTTTCATAATTTTCTTTTTCTATAATCACGTTTCTAATTATTTGTTCCATCCTCTTACCACTCTTAAACACCCCTCATCTTTCCAATCCTGTCCACCATCTATTATTTTTGTGAAGTAGTGTTCTGGCTCTATATTAAATCAAAATAAACGCCTATATATCTTATGAATATACTCACATTATACAGAAACCATATTGTTACAGAAACCAGTCGTTCATATGCTCACTGAATATTAGCCATTGCGTCACAGAACATTGGCTTTTGATTGTTCAATATGTAATTTAGGCAGTCACACAGGCTTGTTGCTGGTTTGTGTGCTTTGAAGTTCTATTTCACTACTAATTCTATTGATCAAGTTCCCACTCACACTGTTCATTCAATACAGCCTTGTTTGTATTTGGTGGCAGACAGCATTTAGCACATTATAGAATGTGAAGACGTGAATGTGTCACAACATATTCATCGGAGTCAGACATAGCACGCAATGACGGTAATCATGTTTGTTGGTATATCCTTGACAGTCTCAGCTTTATTTGATCACCTATAATGCATGAGCTGCTCACTCTCTACCACCTTGATGTGTGGTAAGGCCGTACCTCCTTTTTCTGCTTGTTTTGATATGGTTGTAAAAGTTTAGTGTTACCCAGTACATTTCTGAAGCGCTTACACGAAACATGTTACTCTTTTTTAATATGTATGCACTGTAAATCTTGACTCTCAATATGTGTACTCGGAAGACTTCAAGTCATATTTAAGCAACATCGAAGATGAAGTCTTGAATTTTTTCAAAATTACTTCCAATCCTGCTCAGTGTCTATTCAAATAGCTTAGTCAACGTTGTGCAGAACATGTCCCATCGAAACTGCATAAAACACAGGTGAGCACGATCCAGTGCTCCATTGTGTCCCATCTAGTTGATAGTCGTTGGTCAGTGGACGTAACCAAGAGAGTCTGTCAGTAAAAATAATCTCTGTGACAGTCATCACACTCGCCTTGGTATATGGGAGTTACTAAAATAGTCTGAAGTGATATCCTAAACTCCATGAACAATAAAATGTGAGTGCAGCTACTATCAAGTCATCGTTCGATGAAGAACAAACTGACCAGTCTATACACATGTACACGCATCACATTTCCTACCCTTTCCTTGACAACCGCTTTTCTTCTTATTGTGTCAAAACTTCGACCCATTTTATCTGATTGGCTCACTTCCAGTATTACTCAAGTCTATTAGCTAATCACAATGACTATTTCACTCTTATTATGCTTATTGGTAAGGTTGTATTTTATCAGGAAAAATTCTTAGAGAGGTTTAATTCAAACCGATATTGTCTGACGACATATTTTCTCCCTCTGTGCTCATTCGATTTCGACTGCTTTCTAGAGATACGTGTGATCCTTAGTTTGAAGAAGAAGAAGCTCTGGATAAACTAAATAAAATCATTTATTATAAAATTATACTAAAACTAACTACTTCTTTACGTTTAAATAAATAAAAATGAACAGCGCCTACTACTACACACTGCGTGCTGCACGACGACCAATTCAATTTAGTGGATCTGGGTTCGAGCTCTTAAGCGAAAGAGAAAATGCAAAGAGAACGTATTTTTCTGGTATAAATTCACTGAAGGGAATGTAGTCAAAATTGATTTCGGATAATCCCCTGAATGTATGTGGAAATGTCTCTCATTCCCTGGTAAAAATACGTTTGTCTATTTTAAAGAGACAAGGGGTAGATTAGAGTACAGACGTAAGTTAACAAGTGCACGTAAGCATACAGATTTTATTTTAATTGACTGCGAGTAATACTGGCAATCTGTTCGTACCTGTATTTCCTTCAGAATACCTTCCAAAATTGATTTCAGAGCTGAATTACAAGAACAGTAGTGTTGTTACTGCAATGAGGTTTAAAATAAAAGTACATCTGAGAAAGTAAGCAGATGGCAAAGTGAACTGGTGGTTATAAAACTAGAAGTTGAATCACTCAGCTTTTCTATTTGCATTTGAAAATATGAATTCAAGAATTCCATACATTGAAGTCAACAGGAAATTCACTATACTCACTTTTATTTTTTAGGAAGGCTGCTTGTTCAGCATATTTTTTAGACATCAGATAAATTAAACGTTCAACTCCTGGAGAAAGCAAGAGAACGGAGATTCAAAACAAATTTACGTTAGGCCGAACGGAATTGGTGAAATGAAACTATGTGATTGGGGAGTTTAGAAGTGTTGAATAACAATCGACGAGTGTCAGCTTCGCTCCCTTGAATTTTCAGTATACTTGACATCCTGCAGATATGTATGATTTCTGTTGGACATTCAAAATGTAGAGCAGGTTGAAGGATTTTCATCGAGATTGACTGTGAGTGTGAATGCGTTTACTCGTCTTTAGACAAATACTGGAAGCATCGTAATGATGTAATTATGTCGTTTCTTAATGTTCTCTATGGTGATATATACATATATACATATGTATATGAATTGATTTATGCCTTTATTTATAGATTGTACTCAAATTTAGTTATCAGTCCTTTGTAAACATTTACTTACTTGCATCTATACGTGAATATTGAATAAGAATTAAAAGAGGCCTGTTTTCATGAAAGAGGTTACTCAATGAAACTATGCGAATAATATAAATATGATTAATATCATTACACTGATATATACATGACAGAGAATGATAATGAGCTACCTTTTCTTCGCCTTGGAGGTAGATAGGAAGTGCAACCTTCATTTTTTGGACCGTACATCGTATCTATTCATTGTACACGAGGAATAAAAATACCAATATGTATATAGCTAGTGACAGAAACATATAAATATATCTACGTTAATGCACATTCATTTTATAAATATTTTTCCATATGAACTAACTTTTCACACGTCCTAAAATTTTTTGTCGCCATGATTCAAAGAAATAAATAAAACAGAATTTTTTAAAAATCTCATTGTCTTCTGTATAGGATATTTGAGCGTTAATGGAAGTGATCAGATTTATGTAGTTGAATGGATAATTGGGAATTCAATGCATTCACTGAATATTGAAGATTGAACAAAAAAATACTTGAATAATACTGACTGCTGAAATAATGGCAGTATTTTCAGCTGTCCAACTAACTAGGTCATGCCGAACTAAGAGGTAGATATAGGTGGTTAATTGTTATCAAAATTATTAGAGTAAAACGAACTGATGTTAGCATAAGACTGATGCGTCAAGTTAACAAAATCACTGAGATTCCCTGAGAGATCAGTTACTCGCCTACGATATTAGCTGGCAAATTCTCTTTATATTGAGAGTTGACGGAGGTTAGAATTCATGAGCCACTTCCGAGGGCCTGGATGATCCTCGAGCTTCCTTTCACACCAGATGGTTCTCCCTTGAAACGCTAGTGAGTGTATTCCACTGACGAATCTCAAAGCTTCTGTCCAGTTATCACAGGTTTTCCAATGGTTCTCTAACTGATGTCGACTCGTGATCAAACATTTAAATTACTGAAAAAAACCAGTAATAACGATAGTAATAATATTAATGGAAAGTGTTATGCAGAAGACATGCAGATAAACAGATAAAGCATATTTCATTATCAAGAAGTTTAGTAAATACTTGTAAGCGAATCGATGATCTTCCTGGTCTCAGATATTTCGTCGTCAATATCCACTGAAAAACTCTGAAGAAAATGTCAAAATGAGTGGAAATGCATTTCAATATACAACTCTAAGATTCAATGAGAAGTACATAAGTATTTTAAATTTTTGATAATATCTCAAAAAGATACATAATTTATTATCTCATTTGAGAGCAAGGCAACAAAGTGACGTGTTTTTAGATGATTGCAGGCAACCAGCCGGAAGCATCAGATCCTGCTGGCACACTACAGCCTGCATGAATTATCTGGAATCTTGAAGGAACTCATGTCCCTCTGAGAATGGAAATTAGGTCAACCAGTCCTGAAGTCAGAGATATTATCAGTAAGCTATTCGGGCTCGTGATAAATTTCCTGCATGACTGTATTCGACACAAGGTAGTAACGGCGAGTGCCAACAAGTACGGAAACTCCAACAACCTAATAACTACAGTTCACAGAGAGCCATGATGCTGAGTCACTCAGCGTAGTGGTCACACTGCAAACATCACCGACAAAATTCAGTCTGCACTAGACGAAGGAGTAGTTACATGATGCCGGTGACTACTAAGTGTCCAACTACAGGAAAAAATCTTCAACTGACTTCGAAATAGATAGGGACGAACAATCTATTGAATTTATCGGCTAAACGACAACTCTATGTATATGCACTTGAAAGGGAGTGTGGTCACGGTTACTTTAAACTGAAGTTAAAATATTCTCTGAAATCTTGAGATAGTCAATATGTGTAAAAGAAATCATACCGTATTTTGCTTTCAATTCTCTCATGCTTGTTAAAAAATCTATCAGAATTCATATGTGAGGAATTAAGAATATATGTTAACTTGATAGGGATAATAAAAAACGCAGAGAAAACAAAAAAAGAAGAGACAAAAGAAACTAACATGATAATCTTGGAATAGGTGGTTGCAGAAACAATCAACCAAAACTAAAATTAATTTACTAATCGCCGATATCGATTGCAAGATTATTCTCGTTCCAAATTCAATCTACACAAATTAAAGCCAAATGTGAACTGTTATCATGAGACTCATCTGAAAGTGAACAGCACCTGTCTGTTCTTGGTTGGATTCATAACTGACTACTGGTTCTTACTCATAGTGCGAATGTGTGATCACTAGGCGAACCTGAAAATGTTCATCTGGATCCGTCGCCTTCGTGAGCTAGCCAAAACAACAGCGGTGACTGAGAATAGTCTATACAGCGATTCATTTACGTTATGACATATTCTGATGAATTATTTTCGATATCAGTAAACAAAATTTATTCAAACTGCACAGACCTTTGAAAACTTCTAGTGTGATGTGGGAAGCAGAATAATTTTGCTGGCAATTCATAACTGAAAAGATGATCAATTCTACTTAGAAACTAAGTCATTTGACTCACATCTCTTGAAACGCATCTTGTTCTTTATTATCTTTCTTACTAATTTTACTGAAGTGGAGAAAAGCAGTTGAAAATTAGTTATATCTCTGTATAACCAGAGACATATTCGAAAAGTGAACTAAACAGCTTCATATACACATTCAATATCACAGTCATCTTCACCGAATAAACCATGAAACGAATCTTCAACAAAATATTCTCTGAAGAATTTAGTTAAGTACATGTACACAAGTGTTCCAATAGTGGTATAGTGGAAAGAATACAATAATCGAGATAAATTTCAGTGGCTTTGAAAATTCACCAACAAACTAGTTAATTTATATTGTAGATTTGGTTCATAATGACTGGCAGTGGAATATTGGATGTAAATTTCGTTCTATTAAGAACTAGTTGGCAGGAAGATGTTCCCCCTTATGGCCGAAGCTTGTATTCATCATTTCAAGCGATAAAGTGTCTCAGTGGAAAAACCACCAGAAGACAAGTGAAGTTGCTCTAGACTTCGACTGAAATCCAGCATGCTACGCAAATGAATGAAATGAGAGGGCAACTCTTACACTAGTAAATTCAACTGTTATCCTAGAACCTAGCAATGAATTCCTAACACTGTTGACAGCTTGGTTTTTATTTCGTCATTCAGTCAAGAATTTAAAATTTGGTAGTGAATACATTTCTATTGGAAGAGGCAAATTAAGACGTGTTCATTTCACCTTGTGCATTTGTATCTGGTTTGTACTGACTAACGTTATCTTCATTCATACGAATCGCACCTATAGAACGGTTTGAAGTGGAAAATGAATTTGAAAAAATGAAATTCCCAATAAACTAAACAATTTCTTGTCGTAACTCAGTGTATATTCCAAAGATTTACTTCTTCCATCGTTTACCTAGTGCAGAAGTCGGTACTGGCTGAAGTCTTTCTTGGGTTGAGCATAACTGATGATTATCTACCTGTCTATAATGCATTGCAATGATAATTGTGTTTTTTTATCAAACAAGAAGGTAACGGTCAATAGAATTTATGAATTCAGGATAGGAAAAATGATGATGGCGGACCTCAGTAGCCTGATGAACAGTAGTCAAATAGTTGCACTGAACACCATACTAATTATACTAACTGATAATTCCAATGAAGAATGAATTCCATATCGTGGCTCTCAACAATCACTCAGTGAAGAATAAAAAGTATCCCTTTGGGTTCCAAGTGATACACATAGCTTAAGCAAGAGATCTCCATTTCATCATAATCTCTGAAATCTACTCGAAGTGCCTGCATGATCCCCAATGTGTTCTGATCCTCTCTTCGCCAAATCCACTAACTACTCATTAACCATTCGAGTTCTACTCGACGGTCTGCATAGTGCATGTTATCACTCAATGCTCTTCTCACAGTACGTTCGATCCATCTTCATTTCCTTCGATTGTTCTCAAAATCCTTAACATGTGGAAAGTGTTCAGAAATCTTACCCTATAGAACTACTTCTCTTTGGGTTTCAGCATATGCTTATGTCAAATTGAACTTTATAGAATGTACCGTCTTTAATGCATCTCATCTATGGAATATAGTGAAGAAATAATGCAGAAAAACCGACAAACAAACAAAAAAGTCCCTACAAACCAACACTTGAATATCGATGAGATGCTCACTGGCGAATTATCCTATTCAGGTAGGTAGTATCCTGGGATCCTAGTCAGAAGTCGCGAAAAGTAGAGTGCAGCAGGATGGGTGTGAGGACAAATACTCGCTGAAGACATTAGCTAGTGGTCGTGCTATGTCGTGAATAGGCAGAAGTAAGAATTCAAGGGCCATTCGATCGGGTCCCAGTGGTTTAATTGTCTACGAGCTTGCCTTGTAACTGGAAGATCCTGAGGTCAAATTTTCGGTGAGTGCGTACTGCTCAAAAGTCACAAATTAAGACGAAAGAGCTCTCCAGTACTCCTAGGTTTTCTAATGGTTCTCTTAGCAATGTCAGCTCATGATGAAATCCTGTAACCAATCAAATCCCTACAAACCAACACTTGAAAGAGATATTCAAATGACAGATAGAAGCGTTGATATAAAGTGTAGTGATACTTGCCTTCATAATTCTGGATCAATTTTTCCACCTCAACTGTTTGATTCCTCAGGAATTCGACATCTTGAAGTTAACAATAAAGTAAATGTAATCAAGGTGGATACACTCTCATTTTCGCCATTGTGATATTTACAAATACATAAAAAGCCTAACTTTTTATCTCTGTGAGATGTGAATGTGTAATTTCGAAGAGGAAGAAGCGTACATAGTAAATATTCTGATGAATGCATCTGAGATGTGCATATTGCGTTTGATGGATTGTGAAATTGCCTCAACCACTATCAATTCTATCTTCATATGAATCAGTAAATTATCACAATGAAGATAATGGTAATAAATCGAAGGTTTGACAAATGACGGTACCTAGTGACATTTCATCACTATGTATTTACATTTCATCAGTGTATATAATGGTCAAGGCAGATAACAGAGACAGAAATGACTTACCTGCTGATTCACATGTACACAGAAAGAAAGCAGTTATAAGTAGGCAGGTAGATGTGGATGCCAACGTCATGGATATTCTGCATCTCTTCATATACGGTTGTGTTTATATTGAAATTTCCAAGACAGAAGCTATGCTGTACTTATGTGTCATTGGTAGATTAATAGAGATTGAAGAATCTCCTCATTTTATTGGTTGATTTCAACAGTGCCACCCACTTTCCATCCAATCTCGGTTATCAGTATCTGACAGACTGATACCCCTTGGCTATTGGAATGTATCACCAAGGTCACTGATTAACATTAACCCACGCACATATACGTTAACAAAGGATTACAAATATTTTTTTCTAATTACAACATTAAATACCTAACGGCTCACTGGTCAGAATTCACGCCTTCAACGTAAGTGAGAAATGAAACGAATTATTTCATCATCATACACCTTTACAACATACGATGTTAACAATGGAGTGGAATATCGGATGGTGTGTCATTGATGTTTTACATTGTTTCTGAAAATATATTAAGGCCATCCTGTCTGGAAATTCAATCATTCCTTAACACATAGAAATAAAATTATTTTAATTAAAATACAACATCAAGAGTTACCAGAAGAGAATCATATTTCCGATAACTGCTAAATCGGCTGATTTGTGTAGTTTGAATTCACCCGAAAATATAATTTACACAGTTAAAGCTTCATTGATAATTGTGAATCACACATCAAGTTTTCAAAGTACCTGAGTACTGAATGGGTGATATGTGAGCTGTAATGTGAAACATTATTATCTCGCATCACTACACCATTTTGTAGGACGCTTCTTGTTATTCTCACAGCTTGGAATCCAAAATCAGTGAGAGCTGGATACTTGATGACTGATTATCTACAGAAACCAGTAATGTGATGAGAAACTGGTTAGTGTGATTGGTTATGGAATCAGTGTAGCCGAAATCCAAGTGGCGTTATGACTGTATTCAGTGATTGACATTCAGAAGTATGAGGACGATACACTTGTCAGATTCTGGTTGTGCCGTTGATATGCTTCATTAAACAAGCCTTATTTAGCGCAGTTTATCTTATGACACGATTATGTGTTACACTGCCTGAATCACAAAAACTGATCAAATCAAAAAGTGTCGGTTGATCAAATATATATTGTAGTGAAGAAATAGAAGAAAATAGGATTATTTGTGGAGACGATAACAGTGTGTGTCTGTCTAGTATGGCCGAACAAAGAACTCTGAAGATGTACGTGTTACCAGGATGCAGCAGAATTCACCTAAAATTAGAATTTACGCAATGAAAACTACATTGATATTTGCAAATCACATGAATATCAGGATCCGGTGATCAACACAGACTTTCACTCCTCTGAAATCTGTCTTGTTATCAGTAGCACTCAACACAATTAATATAGAACAGATTGAATTCGGTCTAGAATAGTTGGTGTCGAATTAGTCTGAAGTACAACGGCCTTCGGAATCAACTTTAAAGAGTATATTCATCATTGTTGATTAGATACAATCTTCGTCATTATTTCAAGAATAATATTATCCGAGGCAAATTTGATGTACCCACGGAGTTTCGACTTTTGATATCGCATTGTATACTTCAAGAATTGCACACACATGCATATGCTTGCTGCATTCTGCACTAAGCCATGAGATACAGACAGATTGGAGTCAAATTGTTAGCACGAATCATTCAATGCATTTCGACCAACCCAGTGAAATTCACTTTTTGACAATATCATGAATATTATTTATTAATAACACCAAATATCGATTTATTCATAATTATATCAACTCTGTGAACTACTAATCTGTGTACAACAGGTCAGCAACCGATACCAGATTATATTAACGCGTGAAACGTTACTGAAACTCTCATTTGACGCAAAACAAACCACGATTGCTCACGGAAGTTCCTTCATTCAAGATTGAATGATCATAGTATCAAAAAATATCGCTTAAGTTTACGTGAAGCTAACTAGCCATTATTCCAGTATGGTAAATACCAACGCTTGTTAGCTTAATGGGCGAATGTTGGCCGAATCTCTGTATAACTCAGTTTACCTAAGTGGGAACATCAACAAAGATTCGATGTGTTAGTGATGACTTTTTCAACTATTACTACTACTGTGGTGAGAGCTGTCTACTAGCCAAGTGGTGGACAGTAATTGAGGTCAATGTTTATGTATCAAATATTAGTCATGTTGTGGTGAGAGACGGTTGCTGGCCAAATTGGTTGACAGTAATTGAGGTCAAAGGTCAAGGTGGACAGGCGGTTACAGTTAACATATAGATGAACTGACACAGCCACAAGAGATGCAAGGTTAACTTTGGGTGAGAAACAACCAATCAACAGACTGTATTTTCTACTAACATTGACCTACAATAATGTACATAAAAATCTATAAATACGTGTTGATTTTTCGTAATAAACGATCTGTTGCCTGGCCCTTGTCTTCTGTTGTTACACTACTACTACTAATACAGCAGCGTGTGATGCTAACAAGATTTATAATTAGTACATAAATGCAGATGTAAGTATGTTTATTATCTACAACCATATCGATTAGTGGAGAGATGGATTAAATGATGAATAGAAGAAATGAACATATCACTCCTGGACGTCTAACAAGTCGATTCTAAATCCATGCTCGGAAGTACTGGCAAGATTGTAAGTTGTATTACAGACCCAGCTCTCGGTTAATCAGCTCAGTCGATACAGAAACGTCGAATAGCAGGGAAAATATGGAAAAAATATCTTCGTTCCTATTATATGAATATTAGTCGTAGAATGTTAAGTCCCACTGAATTCTTCTAACCGTAATATAATAACAACTGCACAGCTTCTTGAAAATGAAATTGTTTTGTCCAGCTGAGGAAAGAATGGGTGTATTTCGTCAGTATTTTTTTTTTGAAACAGAGTGACTGTAACCTCTATGAATGTATATCCACAAGACTTCTTTATTCTCATCAGCTGAAGTTGTATGTCTTATTCTTCAGATTATACAGTATTTGAAATGTGATCAACATTTAAAAGCGTACTTATAATATCTGTCATTCATCTACTACAATCAACGACATTGTTTAGTTGCAGGTGTTGGCTTGAATGGACTTGAATGATTTCAAAGTGACGATGACTGAACCTCAGTTAGAGAAACATTGGGAGTTTTGAACTTCTGAACAGCCGTTTCGTCCTTGTTTGGGACTGTTATTCAGTACTCAGAATTCAGAACCTACAAGTAAAACGACGGGTTTGTTAAACATCCAGCTACTGGGTAGAAACTCAATGACCAGTGGATTGTTAGTTCTAACAGGTGGTGATCGTTCGCGCCGTCGTCAGCCACTGTCATCATTAAGTGAGTTAGTATTTTCCTAATATGAACTGATGTATCCCACTAGTTTGAACTTTCCACTAGAACTCCAGGGGATTCCGTCCTGCGACTATTCAGCAGTGAGCATCAGATAAACATTTATGTATTGATTTTCAAGGATTTGAATGAAATGAAGCCTGACTACGAAGCGCTTGAAAGACGAAATGATAAAAAAGAAGCGATCCCAATTATCTCCCATAATTTTAATAACATTTATCACAAATATTTTTAGACCCAGTTAGTAGAATGGGATTTCGAGAATCTCATTCTGTTCAATCGATAAATTTGAATTTATTTCCCTGCAGTCACTTATAGGAACTTGGTGTACACAAGCAAAAATTATGCTGATTTTCATTCACCGTATTTCTTATATCTGAAGGTAGATGAATTCAACCTTTGTGATGCTGATGTTTGAAATTTAGTCATGTAGTTTAGGATCCTTAAAAGTGGATTGGAACAAGATATGTTGAATTGGAGCAGCTGACTGTAACACAATAAGCCCCTGAATGACGGATCAATAAACATGGATGACGTAAGTAAGGACACAACTGCGAGTCAGTTGTTATTGCATCTCACTACAGTTTACTGCGTTATTTTTCGGCCATCGAAGTAAAGTAGCATGATTTTGCGAGTAAGAAGTAAAACGAAGTTCACAACCTTTGCATGCCACATGAATCGTGACAGTTGAAAGTTTAACCGATATCACAAGGCGTCATTGAGTGACATTATTATTATTCCTGTGGGTTGCAGGTGAAACACAGGGCTTCAACAGCACATCTGCATTTCATCCTGTTCTCTCCAGTCATATTTGGATGTATCCGTGACTGTTCGCAGTGTGAGTTTGATCCATTTCCCTCGGCATATTTGCTGAACTTTGGGTTGCTGGTCACTTTGTTCCTAGAGGTTCTTGTTGCTGATTGTTTCTGGCCATCTGTTCTTCAATAAAGAACAAAAGCAAACATCGAAAACAGTCTGGCGTGGCACCATTCTCTCAATCATATGGAAGCACCGACTCACTTGACATCAGATTTGAAAAATCGAATCTTGTCATTTATATTGGTTTTAGAATATTTCTAGACTGATTTCAGACTAACAAAGGTTGGTATTGCCTCCCCTGGCCTTGAAATATATGGCGATATTTTTCAGTTTATCTGTAAATTCATATCTTCTAATACACACTTTCCATGAAAGGATAAATCACATAGTCAAGTCAGTGTTGAGCGTCGTAGATGCTATCCATCCTTATTTGCTACATCTTATTTAAGGTTATCGTACTGACTGAGTGAACTGCTATGAATAATCTCGTCCATGTCCAAGTGCAGTCATATTTTGAAGTGCCTGTTCACAATCTAGACGGAATTCTATGGAATCCACCATCATTTCATACTCGTCGAAGAAAGCCGCTGAGTAGAAGAGTGCATAATCATTAGCAATAGGTGGTGAGTGACACTGAGCAAACAAAAAGAACTGGTTATTTAACAGGTTATAAAGCAATGTGTATGATCTCTTGCCATATATTTCTTTATCTATTTTCATCACGGTTGAAAAGCCTAAAAGGCAAAGCGTATGCACTTCGTTTATAAACGCTTTCATTTAATATCGTCAATAATAATGAAACGTGAAAATCACTAGCGAAAAGGGGATTTTCATACTTTGAAACATGTTTGCAAATAAATTTCCTGTAGAATTAACGATTGGTAGTGAGATACAAAGAGACATCAGTCTGATATAAGATGGGTAACATTTGAAGACCAGTGAGTACTGAACAGTTGTTTCGTCGTAGTCTGCTACTGTTCAGAGGTATGCATCTCTCGTAGTTCGTACTCAAAACTTTGCTGTTACAAAACAAGATCGTATACCATTCAGTCTTCGAGAATTGATCCAACGACTCATGAATTCTAACTTCTACCAATTCGCAATATACACCGTGCTACCCTGAATCAATGGCCAAGGTGAGTATTCGTCTTTTTACAGAGGTTAATTGACTGTCACGATTTCTCACTAGTATGCTTGGTTGATGCTCATTGCATAAGAGACAGAAGGAATA
Organism: Trichobilharzia szidati; assembly: GCA_944472155.2. Lineage (NCBI taxonomy): Eukaryota > Metazoa > Platyhelminthes > Trematoda > Strigeidida > Schistosomatidae > Trichobilharzia > Trichobilharzia szidati. The sequence goes on from OX235276.1 coordinate 92,369,937, forward strand.
GAATTCTGTGAACTAAAACAGCAATATTTTCAGCACCTTAACTAGATTAGTGATCCCTAAAATTCAGGCGACCGCATATTTAACGAATATTGTCAGTGAATCAGATGTTTGCGTATAAGGAATATGCAAATTAGCCTTGTTAATACGTGTAAACGTAGTGAAAACTGTTTGGTCGCACAATAAAACAATTACTTATTCAACCCACCGGTAATCTGTTATGACACGTCTATCACTTTCCAACTGATTAAGGATGAATATGTAAGGGAAAATAAAACGGTAAATTGAAATTTCACAGACCTCTGTATACATCAGGTTTATAATCAGCTTCATAATTCAGATTTCGGCATTTCACAACTAAAAGTATGAATATTACTCAACAGTGGAAGTACTTGTTTATTAACATGCAGTGAGATTACTCTTGACTACCACCGTTTGAGATTTTAGATTTCATGAAAAAGAAGAAGAAGAAGTGGAAGAAGGCGAAAGGAAAGTACTGAGTAATCGTGCATCCAAATGTAAGAACCATATAGAACGAAGAGAACTGGCGATGTTCCACAAAGCTCTGAAAAATATTAGTCAATCAAAATGAAGTGATTGTTGTTATTATTATTAAAGATGCGCTTGAGTCAACAAATTCAGCAACAAATTCAGTCGTATGTGCGTCGGTGGCACAGTGGTTAGGACTCTCGCCGACCATGCACATGGTCCGGGGTTCGATCCCCTACCGACGCACACCCGATATCTATGGTCGGCCTGTAAAATTTGGGCTACCGATATCCATGCTGAAAATTCCGTACTTGTATTGAAAATACGGTGTGGCATCAAGCTGTATTCAAAATATAAAAAAATATAGATATAAAATATATGTAGAAGACAAGCGAATTGTGAGTGGTAGTGACTTCAGTTTGCCATATATAGTCTTGAAGACTATGTCGGTGTCACTGCAATATTCTGTGTCCATCAAATATCATAGAATTGAAATTTTTGTAGATCTAATTTCACCTTTATTAAAACAAACTGGTAAACGTGCTGGAGCTGGTCGATAAACCTGTTTAGTCATAAGTCATTTATAACTTGAACCACAAGAATAGTTAAAAGATTATGTGCATGAAGAAGAGACAAGACTAGATAATATGTCTTTCAGATTACGTGTGAACCCCGGAGTGCTGCTGAAGGATAGCAACATATGTGGAGTGAGGAAAGTCTTCCTTATCGCTCTGGTTAGACACTGAGACAAAATCTGAGTGTACGTATGTCCCTTGAGTTGAAAACATAAAATTATCGGCTATTCTCCACCACTTCTAGTTCAAGTTTGCTACTTATTTAACCCATGTTGACTTATATACACTTCTCTGCATATCCATTTTCGCTTAAATTACCCCAGACAACGTGGAAGCATTTCTCTACACAGTCTTGTAAGAACTTGAAGAGAATGTATTGAAAAGAATACTCTCCATTCTGATTTATATTTATTAAAAAGGTCTATTGCCTTTAGAATTCCCCATTTCAGTCACTTATCCACACACAATTTGAAACAGTTCGTCAGTGAACAAATGAAAAATTGTCGTTGTGTGTTTTGTCGAATGTGGCTATTCTAAAACAAATAATTAAGTCATAGTCTGACAAATATACTTTCACGTATTTCAGTTTCTGCTGACTTGCAGATGTAACTTAATTTTATTGATTTTCACACTGTTCGTTCTTATTCTAAAATGAGTCTTCTTCATATTTCACTGAATATCACACACACGTTCGTCTTATTATTTATTAAATTCTGTCTTGCGAAGACTGATCAGAGTCACACTGATTAGTTATAGTCTTGGAATATGCGAAATATGTTCACGTACACAATGTGAAGACGTGAATTAGCCTTCACAGCTATCTGATAGATCAATACACCTACACAATCAACTGAAAACTCTATGCAGACCACAAGTGAGGAGAAAAATATGAACGAAGATATCTCGTCAAGTTGTCTAGGTTGAAAGTTTATTCCCACAACATCACCACTATGTGTTTATTGGCAGAATGGTGAACAACACAGTTATCGCAGTTTGACAAGAGTATTTTCTTACTGTTATGGTAGGTGGATGTGAATTTCCTGCATCTTCCCGAATGTTACGATCAATAAATGTAATGAAAACTAGGCAGCCACAGAGAAAACAGAACACGATGTATGAGGTAACAGGTGTATAATGTATATGATCCACTTAAGAACTATGTGTACGTAAACGCATTGATGAAACGTCAAGTTTTGTAGTGCCTCAAATGATTTTCATAATTTGTGGAGCTAAATTTCGTCTCCCTTATACTGTTCCTTATTTACGTATCTCGAAGTATTATTCAAGACTGCATAATGGTGGTTGGTGACAACTGTCGTGACTGTGACTTTCCGTTTCTTGATTGTAGGTGCTGACTTTGTTTTTGCTTCCTACTATCGGACTTCCATTATAGAAATGCATACTACTACAACCATAAACAGTAACACTTTTATGTCAGCGCAAAATCGAAAGAGCAAAAGCAGTGTAACTGACGCTCAGAAACTGAGGTTATTTGAGGAAATATTTCGTGACTTGTAATTTAATAACAGTTATATAGCAGCAATCTGTACTGCTTATTTCACAAACATTAAGCCTGTTGTAAATTACTCATATGAGTTGTATTCATTAACAATTGGAAGAATATTTTCACTTAATTCATGAGCAAGTGGACAAGCTTGAAGATTAATTTGTTCACTCTTACGTTAGGACCAACTGATGAAATACTGAGCGCGTCGTATAATGCTTTGGTATTTGGCTCCTGTGGTGAAATATATTTAGATGTTCGATGTGTTCAGATTCATGATTCACAAATCAATTCACTATTTGCAATTTTCCTGTTCACCCAGGTAGCTAACCAGAAATCTGATGGTTTGAACTGATTTTGCTGTCTGAGCTGAGTCAGACAGAGTTCACTAATGATGACCTCAGCCATAAACTAAAGAAACGGTCGACCAGTGCTAACATCATTTCTGTGTGACCAGCGTGAGCTACTGGTTGATATGAGTGGCACGTGACTACTCATTTTAATCATTCATTCATACGTAATGAAACGCAAATTCGACAGGTACAGTGAAGTCTTGGTGAAATACACGAAGATGAATATCAAAGCACAGAAACGAGATTTGAAATACTGATGAATACTGAAATAAGGTAGCTCAAAGTATTCCGATGCTTGTACTTACTAGAAACATAACGGTATGCTAAGCCTATCACTTATGTAGCGAGTTGGCTTTCCATGAGAAGGGCTAGTAAATAGGGAATCCCATATATACACCATATTTTTTCACTAGAAAAACTGCCGAACACTGTTTCAGGAAATGACAATTTATCTGAAGATTAGGAGAAAGGCTACTTATTCAAACTTCCGAGGAGAGGAGACTTAAGTCGATGCAAGAACTGACGCAACGTTATACTCCTGTCCATCTCAAGCAAAATTCTAAGCCGCAACATCCTGGAAAGAATTAAACACTCCCCGGACGAGAAACGTCGCCTAGAATCAATAAAAGCATGCCACGCACCGATCAAATTGCAACACTACGGATAATCATTTAACAGAGCTTGGAATAACAGTCACCTCTCTGCTTAAAGTTCATCGACTTTGAAAAGGCCTTCAATAGCGTCGATCGAGAGGTGATATTGAAATCAGTTCGTTACTATGGAGTGCCGCCAAAAATTACGTATGTCATCCAACATCTGCATGACAATGCTGCGTGCCAAGTAATCCACAACGGGAAACTTACAGGATCCTTTTAAGTGAAGATGGGAGTTAGACAAGGCCGGCTGGCTGCCTACTATCTCCAATGATTTTTATGCTTTCAAGAGACTGGATAATGTGACAAACAGCGGCCAGCACCGAGGAAACATGCGAAAAATAGACCACACAAGAAAACCAATGATATATATACCTGATTTGGATAGCGTTATAAGAAGACGGAGATTATCTGAAAAATGTGATGTATTTGCAGTATACTTTTGAACAATCTGATCACACATTTACTTGTCAAGTCAATATATATCTGAAAATGTTAAATTAAACAAAGTTTCTACGGATGATCGAATTCAACCTTTGTCTCAAAATCCTACTGTTTATTTCCCTGTTATATGGTAATTTAATGAAAACCTTTTACTTATGGGCGGTATGGATTGTAGGTTAAGAAACTAATTGACTTCTACACCTGTTTAAAAATTTTAAAGGATATCCGTTTTCAACAAGAGTATCCATTAATATTTCGTTTTCTTTGTCTATAAAATCAGCCATACAAAAACGTTGAATCCTCTTAAATAGACATTTCACCAAGCCTCTCTTACACTGTAATGGACAAGAACTGTAAAAATTAAGGTACTGCCCTGTTCAAGTGGGCTTTCTGTAGATTGATCGTCTTATTGAACCATCATCTCTTCGACTCAGAAGTATGTTTTAAAATGCAAGCTGGTTGCAACTTTCTTCCTCGCATGCAAGACTAATTTGATTCAGTACAGAGTTAAGTCTGTCTAATAGACGACTCGCATCTTCATGATTATCGCATATCAAAATGATATCATCTACATATCTCCTGTAGAAGAGCAATTTAGAAATCAAATCAAAGGACACGTTCTCAACATAAGACATGTAAAGGTCCGCCATAAAGGTCTTAAGGGACTCCCCATAGCAACGCCATCCACTTGTTGAAAATGTTCACCTTCAAACGTGAAATAGACGTTGTCAGTACATAATAGTAATAAATCTTTCGAATAAGTTAAAGGAAAAGGAAATGAAAAACAACTAGAAGATATATAGTCACAAAAGAATATCAACAGTCTTAACCAATGGTACATTACTAAACAAAGAATTAACATCAAATGAATACATTTTCCTGTCTTTTATGTTCATATGTACAAGAAAGCCAACACGTTCAAATGTATCTTTTAAAGCAAACCTACATAATTCATTGCGTACTGGACATAAAATCTCAGCTAACAATTTTCCTAATTTATGTGTAGCAGAGTGATACATTGATAGAATTGGACGTAATGGATTATCAACCTTATGAATCTTGGGTAATCCATAGAGGTTTGGAAAGTCAGATCCAAAGGGTTTCAAGGAATTAAACTCCTGTTTATCGATAACGTCCATGTCACTATATATCTGCTAGTTGTTTTTCATTTCCTTTTCGTTTAAGTTATTTGAAAGATTTATTACTATTGTGTACTGACAACGTCCATTTCACGTAGGATTTCGAGACAAAGGTCGAATTCGATTATCCGTAGAAACTTTGTTTAATTTAACATTTTCATATATATATTGACTTGACAAGTAAATGTGTGATCAGATTGTTCAAAAGTATAGCGCAAATACATCACATTTTTCAGATAATCTCCATCTTCTTATAAAAGAGACAAATTCTTTTAAATATACCTGATTTCCCAAAAACTGGAATATATTCAAGTGAAAATCAGCAAGTTGGCAGAACAAGCATCAAAGATAGGGCTACTTCTCAGGTGAACATAAAGAAAGCAGAGGTGATGAAGATTCCTGGGCAACACCAACAGCAACAACAACAGACAACAATCAGCATAATCAGAGAAATCTGAAAGAAGGTACCACATTTAACTACCTCTGAAGCGTCGTCTCAACTACAGGCGTATCTGATGAGGATATCAAAGCGAGAATCGAGAAAAGAAAAGCAAGTTCTCATTATGCTCAAGTCTGTCTGGAGATCAGCACTCAGCATTCAACACGAAAAATAAGATCCAGATTTTCAACTCTAATGTGAAGTGAATGCTAATTTATGTATCAGAGAATTGGCGCGTCATAAAGAGTACTTCGAACAAACTACAGAACTTCATCAACATCTGTCTTCACTCAATAATACTTCAGATCAGATGGTCGGCTAGAAAAGATCAGCAACATGGGTCTCTGGCAATGAGAGAACCAGCCCAGCAGGAACCAATATTGCAACATGACATGGAGGAGGTCATGTGAAGAGGAGATGAAAGCATGTGGTCAGACGTGAAGCCTGATGAAAACGTTGCTGAAGAACCAAACGCAATGGAGACGTGCAGATGAAGCCCTTTGTTCCTCTATGAATTAATGGAAATAATAATAATAAATTTCAGGAAAAGTGTGTTTCCAGGAATTTCTCATTAGTCTTTACAATCACTTAATCGAAAACAGTCACCAATCACTATTGACGAGAGAAATTTGAAGGAGGCGATTACTTTCACCTATCTTGGCAGCATCGTTTCGGCTGCATGCTCAGAGGTGCACGAGTCAAAGGCTGAACCAGAAAGGTGAGACAGACATCCATCATGCTGAAATTAGTCAGCAAAATATTATAAGATTTGGATTAGCATGGAATCTAAAGTCAAGTCAGTTCTTTTATATGGTTCAGTGACTTGGTGTGTCACGTGAAGCATTTCCAGCATGCCCAGTGAAAAGTGGGAAAGTTACAATTATCCACTATTAGGCTCTTACATACAACTTGGATGAAGAGAAGATGGAAGACTTCTACAGACAACTACGAATAGCAATGGCGAAATAAAAATCCTAATGGGTGATCTGAATGCAAAACAAGGAGCAGACAACACAAGAAGAGTGAAGTGGCCATTGGTGAGTCGACTGAGAATGGAGAATTATTCTCAGGCTTCTGCACCAAGTGGATTCACGAAAAACTGGTTTGCTTTCATTTGAAAGTCAAGAAAGCAAAGACACCGCCTGCTGGACATATAATTTGTAATAGGAGCAGATTAAGACTCTTACCATTATCTGTTACAAGGGACCTTGAAGAGTAATCGTATGATGAGGAGTCGATATCCTATGGACAACCACGTAATCGGCTAAAGATGACTGTAGAAAACTGTATGAAATGGCTAAATGCTGTTGTATCCTTATGTCCTACTTGGAAGTTGAGGTAATACTCCTGATGGTGGCATGATTGTCTTCTCAGAAACTGCCAGCTGATTGCTTCATCCAATCACCTCTATTCTAGTTCATCAACTAATGGAATTACAACGAAATCTATCGTATGATATGAACTAACTTTTGCTGAAGAAATGAAAGTATTAGCTGCTGACGGAACCATCTTAAAATGCTGTTCACAGTGTCAATCAGTTCTATCACTCAGGTTACTTCAGTTATTGATAAACATCAGCTGACAGTAAAAAAAGAAGACTTGTGATCATTCTAATCCCGTTTGAGTCTTCGGCTACCGAAAATCCATCCATCATAATATAGCATCTGATTCCTCGTCTCTAGTTCGGTTAATTAGAAGCCCTAAAACTGCCCTCAATCGCATTGCTTGCATTCGCGAATTTCGAAACTGCTTGAAAGCTGCAGATATGCCAATTTTCACAAAACCCAAGAAACAGCAACATTCTGAGTGGCAACGTGCTTTCGATCGTATTCCAGTACATCAAATGACTGTTCCTGAGAATATGAAGACGAACTGTCGCTCCCTGACAGATAAAATTAACTGTCTGGAATCGCGGTCGACCTCATATACTCCAATGCATATCGCAATGCAGGTTTTATAAATCTTCAAGAAACCCGGTTGTGTGACCTTTATGATGGTAATCAGGGCTGTCTAATTGGTTTCAAACTATTCAAACAAGATCGGCGTAGCTCTAAAGAGAATTGTGGTGGTAACGTTGCATCAACATCAAATGATGTATGTTTTAGATTCTCCAGTGACAAAATTGACTGCCTCACTGTTAAGTGTCGGACAAAACACCTGTCAAAGTATAACTACATGTACATTTCAAACACTGATATTGCACCTGGATGTAGTCTCTGAGAACTACTCTTATTTGCTGATGATTTACTTCCTTTGCTGCTACAAACCCCCACTTGGAATCTACTTGTCAGTAGTTACTGGAAACTTCAATTCTTGTGACTGCATTTTCCTTACATCATCAGGTCATGAAAATATTGTCAACTTCTTAACACGACTGGGAAACACCCTTCAACTAGTGTTTACAAATGACTTTATTCGCCATATTCGCAGGTCGGAAAAGAGCCACACTACTTAATTCTGATCACTGTATCATAAGTATACTGCCCAAAATATATGGAAAGCTGCAGAAATTAGCTTTCTTGAACCTTGTCAAGCAACACAACATTAGTGGTACTAAAATATAAATTCTAGGAAACGTGTTAAATGATACAAATTGCGACTTATTTACTGAACAAATTCTGGATGACACAATCACAAACGTAACATGTTATCTCAAATTCTGTCTTGATGTTTGTTGTCCAAGAGAGGCACTATTCTTAAGATTTGACCGCTTCTCCTCCTATCAGTTCAAAAAGTTTCACCAGGAAAATGAAGAGCCATATGAAGTGCAATTAAATCAGAAATACAGAGATTGAATACGATTTATAATCAAAAGTTCTTATTATGCAAAACCTCATCAAATATGTGGAAGCTAGTTGAGAAAATCACCGGGGATAAACAAGTAAGTAATGATCCTTCTTCAGTTGATGCTGGTACTCTAAATAAGTCCTTTATCTGCCATCCATCTGATGCTATGATCTCAAATGCTCAAAGTGCAAACAATGAGCACTTATTTAACTCTCACTAAAACGATGTGTTCAAGTGTCTTAAAACCTCGAAACCTACTCAGTCCTGTGGTCCAGATGGCGTACCAGCTATTATCCATCATAAATGTGCTGACATTTCATGCCATCCTCTCACTGGTAGTTTCATTGAATCATTTTTTCAAGTAACGCTGTGCCTGCTTCTTGGAGGGACATTGAAATTGTTCCTGCTACTAAATCATCAAGTGTGCAAACCATCAGGATCAGACCTATTGCTACTAATTCAACTTTTCATCTTTGTACTTTCATTGAGGGCTTTCAACGACCCTAATCAATATGCTTATAAACACAGCAGGTGAATTTTAGGTGCCACCGGCGTCTAACATCATAATATTGTGTCAATATTAGAGGGAGGTGCCAAATATGTTCGGTGTGCCTTCCTTGAATACACATCTGCCTTCGATACTGCTGTACACAGGCCTGTTTTGTTAAACAAGCATGCTGCATCACGAGCACAGTGCTGGATTACCATGTGGTTGCATTCTTGTTTTTTTTATAGGAAGCAGCACACTGTTTACCATGGGAAGTTAGCCATTGCTTCACTTACTCTAACTGGTATTCTCCGGGGAGCTGTTCTTTCTCTTTTTCTGTCTTCCTTCTTCTTACGTGACGTGCCTCCTATTCTCACGTGGCCAATTTTCTTCGGTATACTGATGATCTGACTGTTTTCATGCTAATGGTTAATTCTCAGCAAGACCATTCCGAAATGAATAAGTTTTATCAGAAATTAGTCAGTGGTCCTCGTAGAATTGTCTTAAGCTTGATCTCTCCATCCAGATGCCAGTTGGTTATTTCAACTTTCAGATGCAGGCGCGACTTACATGAACTGGTTAGTTTGCATGGTTCCATTATCATAAATAATACTGGAGTTGAAGCCAAATCGAATGTTAAATACCTTGGACTGTGAATTTTCTCTGATCAACTTTTCTTGGTCTTCCCACATCATGGTAGTTTTTGTAGAACCATATCTCGTTTGGTGTTCTGTTCAAGGATTTAGTATCATTCCGTCTCTACTGTTAACGTTTGTTAATTCTTGCATTCTGCACACACTTTACTGTTCCGGCTTAATCTTTACCGGGCAGCCTAACAAAAACTTTGTTATACTGCGTAGGGCACTAAAAGCCGTCAGTAGTTCGAGTATGGTGTAGCTAAACGAACTCGTTAATACTATGGTAGACAGATACTTGGATTCCTGCAAGCAATTAGCAAATAGTATCTTGTCAGACTCTGAACATTCCCTCCATACACAGCTCTCTCCCTGCATCTCATCAGGTAGAACTCGGAGCAAGTATAGAAGACTGTATACTCGTACGACTAAGGACAAAATCTCTACAATACCTTATATATGTGATGAGAAACGTGTGAGACGGCAAATTACCGAGCTACTGAGGAACTCTAAGTAAACTGTATTTTGTTTCTTTCTCATTGTAACATTGTTTTTAATATTCTCACTTGATTTTTTTATATTCACTTCTTACTGAAAAATGTAGTTAAAGTGAGTGCGCTATTTCAATTATTGTCCCTGCAATGAGAAAATAATATGGAATATTGTATTACATGGTAAGGACCCCCCATTGTACGAAAAAGTACTGTTTGGAATGAAGGTATTATTATCACCTGTGATTTGTTATCCTTTTAACCATGTTCAGCTTTATACTGCCTACTACTAGTGAGTAGTATCAGTTCACATTTGCTACTCTATTACCATCAATGTTGTTTGCTGTCGAAGTTTTACTCATTTATTGCATTAATCCTCCTTTTCACCGATAGCAATCATTTTCTTAAGGTTAAGCATTAGGTTTGGGTATTATATTTCATTGTTTTATGTACTATATAGTAGCGTGCTTAAAACAGACTCAGTGTGTCTCGATTATACGTGTCACTCAACCTGTGGTCTAATTAATCGATTTGATTATCACCCGGGATTTCTTCGAAGACATCTGCAATTGGTATCAGCTAGCTGAAAGAATATTTTTGTGTGTAAACAACGGAAGACGTGAATAGAGAAACTGCTCACTTATTCTTAGACTCGAAATCAACGGAGATTTCAGTCCAACAGGACTGTTAGGATTCCAACAATTCCACCGGTATAAAATATATTGTCTCTTTTATGAAAAAGTGATTCCTTGATATTCATACGTCTACTAAATATGCATCACATTTTGTTGAACTAACTGATGAAGACGTCATCAAGTCTCAGCACGAAATGTAGTTGGTGAAATGTCAAATATGGCAGCACGAAAAATGATTTCCACAGTGATATATACTAGAACCAAATGAATCAGTAACCAATCTAACCCATAAGTAATAATGCCAAAACACAAGGTAGGGACTGGAGATTACTAAGGAATGTGAGATCAGAACCAATATAAGTGAGATCTAACAATTGAGATTATTGAGGAAATGATTTAGTGAGTCAACCGCATTGTAACGACTCTTTAACTATAATTTGGATATACTTATCTCAAACATTCAATCTGGTGTTCAGTGCTCAAATGAATTCCATTCATTAGCGACTTTTGAAAACTCTCAGAAATACAATCCTGTCTAAGATGACATTGCATGAAAGATTATGGCGAATTTTTGAAACTTGTGTAGCTCCGAATCATCCATGAATATTTTCTTATCAAAGGAAATTTACTTACCTGTGTCAACAGGATGGTGTCAGCATAACACAGAGTGCAAATAATAAAAAGGAATTCAAAATGACCAAGCACGGGGTACCATTTGAGCTGGGTCGTAGAATATAATCCTCTGTTAGATAAGTTCGTTACCATTTCAGGTAAATAAGAATCGAACGATACTAGATGGATAGAAGAACACAAACGAGATCAGTATCTCTGATTCTGTTAAGTCTAAGTACTTATGAGATATTTCAGTATGCGATAGAGGTACGCTGTCTCTTCACAACCAATTTGATTCCAATTTCAAGAAATAAGGATAGGCTGTCTATCATCCCTTCTCCCCCATATTTGTATCTTCCAGTGTGACTGCTCCTGTGGAGCTAGTTATACCTAGCGTACAGTTGGGCAGATTCATCATCGAAATCCTGCAAACAGAAAACAAGATCTATCCGTAGCTGTCGTAGAACACTGGATGGACAGTTAGCATAAAGCCGTCATTAAAATGTAATTAAAGATATTGATAGCATTGCGACCAATATTAAGTTTGCTTCACGAATTTGTCTTCTACACACAGCTGAGAGCGTCGGAAACCACTTGAAGAAGCCAGATATTTTTTCTTAGAATGATTCCACTTTCCTTGCCTTGGTTGCCATCAAATTAATGCAAAGATATTGCCGATTTCACCTCCCCAGTAAGCATTTCACAAGTTATCATTGTCTTCATTATTTTATTTTTCTGACTATTTCATCTCTAATTGTCTATCACTCAATCAATTTCAACATTGGATAGTTTTATTTAATCACTCCTTATTTTCCAGAATTCCGCATCATGTATTCAACTAGTTTCAGTGTTGAAATTATTTCTACAATCGGATTGTACAAGTTATTGCCGATGTATTAATTCAGTGTCAGCTGAGCGGATGATAGAATTCAGGAATTAGGTCGATGTGTAATTATCATTGCTACATGGACTGACTTAATGTTTCCACTGTAACCTATAGATAACTTTAGATGACACACAGAGTAACTCTGTATCATTCCAAATGAAATCAAGAATTTCATATCCACCACACCATGAGACTAGTTTATCATGATTTGACAATCGACTGCGTATTAAGTCCTAATTAGCGCATATCAATGAGATCAGTAAGACAGAAGATACCACTACAAATGTTCTGTGAGTAAAACAGTCATAATGGTCACTTATCATGCATCTTACGGGAATGACTTCCAACGTTCTTTGTGTACAGAGATGAATTTCCACAAACTCCAGGTAAGCTACTGAAGTCTGCTGGAGTAGTCAGAATGATGTAGGCAAACTAGTTGGTGGAGGTGAAATTCGATCAGAAGAGAGTCACATATAACAAAGTACAAAGTACTTCACCATCTGTACTGTTGTAGTCAAATTACGACCACGTTAGTTTCATATTTTCATCCAAAATCCTTCTATATAATTCGTTGTACGAGTAGAAAGTGCATATATTGGAACGTAGTTTAGTCCATTAGTGAAGGTGTGTGTTTGTGTGTGTGTGTGTGAAAAAGACAATGGTTCCTGCATAATGTCGCCAGTAAATTTTGTTGAGATGTAATCTTGACTCCTGTGTATTTATGTACAGGACTAATTCATTCTTGTGATTTATTTTACTCCACCAGATTAACAGCAGGCCGCTTGGCTGAACCGATGGCGTCATTAATCGAATTCATAATTTGCAAATTAGTTGATGATAAGCAATGTACACAATTCGAGGGGTGAAATTTTCTCCCCTCAATTTTCGTTTCAAAGAGTACGCAACTGTCGAGCCCCGTACGCCAAATTACGTTTCTCCTGCGTCCTTGTAACACGCACATCGCCAGAGTTCTTTGTTCAAGCAAAACTAGCCAGACACATAGTGAAATCGTCTCCTCAAATAATCCTAATATTTTATTCTATTTTAATATGTCGCTCACTACGACACATGTTTGAACAATCGACACTTTTTGATTTGGATCTTGTTATCAGTAGTTTTGATTCAGGCAGTGTACCACATAAGTGTGTCATTACTCATACCGGACTACATAATGATAATGATAATAATCACTTTATCCCACAACAATAACAATTTACAGCATGGAATTTTCAGCGTTTCTTTTACACATTGCAATGGTTTTGGTCTGTTTATAATTATATAAATGTATAAAATGTTAAAATATTGATAGTTAATAGAAAAAATTTAAACCCCGACAAAATCACACCATTGCTAGTTCATAGTGAATAATAAATAAATAATATAACAAATAACACATGCATTAATATGCATCACAACATTTTATAGTTTAGTTAATGCTTTGAAATTTGTAAAAGTTCTTTTCTGATATTCGTCTCTTCACACAATACTCGTGCCAAATATGGTACGGTCGAATTTTTATATTTTGTAGTACGAGCATAAATGTTTATGAAATTTATTCTGGTCTTACCCGAAGAGATGCAAGGAAACAATTGTGAATAAAGAGGATGTTCACTATCAGACAAGATAACTTTAGCTAAGTGTTTACAAGAATTCACATGCCTATTGGCAACAGTGTCGGTTAGTTGAGTCAAAGGGATAGCACTGACCCTACTTAGCACCCTCATCAAGACAGGAAACAATGTTGTGGTGTAGTACAATGGCTACATCTAATGTACTTCTTCCACACTTATAAGCAAACTGCTTAGGGTCACTAAAAGCATTTAAAGAAGGTTTAAGAATATTCGAAATAAGTTTCTCCATAGTTTTCAAAAAAAGAGATGATATAGCGACAGGTCTAAACTTTATACCTGCCCCAGAAGATGATTTCTGTACAGATACAACCTTGATTTCTTTCCAGTCAGCAGGTACGGTTTCCCTGTTAAATGATGCATTAAATATTTGAGTAAGAGGATGACACAAGATGTCTGCACACTTTTGAAGATGAATGCCTGGTACACCATCTGGACCAAGGCTGTGTGTTGGATTTAAAGATTTCAAACATAATAGTACATCCTTTTCTTTAAATCCCGGAAAATGACCATTTTCTTGACTAGGTACATGAGGCACAACCATATTAATTTGTTTCATGATAAATGATTTGTTTAAAGCATTGACATCAGAATAAGCACCAACAGACATTTGTTTTTTACTTGTACGTTTATTGGAAAGTCTCCAAATGTTTGAAGGATTTTTCAAGATAAAAATATTTCATTATATAGTCTTTTCAATCTTTCTATTTCAATTTTTATAAGGGTGTTTATTTTACAGACACCAGTATTATCACAATTCTTATACAAATTCTCTTTTTGTCTTCCAAGTTTTTTTCAGCTGCAAAGAAGAGATTCTGTCAAATCTCAAAAACAGTGTTTCATATGGACAGCAAATATCCAAACAAAACTTAAGATAATCGGTTATATTAGAGACAGTAGCATCCAACTTATCGTCAGTAAATAGTTCCTAGTTGGTATCATACAACACGCTTCTTAGTGCTAGAATGCTGTCATGGGAATAGGAACGTTCATGTATCTTCTTTGTTAAATGACTAAACAATTTTTGTTGAAACTTGCCGTACACTTTCGGTGAAATACGAATAATGCAGTGGTCAGAGTTTAACAAAGGAGCTCTCCTTCGGGTTTCATATACATCACGGTCATTTATGAAAACCAGGTCTAGTGATTTGTCCAGACGTGTATTAAACTTGACTAGATTCTCATGACCAAGTGAAGTAAGAAAGCTGTGATCACATGAATTGGAATCACCACAGACTATAGACAACGAGTTTCCGAATGCAGGAGCAGCGAATTCAGTAAATTCATCCGCAAACATAACTATATTAGAGAGGCTACAATTGAGTGTTATGTAAATATTTGTTATGTATATATAAAAATATTTACTTAAGTGTCTTGGGCGACACCTGACGGATAAGCAATCTATATTGTCATTAGAATAATTGAAGCAAACGTGATTTGATTTAGACCAACTTGTGTTTATATAAGTGGCTACCCCTCCTCCAGATTTTTTCTTAGAACTTTTTCTATCTTGGCGAAAAACTTTATATCCATTTATTGAAACTAGATTATCATCATAATGCTGGTGCAGCCAAGTCTCTTGTATTGCTAAAACGCCAGCATTTCGATAAACATTAGAAAACATTAGGGATTGAAGATAATCCATTTTTTGGACAGGGATCTACAATTAGTGCTAACGAGTTCAGGAACAGTCATTTGACTGATTTGTGTACGTTTCAGTGCACGCTGCCATGCACAGTGATGCTTTTTTCTCAATTTTTGTGGATGACACAACGCAGTAGGTTGTAATGATTTTAAAAATGCGCGATTATGCATAATACGATTAGGACACATAATTGATAGATTGAAACAAAATTAAAAGAGCAAACCAAAGCAATTTTGCAAAATGTTGTAAGGTGGAATTTTTGGTAGCCCCATGTTCAAGCACGCCGCCAGAGTTTACAACGCCTCGATTGCTTACGATAATAACACAATCTGAATCACATCGATGCCGTTCGATCAAGACTACTCTCATTGAATCTGAATATCTCAAAAACTACCACGTTCCCTAAGAGTTATCTGAAGATGAGCGAATATCTTTCAAGATAAATTTCCGTGAAAACCACTAATATTGGTTACATGGTAGCGAAATGGAAGAATAACAAAAACCATACTACTTTTCACCAAATAGTAGTAAAACATTTAAAGGAAAATTAATATAAATTGACATACTAGGAGACCATAATACCAATATACATTGGAATTATTATTCACATTAAGGCAAACACGTAAGTTTTAAACATTGTTCATAAAAGTTCCATTATCGTCAGTAAAAAGTTTGAGCATTTACTTTAATAAATTCCATTATCCCTTAACAATTCGATTTCACTTGTAGGTTCTACGTTGGTTCGTTGCCTGAATTCATTGGTGCTCATTCTACATGGACACCTAATCTGCAGTCTGAAGGGAAGATAGCTGTTGATTTAAGTCTGAAGTTAGTTGCAGACCCACATAGAAGCGTTGATAGGAAATCTGTGATGAAAATCGAAATGTTATTTTTCATGCATAGCGCAGCAGATTTCCAATCTAATTTCAAATGTTTCAAGGGCTCTGTTGCCATTCAAAAATATGCCTTCCATATATATTTTAATCCATGCTACCTGTGATTGAGAGGAGGATGCCTAGATAGGTGAAAAACTGGATTATTCGGATTTATCCGATCGAGAGTGATATGATTTTGAACAAGAAGTTGTGCTCTGAGCTTCATCCAGTTGTTGGTACTGGATCTTTGTGTGATTTTCAAAACTGAACTTATCTAATATGTAAATACTTTCTATCACAGTGACCAGGATCTACACTTACATTATTGATAATGACTTCTGTCTGTTCTTGCAGGTCAGATAACTCCATCACCTATGTCTTCGCAATGATCGCTTGAAATCCTGTCATCTCTGCCTGCTTTTCCAGGCAACTTGTTGATTTTCACTTTGAGAGCATTGCGTTTGTGTGATATTAAACATTTGAAAACGTAGAACGTTTGATTAAATTTCAATCAATCTCAAGTTACATCTTGCTATGTAACTGACATTGTCTAAATTCACGTTGCTTTTCGCACTTTTGAAATAAGCTATTCTTTTCGCGGTTTGATGGTTGCAGTTTCACTCCCATCATTCCCTACTTTCTGAACTTAAGTTTGGTTAATGAGATAGGTTATGATCTTGAACGTGACTTCTGATTATCTTGAAAAACGTTTTCATCCTGGAAGTATGGAGAGTTATTGAATTCAGTCGTCTTTATTTCGTCAACAATCCAACCGCATAAAAAGATACCTTCATAGAGAATGTCATTATAGCTTATTTTGAAACTGTGTCGATTTGTAAAACAGTTTTGATGGGTTAAGGATCCCCATTAGAGATTTCAGAAGAGTGAATAATGAACAATGATTCGATAACTTCTCCATTAGGCTCTACAGTAACATATCCATAGTAATTAAAGCATTATTTGTATCGACAACTCTGATATGTTTATAAATTAAAATCGAATCACTGACGTTAACAATCGAAGAGTTATATGTGGATGGACTGTTTACAGTTTCTAATGTGATTATATGCACAAATGTAACACAAAACTTAACACCAGTTTTCCAAAGTAAATGACTATGAATAACAAACAGCGAATATATGATTACGAGCGTTGCTGACAACTATTCACAATGATTACAAACTGTACATTGATGAATAATCACATGAGAAGCAGATTGCGAAAAGTGGAGTGGAAGTTTATATACTTGCCAGTGTGTTAGTGAATTGATAAGGTGAAATAAGAAAACAGGCGTTTGTGTATAAAAGCTCAATAATAAGTGGTGAGGGAAATAGTTGCATACAGGACAGAAGATCATGCTTGTAAAGTGCGAATTAACACAGTATTTGTGAATTTATACATTCCACTGCAGGACAGGAAAGAAACACTGACTGGAATTGCTTCTTTTTTACACAGAACTCCAGTTTTTTAAAGGCGAATTTCAGTGGCCTCAGCTTTTTGGATTATTCGGTATCTGGAGCCTTTCGGCAAAGCTATTGATTCACTCTAGACCTGTTTGCACCAGCTGGTCTAATATAGATCTGTTGATTGCTTTTCACTTCGCATTTATTCGGCCACACACCTTAGTGCTGGTGAGAGCAAACATTAGGTTCCTTCAGCAACACATCTACAATGGGCTTGACAGGAGCAGTAAAATTGACAGAAAGAGAATGAGGTGGCTAGTCCATGTAGTTTGCCTTCTATTTGGGGAATCACAACCTGTCAAGTGAAAAATATCAGGTACAGCTCACCAGGTTTAAATGTTTTTATACTGACTTCCTTAACTTGCTGGTTGTTATATTACTTCGTTTGTCACTTATGCATTGAAGTCGTGAATTGAGAGGCTTCTTGTTTATGAGGACGGAGAACAGTTAATTTGTACTTTCTTGTGAATGTGTTTCATCATGGACCTTTCTGAATATCTATTTTCAATCAGAGTATCAATAACAATCTTAACTTCATCTGAATAAAGGCTTCTGGACGTAAAACTCCTGTCCACAGGCTGAGGATGCTTGTGAAATTTCTTCTTTACTGAAGAGGAACAAGGCTACGAAAATGTCTTTATTGTTGTATGAGAAAAGCACAAAGAGGAGACTCTTGGAAATTTTATATCAGTGATGAGATATTACTTGGAAAAAGAACAAAACACTATAAATAAAAATAATACGTTAATTTGATGATATTAGACAGTTGGAGGCCATCGGCAGGTTTCGTGGTGGTTGGCATTCGAGCTACCTAAATGCGTAAATTATTGTGAATTTGTAACTTAAGGGCCTGATCAAGAGGTTATCGAGGGAAATATTCTTGGTTAAGTGATCAGTATTTCAAAATAATCTTTCTTCTGAATTCATATTTTGTTTAATTTAATTCTAAGTGTTCATCAAAGCATTCTATAAGCTGTTTGTTTTCTCCTCAGATAGTTAACGGATTTAAATGTTGGCATTATACATATTCACTCAAACAAAGTACACCTTGAAAATAAGTTTCTCTACATCAATATAAAATGGTCAACTGAACGAACGAATTCACTTTGAGTAAAAATTTGAAGTTATATAGGTGCATAGTTGATTTATCAATAAATATTTTCCGTTTCTTGATGAAACCAGGTGGTATGAATTGAAGACTCACTAGGAGATAAACAAACGCATCTTTCTTGTCGGCGATCTATCCCCAGTATATTCAGTCCGTCTAGATCTACCTGCAGTATTTTGAAATAGACTCTGTCGATTAGTGAGCGTGTTAACGCTAGTGCAAAATGATAGGATGAGTGATCTGATGTGCTTGTTTATACACCAAAATATCTCCTTTAGCAATATTATTAGTATGAGAAGTAATTCTGCGGTGAGTAGATTGTAAACATGTGTGTTTTGTGTGTTTTCTGATAGCCAGTGTTTCCAGATAAATATGGATTATTTAACACAGAAATGCGTATAAATGCGATAATGGAAATGTGATCGGTATTTGTATGGCAAATGAAACATATTTGTGTTCACTTGATGTGTTTGCAATGGGAAAACTTCATGTCCATACTCCTCCTGTTTACATCAATGTATGTTACTGAGTCAGATTACCGTATGATTGAAATTCTCAGCTTTTGTTCAGTTATAACATTGACGGCAGGTGAATTGTTTGCTTGGATAATTTACGCCCATGTTCTAGAACAATTCTCATCCTAAGTGCTACCTACTTGAGACGTTATTGTTAAGTTGCTGGCAGAATTTGAGATGCACCACCTACACGAGTTTCAATTTCAACGCGGCTGCAATAAGGTGTGAAAGCTGCATTACCTGAATAAGGTAATTTGTATTTTTCCTACAGAGCTCAAAACTTAAATCTCATTTGATTTGTCATTTTTGCTATTCATCATGATCTCAGTGATGATCCTAATCGGCATCATGTATGATTTAAAAACTTGTTTTTTTGACTTTAGGGAGAACATTCTTAGCAATCATATTCGCTTAAGACACGTGTTGAATATTCATTATTTACTGGTAACGCTATCCAGTTAGTAAATGGGAATACAGTTGGTCAATTTCAATTCCCAGACTGGTCTTCTTCTGTTTAATCCTGTGCACTGTTATGTCTTTAATCTGAAATTGTATGAATTGTGTTCACATTTGATTTCAGCCTTCTTGCTGTTGCTTGGTATTGTACTGCATTGTTCTCCGAGAAAATTCGTCAAAGCGTTTTGGCTGCTTACATTCTTATTGGAATAGTCGTAAGTGTGAACTAGTAATGCATATATTATATATATATATTTGCTTTGTAACCGGAAGGTGCTAAGTTGGAAACTCAGTGAGTGCGTACTACCTATGAGTCACAGAATAAGAAAAAACGTTGTGCAGTGCGCGCTAGTTTTCAATGTTTATCTAACTGATACCAATCTGTGATCTAACCTAAACCAAAAAGAATCCTTACAAACTAATTATTTAAGATATTATGGTGTTTTATTCTTAAATATTCGATTATATAATTGCTGACCTCACTACCATTTCTGTTGAAGACTCGGGTCTTGTTCCCTATCATGAGTAACATAGATTTCCGCACTGATTTGAAATGAATGAAAGTCTGCCTTACCCATGTGTTGACTTTCTCTCACTTTCTCCCGCTGTTGTCAGTTGGTGCTTGTCACCGTGATTTAGGCATCTTCATCACTTCCGTCTTCTATGTGTTCAGTTAAAGTCCTGTATTTCGCTTCAGCTTCTTCTGCCAAGGTTTTGGTTTCTGAGTATAAATATTCGAGGTTGTGTAACACTAGGCACAATTAGTTGAAGAAGTCCAGGTCCTGCAGTGTTATCTTATGAAGCATGTTTTGGTCAGACCTTAAAACTAATTTCAAATGTGGTACAATACAAGATCGATTTCACACTTAAGCTGTGCAAATCGATAGTTTCCATCATTTGGTTCAACCAAATATTCTACATTTTAAGTATTTTTAAGTACCCGCTATGTTAATGAATTCATTAAACCAGTTGTTCATAATTACACATTTTCATAAGCATATGCACTAACTCCCAACTACAGGATTTCGGAGTCTCATTCACTCAGTATTTTCCTAAAAATCATAGTTCACATGAAACACTGGAACTGAAGATTTCGAATATTTGGAAAGTGAAGTAGAATCGAAGTGTCTGATTTCAAAGTTGACGAAACACCTAAAACTCGAATTCTTTTGATCTGCATTGGTCGACACAGTCGATTTGGAATCTGCGGTAAAAATATTTCAGTCCATGATGTTATGACTGAATTTCCCTGGCAAATCATGTGTGGACTTTGACTAATAAGTAGATATTGCTAGATAGGAAACTAACGATGCAATAGAAAACACATGCCTTCTTCTTTGGAATGAGTTTCTAGCTTCACTCTCAACCTTCCCTCCTTATCCGGCTTACTACCACGTGAGCGAGGTTTGGGAGTGCATCAGTCGGGGACCGAACTCTGAACCACTTAAGTCGCTGGCGAGTATTCTGCTGCTAAGTCACCATCACACCATACCTTCTTTTGAAGTTGATTATTTTGCACTGAATGTTTCTTCACGTTCACCTCATTATGGTGGAAAAGAGCTATATATTCATGAAAACATGGTTTATGTATTCATTTTCAATGGAATCTCGAATATTTTATGTCATTTTTGTATGTAACTGAAGACTCTATGTAAATCCCGCATGTTAATTTAATTATGCCACACTGATATGTAGTTCCACCTAATTCGAATGTTGACATAGACTGTATCAATTAACCCTTATTCTTTAGTTCAGAATATATAAACTACGTGTCCTTTAAAAGACATCAGTGAAGTGCAAATGTGGTGTCGGACGAACAATGATTTCAGCCTTGATATCATCAATTGAATCCTCCAATCATCGTAGTCTTCATATGTTCATTCAAGCAAGGGACAACAAGTGTTGAATTCCGAAAATAAATTTTGGCACATTGGGTTATTCACGAGAGAGAAAAATTGTGCTGATCAGTGGAGGATAGTGCAGTCGTGTGATCAGATCATCTTTGAAATTTTTAACATATCATACTTCACTTTTGCAGTACCGCTCATTACGTTTTTCAAGTTAGACAGTGTTCATGGCATTAAAAACGACTTCATATTTCTACAGTGTTCATTCGTCAGTCAACTAAATCCACCGTCTTATAGTGAACATATTCATGATTGTGAAGTGACCAGGTAAACAAATCGATGACTTCAATCCAGTCACTTCACATTGAACGACTAATAGCATGCTTGTAAATTAAACCTAAACTCTATTACTTAAAATGGATTTGCCATCTATCCTCCAACTTAGTCTGGCTTCATGTGAAGTCTTGATTATTCTCACTATAACTATTCCACCGGAATAATCTTTTTGACTTGAGAATATGTCAGGTCACAAGTATATGCATTTACTAAGAAACAGATCATTCGGTGACCTCGTATTTCCACCGATTCGTATATTTACAGCAATTTCATCACTCCACACACACATACACACGGTTAATTTCACAACTGGAAACTACTTTTAAATATGAGAAAACAGAAAACAGTGTCAAAAGAAGCAACTATCTCATACGTGATTCATACATTTTTTATTACATTTTTTATTTTTTTATATTTTTGATTAGAGCTTTTCAGTACAAGTATGGAATTTTCAGCATGGATATTGGTAGCCCAAATTTTCCAGGCCGACCATGGATATCGGGTGTGCGTCGGCAGGGTTTCGAACTTCGGACCATGTGCATGGTCGACGAGATTTCTCACCATGATATTCAACAAACAAGCGCTAACTTCTCGAAATGAGTCCGTTTATGTTGGATCGATTTCTGAATGCCTCGATAGAACCTGACACGCTTCCGCATTAACTGTCCCTGACTAATATGTATTGTCTGCGATTATCGATCTTTATTCTTCGCTTTTAGTGGCATGCCTTATGATTCTTGTGACACACTGGACAGAAAACCAAGATATTTCTCCCATGGTGTCAACTGAAACAGTTGTACCATCTCACCACTCAATCTTCTTCACAAACTGACAAATCATTCGTCGTGTTGTGAAACAAATATTGGCACTTATATTTCATTGTATTTGATGAAGTTGACGGTTCTCCAGAATAGAAAATACGTAACCACATGAGAATACATGTTTATACTACGTCATACAAAATTAGACTTTTTAGGCACAGTAGTAAAACGATGATGCATGTTCAACGAATATAACCTGGAAACTATTTAACAAATAACTGATTGCTGTCTTCGTTAACACACCAGTAAAATCCACATGACGTCAAGCCCTCATATGTTTGTGTGAAGAGGTTGATCACTAGGAACCAAAGTTTGAAGGCCAGAATGAATTCTGTAGAGTTAGGCGGGAACCACCACGTTATCCATCTTCGCGTATTGACACAAATAAACATCACCTATAGAGGAAAGAAGTAATACCGTGTAAGTGAAAACAGACTATATTTCATTGTCATAAAGTTTCAGGAAATTCACATTCCACATAAAATACTGTTAATTCTAATAACCACCAATCATAAATATTTCATAAAAAGCATTCACCGCGCCTCAAATCCTTGGGAAACATTTCACAGAATCAAAATAAACATTCAGATTGCAATCAGAGCAACTGATGTGGATCCTGGTTCGAGTAGAATGATTGTCTGAATAATTCACACTTTTCGCCTGCATCTAAAAATGTGAGCACATGACTACAGTGTTCCTGTCGGTTTGACAGAGTTTCAGATTTTGGTTAGTTAGTGTTGTCTTTTGTCATTTAACCTGTTTGATATATCTTCACCTGACACACTTCCAGAACATCAACTTCACACCAATCACTGTATCGTAAATGACTCTGACTGATATAATCAATAAGATATATTTTCACTCATTGCTCCTTTGGTAGTATTACTTCACTTCACTCATATTGCACAAGATATTTTTTTCATATCTGCTGATCGAGTGTTTCATTGTCCTTTCCGAGTTCCAGGAAACACATTTGAACAACAGGATCACTAGGCGTCATCAAGTAACCAGTTCAATTGATTAGTTTAGTCTCAAATGTTGCTTCATCGCTACCGTTCTAACGTCTAACATTGGATAATTACAGGTTAACCATATTCATCAGACGGTGTAAGACGTACTGAAATGAGCCTATTGGCATGTTCCCGCATTTTTTATCAACATCAGATATCACGACATGTAGAGATCAGCATTAAGTGAAACTAACAGTGATTTACGAAAATTTCGTTATAACAAAATCTCATTTACTAATGGTCTGATTGTATTCACTAGTAATCTTAGTCACAATGCTTCATAAATACTGACATTCTAGTATTATCGAGCACATGATGTGCTGTGCACAATCGAATTACAAGATGGTACACCTATTGACTGGGTTTTGGTTTTAAAGAGAATCAAACACACCCATCCCTGCCTCTTGCGAGACGAGACCGGCATGTAGGATCATTCTGTAGCGCAACCACTCATACTTATATCAACAGGATTGCAAGAATTATTGTGCTGAATACACTGATGAAATCAAACACTTACGGCGAGTATGAGTATTGCGATTAAAAGTACTGTGAGTATGCAGAATACCTAAATTTCAGAAATGCAGAAAACAAGGAGAAAATTCACAAAGAAAATACAAAAGTTTTGCTTAGGAGTGTGAATTATAATACTACGATAATAAACAAAAATTTGACTGCTTACATGTAGACAATTAAAGATATCAAAATAACTTCAAACATTTCTCGATAAACTGATGGAGATTCATAATCCATATAAAGTACTTAGAGTGTTTTTGAGTAAGAGCTGTGAACGTTTTCATGCTGAATAGAATGGATCAAAAATCACTGATTCTATGAATGAATCAGGAAGTATATCACCGTCTGTCGAATAACTGCACAAAATTTACTGGTCATTTCTACCAATCTGCTTGTAATCAACAATTCTCAGTAAATAAATAACTACTTACACTGAGAACCAAATTTCAATAGTTCGCACGGAATCAATTTACTGTCAGTAATGAACTTAAAAATTCCTAGCAAAACAAATAAATTTAATTTCTGACATGTGACATGGAACTTAAATCGAAGTAGGATAAACAGCTAAAAGGACTGATTTTCTGTGCTCAGCTGACATTTCATTGATTTTTGTATTTAGCCCTGTTATGAAGAAAATCGCAGGCAGCAGAATATTTTTAAATGATGTAGAGATTTATTTCAATTTCATAAATAAATTTGTAAATCTTTACAAATTACAAAAATTTCAGTTTTAAAACTGAAATTTTTGTAATTTACGCGTTTTTGTTCTCGGATTAAAGGAAAGCAAATCCTTATAGCGATAGCTGAAACTGCAAGGACGACTGATATTTGAAAGAAAAAGATGAACCCCCTTTTACTCAATGATGGCAGTTTCAAAGTGACCACGACAACCAACACTGAAGTCAGGATCGTCACAGGCAACGAAATCAAAGCACATTTCCATTGAACAGTTTGGATCAAAGCGGCGAAGACCATAGACCATAATATTACCTGCATGAAGAAAGCAATAATAATAACAATTACTGAATAGTAACCATCAGGTAAATGAAAGCGTAGTATGCAAATAAGTTACATTTCAAATGCAATATTTCCCACCTTAGTTTATTGTTGTCACCCACAGAAAAAAGTGGTTTGTTTCACATACTAGCAGCCTACTTGTTCCGTAGCGTAAGTGGGACACTCCTCAGTTGTGAGTAAAAGTTATTTCGGATATGAATGCAAAGTAAAGCAACAGATTCAGTATGCTGTGGTATTTTGTCAAATTGTAAATAGCAGATACTTTTGTATGTTGGAAATACACTTATGGGTCACCCAGTCAGTGCACTGAGAACGAAATACCACTGGGAGGTATTAAAAAACCTCATGAATTTGTGATGAATTGGTATGGAACCTAGTGTTATTAAAATCTAAATTAAGCAGATGGGTGTTTCTGCTGTTTCAGTGAAGCACGTATATGAAAATGGTCTTACTGCAATATGTACAGGAAGTGTCCAGTATGATCTCATGTAGACTGATAATTGAAATGATTCCGTTGTACATGTCTCCCGATTAAACTGCTTCATCGAATTGAATATCGCGAAACATTGATTCCAGTTGTAAATGTTCAGGTCATACGTAAATCTAAACAAATGTTTATTATTCTCGCATCAGCCTCATTACTTTGCGAATATGCAGTTGTCTATGGAGACAGTTTTCTTCTTCCTAAAACAATTATGGTTGCAATGGTCGTGAAGGCGCAAATCGCATGCGTCGGAAACTGAAGAAGCAAAGTCATTGGTAAGATAACCACTGCCATTGACATTTTTCAAATAACAATGCGGTCATTTGACATAGAGTAATACAAACTCTTATCGTTGTATATGGGGCAACGTAATACTGATACTTACTATAATCCAAAGTATTACATGAACACCGTAAAAATTCGAACGAATTCTCTCGAAGAATATAAGTAAAAGTATTAGGATAGAAACAACCGATCTGAAATGAATTCCAAACATCAACAATTGATCTGAACCAGCAGATAATTAAAATGACTGATTGCAAGATACGTTCAATATAAATCATAGTAATGAAACCTCCTACTTATTAAACAGAACATTCTACACTCGATCTATGATTTATGAAATCAATCTAAGACTGTAACCACAGATAAAACAATGTAGTTTTATCAATGTTACAGTTCAGAGTTGCATCATAACGTGCGTTATATTTGATACAGAACATAGTGGAACACTATTTCCTTCACACGCTGATGCATTTTCTAGCACGGAGATGTAAAGTAGTTATTTGAAGACAGTCTTTCTGTATCTCAGACGTATGGATATATTTTTATGTAGAATCAAGATCTCTAGTAGTTAGAAGAAATTAATTTCCATGACAAAAAATGTCTGAGGGCATTCGCTAAGGCAGACCACAAAGTAAAACGAAACGCTCAAAATATAATATCCTCATTTGACTTAATAGCAATGAAAGTGTGTTAAATAACACAACTGCGTATTAAAACACTTCTAACCAGCAGTCAATGAAATATCCTGTGGGTCCGTGCCTCAGTTGTGGAAAGATCTCCGATCTGGAATCATTTCCGAATTGACGCACTCTCTGACCTCGCCTGGTTTACTGGTATGTTTTAACCCTGATAAAATTGAACGTTTGCTGTTAGTCTAAAGACCACACCTATTAGGTAAATAAATAATGGCATTGTAATGTAAATGGAATTACACTTATCATCTAGTGAAAGAATCATTAATCCCATTTTTAATCATTGAGGTTGTGAAGAAAACTTACATATAAATAGAAGCAACATAGTTATTCCTCGCGAAAAGTTCGAGAATATTTTCTCGGG